>CM049578.1:12861917-13174699 GCA_027123335.1 Amphiprion clarkii
AATGTGCAATTAGTGCACCTTTTTTTCAGATGTCATTTTTGGAGGATGGCCACTGCGACTCAGTTTAGTGGTAATGTTTAGTTTTATATCTGCTGATTGCTGTTGCCATTGTGTTTTAATTGATTTCTAGCTGCTCTCTAATCTCCTACATTAGTTGCCATGTTTGAAGTATTGCACTTGGATATTTCCATTCCTCTGGCAAATCTTTTCCAGGCCAATGATGGAAACATGCAGATAGACACTGCTCATAGGCTCAAAACTGAAAAAGTTCAAATGTTCATAGGTCATTTTGACAGCGTTTATGCAATCAAGCTAAATGTGAATTACTGGTGTACTCACTTTTGTGGCCTGTATTTTCAGTATAGTCTTTGCAAAATATTTGTTTTTGACTGTTCATCAGAGGAATTTCTTTACTTGTCACTTTAGAAATAATTTAACTATTGAAGTGACCATTTGACATTTAAGTTATACTGAACTTTTTTTGTATACTGAATGCATTTCAGATCTGTATTTAGCTCAGAACATGAGTCTGGCATGTTTTCTCTGTTCTAGAGAGAGAGGTTTGCTGTGACCAACAAAAGAGAATGGACAACAACAAATCCAACTTTATTTGTATAGAACCTTTTGAAAATGAAGTTGACGTTTTTTTTTACAGTAAAACAATTGTTCACTAACAAAAACAGTGACCATTAAAAAAAGTTCAAACAAATATGAACCTACAGACGCAATAGAACAATAAATAATAAGTCAAAACATTTTTATTTTGTCATTTTTGAACAAACATTAATACAGTTTCAAAGAAGACATACTAGTTTCCCTCGAGTTTTAGTTTACTTCTTATGCAGAGATCTCCCAGAGATAATCAGACACACCACAATGTCATTTTGGTCCCACTGAGGGATTCCATAGTGGGAATAGAATAGCCTCTAGTATAGCTCTGCTTTGTGTGGCAGAATGAGAGAATGCTTTATTTGTACATGCATGGCATGTTATACCATTCTTTAAACTTGTAAAAATTCCCCATGTGCAAGTCAGAAGTGTGAAAGCGTGTGTTTCTCTTTGTCAAGTGTCAGAGTGAGGAACGGTGAGAGCAATATAGTCTAACCTTGGTCGGACAGCCTCCAGCAAACAGAACAAGTTTTCTGCCTTCCCTATCTCTGCATTGTCATTTTAATTCAATTTCCATAGCTGTGTTACACTTTGAAGAAACATGCTCACCTCAGTCCGAATCATTTGTTCTCCTTAAACATTTCCACTACCTGAAGGTTAAGCTCAAATGATTATGGTGAACTTCATATTTTTTGTTATTTTAAAAAACGCTATGAAAAGATCAGAACCAAAAATGTCTAGTTCTTTTAATAATTTGCATGTGTTTTTATACAGCAATTTTGCATTTTCTTTTTCTGTGAAAAATTGGTTGTTTCGGAAGTATTTTGGAAGAATTATCAGCCACAGATTTTTCCACATTTCATGCTAGTGTGTATTCAGAGAGGTAGGGTGATGTTTTTGAGAAAATATAGTGTGTGTGTGTGTGTGTGTGTGTGTGTGTGTGTGTGTGTGTGTGTGTGTGTGTGTTAATGGTAATCAAGGAACAGGTCACAAGTGCATCAGCGTGGTTCATGGATGTGTTTTAATAGCATTAAGACAATAGTGGAGCTACATGGCAGACAGAATATGCACTGATTAACCACAACATTAAATCCTCTGATTATCTCATTGTAATGGTACCTGTGAAGGAGTGGGACATATTGAGCAGCAAGTGATTAGATTGTTTTTGAAGTTCATTTTTGGAAGCAGGAGAAATGGCCAAGAAGATGGCGGTATGTGGAGTAGCAGCAACGACTTGACTCTGTCTTTTCACTGTCGTTTGTGTATTCACAGACACCAGAGTCTGTCAGACTAGTCATAGTGCTTCCCCTTTCCCTCTACATTGGAAGGAACTGTCAGGATCCCTGCTTGACCCTCCTTTTGTCTATTCTTCTCATTCTCCCTCTCTTTCTCCCCCTCTATCTCTCCCTCGCTAATCCTGTCTCTCTCCCTCTCTAGTCTTTCCTGCCCGGCATGCAAAATGCCTGATTGCATTGATTGGAGACAGCTACGGGGATTGGCGTACGTGCTCTCAATCCCCTCTCTCCATAAAAGCCCAGTTCATTGTTCCATACGCTGCCAAACCAACGACCCACATTCACTGTATCCCTGTTGATTCCCGACCTGTCTTCAGCCTGCTTCCCTCTAGCCACTGCTGCCTGACCACCCTGTATCAGCAACACACTCACCACCCTGATCCTGCCCCCAGCCAGCCTTTACGGTCACTGGCCCCCGACCTATCAACTTGTACCAGGCATTGAAATGAACAAGAAATTGAAGAAAATGAGGGTGGTCAAAGATTTTTTCTCTATGACTGTACACACACACACACACACACACACACACACACACACACACACACACACACACACACACACACACACATACATATATATAGTGACAATTTACATTCAGAGATATGGAAATCAGTCAGCTTGCTGTAATGCACTGAGAGGTGCTAATAATCACTATTCATTTGTGGGTTTTGAATTTTTTTATTTGATTGTCTTTTTTTTTGCCTTTCTTTGATATCACTAGTGGATATATAGAAATGCAGGGAGCAAGAGAGAGATATGAGATACCACAAAAGTCCCCCTCCAAGGAACCAAACTGTGGAAGCTTGGCTACCAGGAAGCCTCGTGCAATATGATAAAAGAAGAATGTAAAATGATGCCCCTGAATTTGTCTTTTGGTGCCATCAGCACCTACAGTTACTCATGAACTGAAAGTTGTTGCAAACGTTCATGGTTCGCAGATTATGAATTCTACTATACTGCTTTATCGTGTCAGATTACAGTTCAAGAAGTGATAGATGAAGCATTAATAATTTTCAGTTCAGTGGAATTTGCATGGTGGGATAGCATTGGACATCTATACTGTGGTTGCCATAGTGAGTGAAGATGAGAGGAACAAGGCCACCTCTTTCTCTAACTGAAGGGATTAGAAGCAGAGTGGTTTAACCCACTTGCGTTTTTTTTTGAGAAAAATGGGTTCAAAGTTCTGTGTTTATAAAAAAATTTCTAACATTCAAAGCAACACTTTAATGCTATATTTAGGTTGTGGGCTAGACCACTTTGCCACTAAAATCTAGACCAAGAAATTTGGATTTTTTGTAGGTTTGTGGGTTAGACCACTCTTCTAACCCCCTCAACTCTGTTTTCATTTTATTCAACTATAAATGTCACTTTTCATGTAAAAGACCCAGTGCGATGCTATAAATGTCTCCCAGGAGAAACAGTCTGAAAATATGCGCCAATATCCCTGTATTTAAAAGATTCACCTTCTATGATGTCTGGCTTTTCCATCCAATTGCCCATCCATTTTAATTGCCCCCTGGGGACAAAGAAAGTTTTCTGAATCTGAACCTCTCGTGTGGCTGCTTGAAACAATTGTAAACACATGTTGTCTGACCATGTCAGAGATCAAATGTCTTGAGAACTAGTTTTGAGAGATCATAGTCTGGCTTGCTCATGACCTCAAAAGCAACATGTGGAGTGACAGGTGATCTTTGCCATTCTCTCAGTTAAAAATCAAGTTAAATTTTCCGCATCTGTGTACAGTCCACTTCACATACATTGTATCACCTACTTGTATTTCCTCATACAGCCGTAACTGAATACCTCTGTACCAAATGCATATTGTCATGTCTTTTAAAGATGTCTTTCATGAAACAATAATCAGGAATCTGTAATTTGGGTTTTTCACTTTGCAATTTAATTCTTGACTGTCTTAGTTCTTAGGACTGCCTCATGAAAAAGCACAGAGAGGTGTAAATCCTGAGGTTTCTGTTGACTTTCCACTGCAGATCACAAACTAACTAAAGAGGATCTAATGAGAACAGTAGGTGTATTTAGTGTGTCTGCAGCGGGGCTATGTGTGGGAAATAAGGAGCCTCACAGTGAAACTCCTTGATGTTAATGGCTTAAAACCAGCATGGCTTTCACAGCACACTCACCTGCTGAACCAGCAATGAAAACTCTGGCGTTTGTTTGCACATGTGGAAAAACAATTGCAAGGAAGCAGAAAGTTCAACAGAGCAAGTAAAAATGAGAGTGGTGGGATGAGTGAGAGAAGCACAAACAACTGCAGACTATGCTCTGGAGTTGAGAGAATTTGATAGATAAATAGTGAAATAGTGAACAGGACAATGTTAGAGAAGGCTGAGGATCATGATAGGCATGTCAGTCACTTGAGAGACAATCGATTGACAGATAAAATGAAACTGGTTTGTCTCCCTCCCTGTTTCCAACCTAGCAGTGTCCCTGCTGCTGACAGTTTGATAAAAATAAAAAAAAAGACATTAGCAGAGAGATGGGGGATGAATAATCTATACTGTAGAGGAAGGCAGACACAGTGACACTATGTGTTGGGGAGTTGAAGAAAGACTGAGTTTTAGAGTGTGTGTTCCCATTAGCAGGTAGATAGGGCTTGGCAGAGGTGACAGGTGTGACAACTGGATGCAGGGTTATTTGGGCTGGTGCACAATAGCAAGCACAGTAACACATACACACACCTACACCCACACACACAGACACACAGACACACACACACACACACACACACACACACACACACACACACACACACACACACACACACACACACACACACACACACACAACCACCAAACACACAGATACATGCAAGGTTTCTGTCCAGACCAATTTGATATTGCAAATTCCGTTCTTCACTGGCCAAGTATCCATTGGCAAAGCCATCAAGTGTTTGAGGAATATTTCATTTGTCTGATGATTTCAGGCAGATCTGGGTCAATTACACAAGATAGAGAGACAGAGCAGGCAGCAAGGATTTACAATCACCCACCAGGGAACTATGAAGGGCACTGTGTGCTGGAAATGACAGAAACTACATGAATATGTCCAGGTTGCAGTCAGACCTGACTTTTGTTTCCAGGATGGTTATAAGCCAATTGACCTGTATTCAGTCAAAAATGGGTCATTTCCCAATGGACCAAAGGCATTCAGCAATTTCTCATATTATTTGCTCATTCCTTGGCTTTTTAGGTCACCGTACCACTACTGGGATAGACATTGTTATCAATAAAGCATGTGTAATAAGAAAGGTGGAACTATATAATGATCACTAATTCTGCAATTCCAATCAGCTCTCCTGAGTGTGCTACAGAGATCTTTTCTCATATTTATTTTGTTTTACAATCCAAGTTGTTTTGATTTATACAGTATTTTTATCAGTCTGGAGTGAGCTGCTGTAAACTACGGTACCTGCTCAAAAACAGACAGACACAGTTCGGCACTACCTGGTGAACAATGTGGAGCATTGAGCTGTTATCGAGACAGATACTGAAATGAAGTTCATCTGGTGAATGTAACATACAGTCCAGAACAAGTTTACATACATTTGTAAAATCCAAATATAATAATTCCAGTGTTGAGTTTCCAATTACTCCTATAACTGATTATTTTTATTTTTTTTTTGAAGATGGAATCATTGAAACCCATGTGTCTCTGTCACAAAAAACAATCATGCATTTTGGTTCTTTTATAGATGTCTTCTGGAAATATTACGCAATGCTGCTGGGTCCAAAGCATAGGTACAGCAATGCCCATAGTTGGTTAAACATCCCTTGGCTATTTTCCCCTCAATCAGATGCTTTTGGTACACAGGCTTCTAGTTGTATCTTTGACCACTCCTTCTTTTATTTAGCCTTTATTATACAAGTAATCTCATTGAGACACTGGGTCTCATTGTCAAGAGAGACCTGTCCTCAAATAACATAACAAGACAACATTGAGTCACTGACAAACAACACTAAGGGACCTGTACTAGACAATATAACAACACAATATAACACTGAGTTCCAGACAGACAGGTTCATGACAAAACACAACATAGACATCAAAATAAATGCGCAAAGCAATGGAGTTAAAATGTAAAAACACTAAGAACAAGAACAAGTCCTAAAAGATGATGCTTCTATAGTGTTTAAAAGATGTTTGAAGTCCTCCAGGGGAATCAAGTGGGACAGCTTCAGACTCCGCTGTAGTGAGTTCCAGGCTAAGGGAACAGAGTAAGAAAAAGCTGTCTTGCCGAGCTATGTGCGGACTGAGGGGACGGTGAAAGTAATGAAGTCCTGGGAATGTAGACTATGACTGTGTTGTTTATGTGACATGAAAGAGGATAAATATTTGGGCAGCAGACCAAGGATGGATTTGTAAATGCATTATACCAGTGGAGAAGTCTGCATGTGGCCGTACACTATAGCAGTAAACTATAGTCAGTTTCCATGTTAGTTGTACTTTGCATGTGTCATCTGTCTTATCATGCATGAATCAAATTGTGTGTTTTATGGTCCTTGCCCCCCCCCCACCCACCTCTCTACCTCTACCCCTCTACCTCTATCCCTCTACCTCTATGCCTCTACCTCTATCCCTATACACCTCTACCTCCACCCCTTTACCTCTCTCCCTCTTCCCCTCTACCTCTACCCCTCTACCTCTCTACCTCTCTACCTCTCTACCTCTTCTGTCCCTCTCAACCCGCCCAGCAAGCAGGCAGATGGGTCCCCCCACATAAAGTGCCGGGTTCTGCTCAAGGGTGTTTTCCCTGTTAAAAGGGTGTTTTCCTTGCCACTGTCGCCTTTTGGCTTGCTCTGAGGGTCAGGCATATGGGTTCTTGAGACAATTTGACTGTAATTGGTGCTATAGAAATAAAATTGAATTGAATTGAATTGAATTGAATTGAATTGAATTGAATTGAATTGAATTGAATTGAATTGAATTGAATTGAATTGAATTGAATTGAATTGAATTGAATTGAATTGAACAACAGGCAAGAAGGTGGCAGCAACAAGCCATTTCCTGGCATTAAAAGAAAAACAGGATTTGTTCCTGAAAAAGAAACCCAATTTTAATTTCAGTTTCTTGAACATATTTTCAATGTGGGTTTTAAAACAGAGGCTATCATCAATTGTGATGCTGAGGTATTTGTAAGAGGCCACCAACTCAATAGGGATACACTGTGTGGTTGTAATACCAGGGAGAACTTCTGTCACCTTCTTTTTTTTTTAACCAGAAAACAACACAACTTTTGTTTAGTCAGCATTTAACACCAGTCTGAGGTGTAACAGATGTGACTGAATGATGTCAAATGCTGACTGAAGATATTCAAACACAAGGGCAACAGTGTTCACACAACAGTAAATGATAGCGTCATCAGCATAAAGATGAACAGATGCATTTATGTTTTGACCTACATTGTTGACATGAATAATAAAGAGAGTGGGTCCTAAGACAGAACCTTTTGGCCCTTTTTGTAACTCCAAGAAAGCTGGAGGAGAGACCACTGAGCTGCACACATTGCTTACAATTGGTGAGATAATTTGAGAACCAGCCAACAGCTTGATCTGATAGGCCTATATCTAACAGCCTCCGATATAAAATATCATGGTCAACAGTATCAAAAGTCTTGGACAAATCAATGAAGAGTGCAGCACAATAATTCTTGGCATCCAAGGCTTCCACATCATTTAAAATTTGCATTGAAGCAGTTACTGTACTGTGCTGTTTCCTAAAACCAGACAGATGAGGAGATAAGATACTGTTTAAAGTCAAGAACTCTTGAACTTGATCTGAGCATTCACCAGCCTTTCAAGAACCTTGGCTAAGATACAGAGTTTGGAAATGGGTCTGTAGTTGTTTAACTGTGTAGGATCACTGCCTTTCAGTAGTGGGAGCACAAAAGCAGATTTCCGAACATCAGGAATGACATCGCTTTGGCCAGAAAGATTGATAATTTGTGATACTGGTTCAGCTATGATATTTGCTGCCAGGCACAAAAAGTAAGGAGTGAGGTTGTCAAACTTGCAGATTTTTTAGTGTCTAGGCCCTTTAAAGCCTTCCAAACCTCCAATCAGCCTCAGAATCAGATTTTCTCGCAACTTCCCAGATCTGATTCCTCTTGTGTAAGAGGCTTGGTAGCTCAGAAGTGAACCAGGGGCTTTCACATCTTTTCACCCTAAACCGGCGAAAAGGAGCATGTTTATCTATAAAATAACTAAAATTATCATAAAAATATTTCCAAGCAAGATGAGTGTCATCAATCAATAAAATATGACCCCAGTTGAAATGAAATAAATCATGAAGAAAGGCTTGTTCACCAAAGTGCTTAAGATTTCTCTTATTGATACAGGGCTTAGAACGAGGGATTTTGGTGTCTCTGACTGCTCCGACCACACAATGATCACTGAGATCATTAGTAAAGACCCCTATTGCTGAATATTTATGTGGCATATTAGTTAAAAGATCAATAAGAGAAGATTTATCTGGGTATTTGGGGTTAAGACAAGTGAGATTTTCAATTATCTGTGCGAAATTCAAAGACATACAATGTGCTTTAAAATCATCAGATATGTGTGAAAGACAATCCCAATTGAAATCACCTGCCAGGATGATTTCCGTAAAGTCTAACTGAGGTAAGTGTTGTACTAAGGAGTATAAAGTGTCAGCAGTAGCAGATGGAGGCCTTATAGCAGCCAACATCAAAGACTGACCACCAGATAAATCAAGACGTAGGGCTAAAATTTCAAACTGCTTAGGAGCAGAGGTAGAGAGCAAAACCTGTGCCGGAAGATCAGATTTAACATAAATTGCCACACCACCGCCTTTCCTTGGACGGTCTGAGCGATAAATATTAAACCCATCAATTGCTGCATCTCTATCTAATATAGATTTGGAGAGCCAGGTCTCAGAAATGACAATGACATCAGCCCCAGTTGAACACGCCCAGATATGCAACATGTCCATTTTAGGAAGCATGCCGCGGGCATTTATAAGTAAGATATGTAACCCAGACACACTCTTAAAATGAGCTGGTGTACTACATACAGTCAAAGGACCAGGATTAGGCTGGATACCAGACAACAGTAGAAGCATAACTGCCAAACATTTCCGAGTGATTTTTATGACAGACAAATTACTACAAGAATTAGTCTTAAGCTAAAGGGCCTTACCATGAGAACAGTAGTATTGCATAACCCAGCGGCAGTACAGATGGCATTGAGAGTCAGTTTGAGCAATACTTGCATGCAGGGACCATCCATTATGCCCACTTCTTAGTGAGGATGTTACACAACTTGTAGTTATCAACCGTGGATGTAGGCCATCTGGATTGCCAATAGTATAGCCACTGAGATACAATCCCATGACAAGGCAGAGAATTGAAGGGAAAATCTTGACAGCAGCAGGTGAAAATAACCTCTCATGGCTATTACCTGTTGTGGACTGCAGAGATGTTGATTTGCATCCTGACATGACTTATGAAGAGGTTTAGGCTGTAGCTTACTTGAAATGATAGCAGACAGGCAGGCAGGCAGGGGAAACCAACAGGACAGCGACAGCAGTGGCAGCAGCAGCAGCAGCAGTGGTAGTAGCAGTAGAGGCTCAGGCTGTGGGCCTGAGATCCAGGCTGCCAGCAGTGGATGGCTACAGCTGAAGCCTCGGTCTGGTGGTAGCTAGTGGTAGCTGATGGTAGCTGGTGGTAGCTGGCCTGGTGGTGGATGGCTACAGCTGAAGCCTGGGTCTGGTGGTAGCTGGTGGTAGCTGGTGGTAGCTGATAGTAGCCGTCGATGGCAGCTGGTGGTCCTCTTGACAGAACTGGTGCAGCTGAACAAAATTTATTGGCTGTCTGACACTGGGATGTGCTGCTTCGTCAGCACAATTCACAGATTCTTGATGGGATCTAAGTCAGGACTTTGGGGTGAGCAGTCTAAAGCATCCAGCCTGTTTTAAATGTTTCTTTACCAATTTTGATGAGTGTTTGGGGTCTTTGTCTTGTTGGAATGCTGTATCCAAGACCCCACTTTCAGGCTGATGGTTTTAGGTTTTCCTGAAGAATGTGCAAGTGATCATCCTCCTTCATTATTCCATTTACTTTGTGTAACACACTACTTCCACTGGTGCCAAAACAGCTTCAGAGCACAATACAACCAAATAGCTACATTTTTGTTTGATCTGACCATATAACTTTCCTCCAGAAGGCCTCTTCTTTGTCCAAGTGATCAGCAGCTAACATCAGTTGCACCTTAAGGTGTTGTGTCTGCAGTCATGGCTTCTTTCTTATACAGCAGCCCATAGCGATGTAAAACAAACTTGACTAGTTCATTTCAGATTTGCTTTGTGGTGATCCTTGGTTGACTCTTGACCATCCTGATCAAATGTCTCTCAGCAATAGATGATAATTTGTGTTTTCTTCCTGATAGCAGGAACACAATTATACTATGCACTTTGTACTTAAAACCGATTGTGCACAGATGATTTTGGGATCTGACTATTTCTGAATGGCTCCCAGTGACTTTCCTTTTTCTGATCCGTGCTGAGTTCTTTAGATTTTCCCACTGTAGTGTTTGTGGCTGAGACAAATAAGTGCATCAACTGGGCCTGACTTAACTCAGAGGAGTCAGCAGCTGTAGTCAATGGAACTCATGGACAACAAATTAAGAAGCCATGGCACTGAGAAAATTTGGTCAACACAGCTTTCTACATCACCAAAGTTGACCATTGAAGTTGTTGTATATGTGTTTTTGACTCAGAAGATTTTGTCATATTTCCAGAAGACTTTTGATCACCAAATTATTTGGGTTTCAGTGACTCTGTCGTAGAAAATTCTAAGTTATCGATATCATTGGAATCTAAAGACTGCTATGATATACATGATTATTACAGGTGTATGTAAACTTTTTCACAACTGTAGACGTATGTAAATCATGTGTAAAAGAATCAGAGAAGTTTAAGATATACACTTACCAAGCACTTTATTTGGAACAGTTGTACAAACAACTGAAATTCAAAATAACAGATCTTTCACAAAATGTACTTTCACAAATTCTATACATTTTCAGTTTTTATTGAAGTTGTTGAAAAGTAATTAATTATATTTTATGGTAGTAGGTGGTGGCAGATGTGTACTAAAATATAGTATATTGTCAGGTGCTGCTAATAGTTGACCTCTCCAAAGTATGTTATGAAGGCGTGTCAAATCTCAAATCGGCTATATCCACTGAGTGCTTTACTTAAGAAGAATTCTGAGGTATTCTCTCGCTTTTCTTTTGATGCCACTCATTCTTCAACAGTATTTCACAGGGGAGGAGAGAACACTACATTAAATTATTAGTTGAACATTAAGTTAAGATTTTTGCAGATAAAACTAAAAGTATGTCTTTGGAAATATGTTTTCTTGACATTGTCTGTCTTTTGCATTCTTTCCCTACAATTCAAAAACACATAGGAAAAAAGCAGGTCAATTTTCTTTTTTCACACCTGAAACTTGTAAGAGTTTGGTAATTCATTGGAGTGTGTCTGCTTACTGTATTCTGTATTATGTTATTTCCATTGTTCTATTCATTGTGAATTGGCAGGTTAATTAGAAAAGTCAACATTCCAGTAATGCTTGTCAGCCTTTAAAATGCTTATTATTCACATTGTAAGCTGATGCAACCATGTCTAGGTTCTAAAACTACACAAAAGATGCACAATGTTGCCATTGTCTTTAAAGTAGGAGCTATTTTCCCTGTGAACCATCATCTTGAAGAGCTCAGGTGTCCTCTCTGGCTCTTCCTGGTTAGCTCCCAGGCATCCTGCTCTCAGTCGCATGATTTGATTCTCTATCCTTTCGGCTTGGCATCAAATTGAATTACTTCTGGCCCAGTGTGCACCACTGTACCAGGATATCAATACTGATTGCAGGCCATAATTACAATGTAATATTTGAAAGAAACAGCCTCCGAATGAGACATTATCAATATTTATGCCACTGTTGATTTCATAAGCTACTAAATTTAAGGTCACGGGGACACATTATGCAGAGTTATGGATTATGATAAAACAATAACTGAAGCTCAAAGTGCAGACCTTACAGTTGTGCTTCTTTTGCGTCAGTTCTGCTGAAAACATGATAAAACATCGTGCCTGCATGAATAGGACTGTTATTTAGAGCTAAAAGTGACCTAGACATGGAACATGCATGTGTAATGAATTGCAGTTTGTTGTTTCAGCTTATATTTATCTGATATATGAAGATCCCTTAAAATGTTATGTTAGGTCAAAAAACTGTCATTTAAACTGAAACCAATTGTTTTCTTTATTAAATATCCCATGTTGTATACACCTTTTTTTTTTTTGTTTTGTTTGATAGCTCACTTAATATTAATAATTAAACTCTGTTTGGTGGTTGTTTGAACTAAAACATTTATTTCAACAAAATGAACGTGTTCTACGAAGTCTATCAGATTATTTTTGGAGTTTGAAGAGCTACTTCTTTTTATTATAGGAACAAATTACAGCTGCAGCTACTCCAACGAATATCATTTTATACCAGTCAGAATAAAGACAACATCTGAGGCTGTTCCAGGTGACTGTTAAATTCTGTACAGAACTGAAATCCATAATAGCTTCATTTTAGTTAATAAAAAATAAAAATGTAATCAAAAAGTACTTGGACTTTGTGAGTTATACATGGATATTGCTACAGACAGTAATCCACATGATATCCACCTATCAGCATCAGGACTTGTGTTAAATGGTCTGCATTTCTATAGCACCTTTCTACTGTAGGATCCACCAGCTATCAACAACAATGAAACAGAACAGAGCAGATTTTGTTTTTCCCACTCCTGTAGCTCTGGATTCTTAACACCTTCACAGCCACAGGTTGGAGACGGGGCTCCCTGTGATCAGTGAATCCAAGGCACCAAGACACCAAGCAGGACACCTTTCAGATCTGGCAGGATGGCGTAAAGTATTGAATCAGTGGTAGGAGAGCACGAGACCAGATTTCAAAGGACTCCCCAAAAACAGACCTCCAGACAAACGCACTAATACAATGTGTATTGGGATCTACAAGGGACCAAATGGCTTCCAATAAACACTCTCAACTGTCGAAGTGAGGGTCAAAATCTTGATAAGGACTTCAAAGACATTCCACTCTATTGTGTCATAGTTAGTTGTCGTTATTGTGTAAAGAAATGTACATAAATATAAGTTCAGTGCCTCAATTTGTTGAAGAAATTGCACTCAGTCCTGTGAAGTTTGATGTAGTGGGGTGTTTATTGGTATTTCTGGTAATATGGTGGATTTACCGATACAGAGTATGGGTCTGCTACGGTAAGTCAACCCAGAGCATTTTCAGGCATGTCAGATGACGCTTAGGACCCTTAGTCCTTCACTGTGTAGTACTATGTAGCACTATTTAGTTCTGTTCCACCTGTGCAGCTTGTGTCCTAAATTTCCCTGAAATATCTTTATCACTCTACCAAGGAACGGTGGACTTATGTGACGATCGACGTACATTGGCCTGTGAATCCGTCTGTCAGTCTGCCTGTCCGTGTGAAACATTACTCAAAAATGGACCAATGGACTTGGATGAAACTTTCAGGAGAAGTCAGAAATGACACAAAGACCACTTCATTAAAATTTCACAGTGATGCGACTCATAGTCTGGATCCACAGATTTGTTAAGGATTTCCCATTGAGCGATATAGTTGCTGGCACGGCATCACTATAACCATGATGTGAACACTGTGTCAGTTACCTGCTGCAGTCACATGATTGCCATCCTACTACAAAATTACCATAATTTGTCAGTTGGAAATCATACAATGAACAAATGAGACCCATAAATTCCTGCCGCCCGCTACATATTTAGTTCATGCAATGTAGCAAACCCCAGCCAGACAATGGTGAAGCTTCTGGTGTTTCACAAAGCCTTTATTTACATTCAGCCATTAGCCTTATTTTGGTGCACAAATGCACCTTTCTGTCCTTCACTGCTTTCTTCAGGAAACAACGTAAGAGCTTGTCCCCATTCCAGCTAGGTGCTTTTAAGTTTATACACATCCTTTGCTAGACAGCAACAGCGTGTAACCGTTTTCTTTCATCTTTAGGTGAAGTTTCAGACTTTTTGGCAGCGTGTTCTTCATGTCAAGAAACTGCTTCTTAGATAAACACTTCCTGTGCTGCTGGAATGGTGAGAAAATAAAAGCCCATAACATTAAAAATACACCTTCAAAATGAAAGCATGGAAGGGACAGTTATTTTAACACTAGCAAAACAAAGGCTTGTCAAAAGCGATGAACTGATCAATAGACCTTTATAAGAGTAATTTACACACAATTTGATATCCATACATAACATGCACATGCAAAACACGCCTGTGCTCAGCGCAAGGTCTGTTTTTATTAAAGATTTCATCCGTTGGAAATAACACGTCAACTGAGCAGCCATGGCAGAGTACTGCCCTCTTTGAGTGCTTTTCTTGTATTTGGTCTGCTATCATATTGAATGTAAACATTCAATGTTCTGCATGTAGCAGGTTACAGAAAGCATTAGTTTTTTGTATGGACAAGTGAATCAATGCACCATTCCACACACTATCATTTAACTCTAAAATCCTATGAAAACAAATCACAAATCCATCCATTCATTGACCTGTGAGTTAGTTTGGTTCATTATGAAATGCAATGTGCCCTTACACCACTTTTTGATTTATTTTATGCCTTCTATAAACGAGGAGTGGTTCCACATCAAAAGAAGTTTATCACAGTCAGATTCAGTGACAGATAGAAACAGGCTAATGACTTCCTCCACCTCCTGCTACATTCCTTAAATGCGAGTGTTTAATTAAGCAGCAATATTAATTACAGATTTGAGATATTAAGATGTGTGGGTGAGGGGTGGGGTGGGAGTGGTAGATGTGAGACTGCTTAGAGTAAATGGGTATAAGACAAATGTCATGCAAGTAAATGTGTACCTCCTTCTGCACGTTGCCACTGTGCATAATGGTATCAAGACGGACGATGTGATAGAGGTAGTGGATGATAATGAGGAGGATCCATTTTCCACTGAGGTAATACAGTGTTAATGACTATATAGGACAACATTAGTGGGTAGCAGTAGGTGGAAGGAATATGAGCAGTTAAACAGATTCATGAGATTTAGTGTTTATTACATGACTCCACACAACAAATCACTCAATTGAAATATTCTTCTTTAAACGAACAGAAATTGGTTTGTTTGGGAACAAGTGGGACTTTGAGAAAGGCTATGAGCTGCCCGCTCAGATTTATCTAGATCCACTTTGTCAATGTTTGCCTAAGTGTTAAACACTAAGAGATGGTGGGAGCCTGGGTCAAATCTTGTTTAATAAATTAAACAAGTAAGCCAAATTCTTTTTTAAAGACGGAGTACTGTTTAATTTGTGGCTGAAAGGCTTTTCATTACTAAATTAAATGCTTCTTGTATAAATATTCTAGTGCATTGCGTGATAAATGAGGTGAGCTGTGAATTGCATAATAGAGTTCCCTATCTCACCACTGCACATACGTAATGACCCACCTAGCTCAATATGGAAAAGGCTGAATAGCCTTGCACACAATCAACCCAGCAGGCATGTGTTTTTTCTTGTTTTGTTTAGTTTTTTATTCCCACTGATTCAAACAGTAGAACAGTTTTACGCAGTTTTCTTGTATGCTTTAACCATGGCAGATGATCAGTCCACCTAGCGTGATTTGAGGAATTTCTCCACTGACTGATTTCATAATGAAATTAATTTTCAGCTAACTGACGATTAGAGAAAGACAGTTTGGAAGTTAACATGCCTATACCAAGGGATAGGTGTGGGTACAGAGTTGGTAGGATTACATCAGCAGGTTGGACTGTTTAATGAAAATATTCCATTCATTCCCTAAGTTGGTTTCGGTGTAACACTGCACCGTTAGAACATATAAACCTATGAGGTCACCACATGCTCCGTTGTACAATTAGGCAAGTGGTAATATTGGAACAATTCAGCCATACACGGTCAGACTAGAAACTGACTCAGAAGGATAATGATGCCAAGACCAGAATGCAGTTTTTCAAGAGAAGCACCACACACTATCATGAAGCATGGTAGTGGAGATGTTATGGCAATGGGTTGCTTTTCCGGGTATCTTACAGTCAATGATTCAACTTTGAATGTGCATCATATCAATGAGTGCTTGAAGACAATATGAAGCCATCTGTCTGAAAGTAGAAGCTGAAGAAGAAGTGAAGCTTTCAACAGGATATTGATAACTTGAGCACAAAAAAAAATCATCAATGAATGACAAAAAAAGATTCAAACCCCAGATTTGAACTACTATATAATACTGACAAGAAGTTATTTCTGCTAAAATGGGTAACAAATGGTGTGATTACTTCATCCACTGAATAATGTTACATCTATTATTGCTTTTGTTGAGTACATGCTACATTTTCTTTGAAGTATATCCCCTTCATCTGTAGATACTCTTTCAGAAAAGAGCAAATGTTTGTTTGTACCCAATTACAATTATAATCCAATTAAGATTTTATTTTATTTTTTTATTTTTTATTTTTACATAAGTGTACCTCTCATTCCAGTTTCTGAATGTTGCTAGCCAGGATACTGAGAACACGCTCACTGGCTGGAACAACAGCTACAAGCAACCCGGTTCTTTCATGACCAGCATACAGGGAGAACAAAAACAGTATATTTGCTATTAAGTCGCAAGATCTCAACTCAAATAACTATTATTCATATTTTAGCACTGACAGCTGAGCCTGAGTTATGCTGTGTACCTGAAAATGCTGGTAACACCATACTTTTAAGTGTTTATTAGGTGATACAAATGCAGCAGATTTGTAATACTGTTTAGATAATGTTTATATTGAAACTTTCAGAGTATTTTATTATTAATATTATTATCTTTTTGTGACAGCATTGGCTATTTAGGTCAATGAACTAATTTATTAACTAACTTACGGTACTGCATTTATAGACCAATCCTCTCCACTGGTGCATTGGATTAGCCTGGAGCACCCCCCTACGCCCACCCCCATATCAAAGATCCATGTGTTCATATACATCCATCCATTATCTATACACCACTTTGGACTGTGAGAGGAAGCTGTAGAACCTGGATAATTCCGGGCCCAGAGTGGGGACGTGACCTGAGACTCTTCTATCTGCGAGGCTACAGTGCTAACCACCTAGCCTGTGTTCACATACATATGAAAGCTAAATTACAACTTGCTTGACGGGGTAAAATATTTAAAGTTTTTTAAAGCTATCGAACTTAATTCCATATGCTTTGCATCTAGCATTCAGTAAATTAAAAATGATCTTATTGGTGAGATCATATAATAAATAAAATATTTTTTTTGTTTTAAACATGAAGGGAAATTAAGCTGAAATTAAACTATGGTAAAGACATCCTCTGAATGAGCTTATAAATGCTCTTCATAATCTTATATCTCCCCATATATTATCTACTATTAACCCTGGGCCCCTTAAAATGGTGATTTTAATGCTGCAATTTTATTTTGTGAGTCAGGAAAATGGGCCCCTTAACCTAAAATCCCAAGGTTAAACTGCTTTATCATGAATACGTTGACAGACTACTTGTAAGAAATACTTAGGGCTTGAGTTTACTTTGTTTAGGATTAAATAAAGGTGTATGACTCCTTTATTTTACTCAGCCTTTGTGTATATTACCAAATGTTAACCTAAGCACCGGTAATAGGATAGCCAGTCTGGTATGTGATGTCTTTAAATGCACATCAAAGAGGAACAGTTGCAAGTGAACTTGTCCCTGACTCTTTTCTTTCTTTCATAACAGATGATGACTGTCAAGTTTGGATGCTCATTTGAAGCTCTTCTAGTAAAACCCTGACATCATAACTCACGCTCGCGTCACTGATTGTATAAGAATCCAATTTCTATCACTGCAGATGCTGAGATGATAAAGATGGCTATTTACAATTTAATTTTAAACTTAATAGCGTGTGTGTGTCATGCAGATTGCCAAATGCAATTTATTGTGTGAACCTTTGTGAGGGCTGATACATGCAAACCATATCTGTACAAAGTTCTGTATGTAAATGTATATATTCATATTTGTGTACATGCATGCACACATGTGTTGTATATTGTGTATGTGATATTAATATAACTTGTTATTTTTTTATTCAGAGTTAACAGTATTTGGTTACCACAACATTTGTTCATGTAAACAACAGACAGAATCAGGGCTCCCTGGTTTCGGATTGTTGCCGTTTTAATTTGCTTGTAATAGACTTTACACATCCATGTTTACCTGTTATCTTAATAAATTCAACTTCAGGGACATTTCCAAGTCATATTCACCATTATGCTGCCTTGTCATCTTCAACAAATGGCATCATCATTTTGAACCATTGCTTGAACCAACTATAAGTTGTTGAAGTTCTGACAAAACTGTATTTGTTTACAAAAAAACTGAAATTTGAAGCAATAGGTCAGTGAGTATGCCATGGTTCAGTCACTGCTATAATCCTCTGCTGTGGATGCTGTAGAAAAAAACAAACAAAACAAAAACTGCATATACTAATGGTGCAGTCGTAACTTCCATTGTCTCTGCTGTGTTGCCTGAGCCTCTATCAGGTGTTGCCATTTTATTTTGAGATGGTCTCCACTGGTGACTGGGATTTAACATGGCATGTTATGGTTAAAGTCTTGTTTGATTGTTTGACTGTTTATTTGAATTAGCTATGGCACAAGAAGACATTTTTTTAATGCTGCTTTTTATTTCACAATTTTCAGAATGTACAGTACTATACAATATTTGAAACTTCATTGTTTGACCATGGATGTACTTGATCAAAACAAAGCAAACTTGAATGAGAGAGAGAGAGAGAGAGAGAGAGAGAGAGAGAGAGAGAGGGAGAGAGAGAGAGAGAGAGAGAGAGAGAGAGAGAGAGGGAGAGAGAGAGAGAGAGAGAGAGAGAGAGAAAGAGAGAGAAGTGAATGGGACTGTTTGATTGGATGAGTGGGAGCATAACAGTACAGAGGAGGTGAAGTGTCTGGGTGGGTGTTTAAAAAGTGGACATTTGTGTGTTTGGCGGCCAGCTGAGAGCTACCTGGTTCTACTTGGCCTATCAGGAGAGTGTGTGTATAGAGTGTGTGTGTGCTGGTGGTGGTCCAGTGGTGTATGGAGGTCAAACAGAGATAACAGAACAAGTGTTTGAGAAGTGCTAGATGTTTTCAGTTGCTGTTAAAAATAGTGGATTTAACATTTGCCTAAATGACTTAGGAGTTTTGACTTTAATGTAAGACTGCAACACAGGTTAACTGGATAGACAGAGCCATGCAACTAATGACAAAACAGGCTTTTTAAAAGTATTTTAACAGCAAGCATTCCGATATTTCAGCTAAAAGGAAATATTTCTCAGAATTAGGATCAAGATGCTCCACGAACCAATCCAAATCCAAATGTCAATATGAAATGCTATTTCCACCATTTCAAAAGCATAGCCCTCTCATTTCAGTCTGATAATTACACTGTCACAACAGAACTATGTGTTACAGTGTCCATGCAAACATAAAGCAACAAAATAAAATAAATACTGGAACCAATGAAGCCAAACAACACATCTAAGTTAAAGAAAAGCTACAAGTATATATAAACATCTCCTGCAGTGTTTTGATACAGTTTTTGCAGTTTGAAATTCTCATAGTCTTTCTGACATTGTAGAGGCATGAAGAAGACTAGCTAATATTATGAATGATGACCACTCCTAGTTGTGTCCAGCCATCAAACTACTGAAAACACTATACATTCGTTGTATCAAAGAGGACCCTACATTAGTTTTGACGGAGGAAGAGAGTTTTCTCTGGCCATTAAGAGCAATCGCTCTGCCCTTTCCAAGAGGGAATTATATAAAGGGATATTTATGAGTCTTCTCTCATCAAACCAACATTGTGCAGGAGATTCACCAAGAAGACCTGATGCAGCATTATACAATTTCAAATGAGCTTTTCCCAACGACAGAGTTAGAGGGTCACTCTGTGCTATAATGTCCTGTTAAGACTCTTACTGGTCATCGAATCCCATAAAGTAGCTGGTGGATGTAAATTGACTGGAGCTTAAATGAGCGTTGCAGTCGATTTTATGATGGCTCAGCATCCAAGTTTTATTGTTTTAATGTGAATTAAAATGACAGAAGACTCAGCTTTCAAAGGATTTGATTTCACCCAAGGCTCTCCAATGGCACAGGCCTGTACATAATGCACTTATGGTGAAGTGTTTAGATCAGGAATTTCATCAGCCACTTTGGGAGAGCAAGAGGCCTTGGAGTGGAGAATTGAGAGGACAAAGATGTGGGAGTTATTAAAGAACAAGGAGAGGAGCTAAAAAAAAAAATGTGGGGGTGGGGGAAATGGGGGGACTAGTTGGACTTTGGAGGGTCCTTGACCTCAGCTAAGGGGGCAAGTTTTCTGCATTAGCTCTGGTCAGAGTGTGATAAGTAGTCACAAAGCATCACGTTTTATTTCAGAATCTAGGTCACATGAGAGAAATGGGGTAAGAGTGAAAGTTTTACATGCAACCAGTTCTGAGAGTATTGGCGGAGGCAGTGGAGAGGAGTTCATAGGCTGTCCTCCCTGTCTCTGAGCTGAGGTGAGTCACACAACCAACACATGAAATGCCTAGTTTGAGTTCTTGGAAATATATTAGAAGCAAAAGCTAAAGGATCAGACAAAAGAGACAACCAAAGCTCCTGTATGTTCTTCTCTCTCTGTCTCTTTCTCTCTGGAAACAATAGTCACTTTGTTGTTTAAAATATGAGCTGGGTGTTTGGAAATGCGAGATGTTTTTTTTTTCTTCTTTTTTCTTCTCTAACTGTCACGCCAGAGATTTGGAATTCATGACATGGATCAGCATAATGGGTTGCTGGGAACATGCAAAGTGAAAGAGAGCAAAAGGAAAAAGGAAAGAGACAGACCGAGGGGAAAAGTAAATTCATTTGCAAAGGGGCTACACTTGTAATTAAATTTCAAGCTAAAAGCTCTGTTCATCATGCATTCTCATTTGCATCCTGCTTAAATATGCATGAATTTATTTTGCATGAGCAGGCACAGTATCTACACGTGAGATGTTACACACGATCTGCTGAAAAAAGAAAGGACAAAAGACATTGTTTCAAAATCTGTTCTGATTTGAGCTATCAGAAGGCTTGGTGATGTTTTTTTTTCGTACATTTCCTCCTTCCTTCCATTGTAAATTCAAACCAGCATATTAAGCTTTTTTTCAGGATGACTTATATTTTTCATATGATCTTCATGTATTGTGTAGCACAACATCAGGGTGGATGTGACTGTTTTCCTGAGAGATATGAAAACCAGACAAAAATCAAATCAGTGCCCTGTCATCAAATTGATCTTTCTTGCAATATGTATTCATGTGTTTCGTGGCACTCAATCTCTATCACTGTGCTACTGAGTAATTTCTGGCACAGTCTAATTTTCCACTCCATTTGATATACCTTCACAAGGATCTAATGAGCTGCAACTGATTTCTTTAATGGAAGGTTATCAAGGAACATGTATTAAAAGACAAAAAATAAACTAACAGACAAAAAACAAGAAACACTATTGCAGGTTTATTATTATTATTATTATTATTATTATTATTATTATTATTATTATTATTATTATTATTATTATTATTAATAATAATAATAATAATAATAATAATAATAATATACTTATTTGTCGTGCATTTTTCAACATACTCAATGACACTTTACATCATAAAATCAGCAAACATTTGAACATCATAAAATAAGTCATAAAACACATCATAAAAATAAATTAGTATTATGTATCAAAAAGCAGTCCTGAACAGGTGGGTCTTGAGGAGTGATTTGAAAGTGGTCAGATTGGTGCAGTCACGGATGGGTTGGGGTAGGGAGTTCCAGCGTGTGGGGGCAGATATGGAGAAGACTCTGTCACCCCAGGGGCAGTGCTTGGCTCTGAGTGGGGGGGTGGGGAGAAGGTTTGCATCGGAGGAACAGAGGCTGTGGGAGGGAGTGTGGCAGTGGAGCAGGTCTCTGAGGTATGGGGGCGCTTGGTTATGGAGGGCTTTGTAGGTCAGCAGGAGGACTTTGAACTGGATGTGTTGTGGGATGGGGAGCCAGTGGAGGTTTTGGAGGACAGGGGTGATGTGCTCGCGGGAGTGGGAGTAGGTGAGGAGGCGTGCAGCAGAGTTGTAGATATACTGTTTAAGTTTACTGAGGACTTTTGAAGATGAACCATAGAGAATGCTGTTGCAGTAATCAATTCGGGTAGTGATGAATGCATGGATGAGGGTTTCAGCAGCAGGGAAGCAGAGTGAGTGACAGAGGCCAGCAATGCTTTACATGACATGCAGTCATCTTCTTTACTGCTTGATCTTTGCTCTTAATTGTTCTGCTTTATTTACAAGTGTGGTGTGCATTCCAAATGTGCCTGTTTGGATTGTTAGTTGAAGCTATCTTCTCTCTCCTCAATGGTAAAGTTCAATAGAAAAAACACAGTACAAATAAACAATGTTAAATGATGCATCCAGTAATAACTATAGTGTTTTAAAATCAGTCAGTACATGTCACCCTATAGTTTCTAGAACTATCACGTAATAGGCTACTACTAACAGAACAAGTTCTGTGCGCTGATATTCTAATTGCCTGCTGTTTATCAGAGTATCACACATACTGCTGCAGTCTCGACAAAGAACTCTCGGATCGTTTCATTTTAAATGCTTGTGAATAGCAGCAGCGTAATCAGCTGTTTCCAGTTTGCAGTGCTTACAGAGGACCACATTGTTGGCATTTTTAGCTGCAGTTGTCTGTGGGAGTTCATAATTTAAGCGGGCACAGTCATCTCTGCTATGTGTCGTTGCATTCAATGACATCGATGAGTCTCCTCAGCCCTAACATAGTCACCGACTGTTGTTGAAAGTTTATATTTTTATCTTTCTCAAGAACTGCTCATCCGGACAACTTCACACTCAGCACTGCACCACACACTCGCGATGTGTTAAGTAGATCAGACAAATGGCTGAAGAGAAACACAAAGAACAGACTCATGCAGACACACACAGATTCCAATAATTCATGTGACACATTTGATTGTATATTTTTCTTTAGAATAAATGTGTCCTTGAGCAATTAATAATTTCCATTTTAAGAAATGCCCTATAGCTTTTGGCACTTATCCAAGCTATTTTGTTGGGGACATTTTCAGTGGCCGAGTCATGCACATTTGGTGCTCTAGTGAGCATTTGTTGCAGTACTGAATACAGGACCAAGTCAAAATAAAAGTCCAGTGTGTGCTTGTGGTAATGGAGAAACATGTCACCCCGTGCAACAGTGTGGCTCACTGACGTATCTCAATAGTTTTTACACAGCAACTGAACTTTTAGGCACTGAGAAATAAGATATATTAGATTTTGGCTGCAGACACCAATGCAGGTACTTGTTAGCTACACTCATTGTTGGCTTTGGTCTGCAAACCGTGTTTGTTGACCTTATTCAAGAATATTGACAGCCTTTATCTTGAAATTGCAGTCTGTTGTCCTCTTTAGGCCCCCATTTGAAACCAGACATGGGACCAAAAGTGGAATATCATGGCCTGCTAGAGAGTGAAAGAATAGCATCCCACTGTGTAGCTTTTGTATTTTAATAAATCACCAAAGCAAATGCTTTGTGTTCACTAAATGGTCTACTCTTTTTCCATTAGCATCACATTTAGCCACGATGCACTTTGAGGATGAGAGCATTCAACACGACAGCATTCCACTGCATATTTAACACTGTGGGACCAGTGGAGGAAGGATTGCATTTTGTAAATAAGTAAAAAAAACAAAAAAAACAAAGACTGAGTGTGTGTTTATATGTCTGAGCGAGACAGACTAAGTTAGGGGGGAGGGTTACACAAGAGAGAGAGACCGAGTCAGAGAGATTATCCATGGCTAAAAGTGTAACAATGCTTCTCTGTTCCAAGTTGCATAATTCAAAAGCCATCCCTTTCCTGTTGTGTTATGTTCTGCTTCACTTCAGGCTGGGTCCTGAGACACTTTGCTGAGTTCTCCTCAATTGAGACATCATTGTACAGAAGAGGAGAGAGAGAGAGAGAGACATAGAGAGAGACATAGACAGAGAGAATGTCTGCCTCCGTTTTGCTTGACCTTCATTGGAGCAAATCACAGTTCCATGTTTACGGCGCAGCAACCGCTTTTTCTTTCATTCCCAGAACACACTTTGCATTTTAATGAGGGCCTGGCCTGCATACTAAGTGCACATTAAGCAGGCTCTGTGGGGGTGAGTGCGGCGATACATCACGGTCAAAGTGAAGAAGCACTCTTCAAATTTTAAAGTGAACAAAAGCTGAAGTTTTTCAGTTCATGGGTGCAGGGGGGACCGAGAAGAGGGAAGGGGAGGGTGGACGTAAGTAGATGTTGCGATGATTTTAAAGAGGTTATTTGGTTGCACTGGAGAGATCTGGGGAGGCTGGAATGGTGAGTGGGGTGTGTGTGTGTGTGTGTGTGTGTGTTGGAAGGGGCGGGGGGTGGGTGGGGAGTTTAAAGGATAACAGCAGAGGTGGGGACATAGAGAAGAGTTCCATTTCAGGCTTCCTGAATAGTTTATTGTGAAGGTGATTCCAGCTGAAGTGTAGGCACTGAATGTTCCTAATGAGAGGGGCAGAGGAAGTCTGAGGTGGACACACTTACAATAGACTGACCAGGTCCACACTGATTGAATCCACTAACTAATACATTCCAATTGTTACAGTAAATGGTTTTTGCAGTTATATTCAAATAAATGTACTAAAAGGAAATACAGTGCACGTGATAAGCAACAACATGTTAATGCAGTTATCTCCAGTGTGTAAAAAGGACTGGGCTAGAACACCAAGCTTCACTTGTAATGTAAATGAAGGAATTTACATACGTTATCCAACAGCACGGGTTAGGGTAATAGACTTAGCCAGATTGGTTAGATATGTCAGAAGAACAAGTTTTAATGAATGATTCAGTGTATGTCATGATGGGAGGGAAACGGCAATGACCCAATATGAAGAAATGCTTTAGATTATTCCAGTAATTTTTCTAGATTCAATATTTTCACCAAATATTTTCCCACTCTACAACAAAATCATTGTGGTAACTGATATTCTGTCCATTACAAGTATTTTGTCCTTCATGCCTCATGTAAATGCTCAAATACTTTGGACTCGTCGAACTTTGGGCAGTATGTGGTCTTATGGCTCTATCTCACACACACAGTACTATTTAGACTGATGTAACCCTTATCAAATCAAAGCTGAGACTGGTACTTGTAATACTGATTTTATTTTTTTTTTATGTGCTTAAGCAAGCATATTTAAGTACACAACCACTCTCAATTCACTTTTCTGAACCTCTATTCAGTACTGGCAAGACAATTAAAACATCAGCTGTTGCTGATGAGTAAATATGTTTAAGCCCACTTACAAAAGAAATTAAAGTCCCTTTCATACATGGGGCGTGGAAAATTGGTGGCTTTATCAATCCATTAAAATAACGGCATTGTACACATTAACCCTTTTCAAACATGTTTCACTTTTATGTTATTTTTCCTCACGGCTGCGTTCACACAGACCTCCCACAGTGCCAGAAAGCGCTGCAATAAGCACACACAATCGATCATTCATGTGTGACCAGTCAATACATCAAGTGATGTATGGTATATAATAATGCAATAGCAGAATAAAACAAAGCTAATAGCAACTGATCAAAGCGTTCACATAACTAACACTGCAGTTTATCTGATTTCTTAAACATCCATCCATCCTTTATCCGTACACCACTGAATCCTGAGTGTCCCTGGTCCCAGAGCTGGATGCTTCAGATGTGTGGTTGCTCTCCCACCTCCAGCTGCCCATTTCCACCGATCTACTCTGCATTGCCCTTACTATACTTGATTTGCTCATCTACATATTTTTGAATTTACCACCAGCTATATATGTAGTATATTTAATGCCAGAGCTGTACACCATAGCAGTAAACTATAGTTTCCATGTTAGTTGTACTTTGCATATATCATCTGTCTTATCATGCATGAATTATACTGTGTGTTTTATGGTCCTTGCCCCCCCCCCCCCCCCCCATCTCTACCTCTGTCCCTCTACCTATTCCTCTCTATCTCTGTCCCTCTATCTCTACCTCTACCCCTCTACCTCTTCCTCTCTACCTCTTCCTCTCTACCTCTATCCCTCTATCTCTACCTCTCTACCTCTTCTGTCCCTCTCAACCCGCCCGGCCAGCAGGCAGATGGGTCCCCCCACATTAGAGCCGGGTTCTGCTCGAGGTTTTTTTCCCTGTTAAAAGGGTGTTTTCCTTGCCACTGTCGCCTTTTGGCTTGCTCTGGGGGTCAGGCATATGGGTTCTGTAAAGTGTCTCGAGACAGTTTGACTGTAATTGGCGCTATATAAATAAAATTGAATTGAATTTATCCGTACACCACTGAATCCTCTACAGAGCCATGGGAGGCTGGAGTTTATCCCAACGGACTTAGGGTGAAGGTAGGGGACGCCCTGGACAGGTCACCAATCTATCACAGATTGACATATACAGATAAACAACCACACTCACATTCTCACCTACGGACAATTTAGAATCACCAGTTAACCTCAGCATGGTTTTGGACTATGGGAGGAAGCAGGAGGACTCGGTGAGAACCCACACAGGAAGAACATACAAACTCCAAACAGAAAGACTCCATTAATTTGATACCAGCGCTCTTGTTCAGTTTGCAAAGACACACATATTTATCCTGCTGCTGTCTGATACTGCACCTATTAAACGCTAAGAGAATAGTTCTAAACAGCTGAAAGTAACAAACCAGCTCCTCCTAATGTCTTGTGGCTGAAATAAAACTCAAATTATATTCATTACTTGTGCGTGTCATTATTCTTTAAACCGGATCCCTACCTCTTCCCTGATTTACTGCAGTCTCTCCTCTTCCTTCCACTCCACCCCTCAGTGTCTGTTTGGATGAACTGCAACCTAATCAGCAGCAAGTGAAGACACCAGGAGCTGCTCACCTGCCTCCAGTCAACATCCCATTCTAGGAAACCCTGGTTCAGACCATCACTCAGTGCCAGTGTCATTGCTACAGCATTGCCTGACCTCATCCCCAGCATTGTCCTTCACTAGAATTTTGGTTTGAATTTCACTGAATGTCCCATATCTGCTCTCTGTATGAATCCAGTGGATTTACCAACCTGCCTCATTCTTCCTCACTGCTAAATTTCTTCCATCCACACACAGGCTGCCTGCTGCCATACAGACTCCTGCCTGTCCCTCCCAACCCCGTCCTGCCAGCTAAGTTCCCTACTCTGTAGTATGTTTTTTTTTTCTGTATTGTGTTCACTGTTCCGTCTCATTACCTTATTCCTAATAGCTTTCCTAATCTTGTCATATTTGGTTTTGGTTAGCATACTTGTTTGTATATTCCTTTTAGCTTTCCTGTCCTTGTCTTACATGCTTGTTTCTAACCTGCTCTGTCCCCTAGCCTTTAGTTTAGTTTGTTTGGTGGTTCTGTCTCCTTTATTCATTGCACTGGAGTGTTTAGTTTCCATGTTTTTGACCTCAGTACAGGGGCTGCACAGTGGATTGGTGGTTACCACTTTTGTCTTGCAGCAAGAAGATCCCTGGTTTGTATCCCGGCCTTCCCGGGATCTTTCTGCATTGAGTGTGAATGTTCACGCCGTGCATGTGTGGGTTTTCTCTAGATAATAATAATAATAATAATAATAATAATAATAATAATAATAATAATAATAATAATAATAATAATAATAATAATAATAATAATAATAATAATAATAATAATATTAATAATAATGGATTAGATTTATATAGCGCTTTTCTATTAAGGCAAACAAAGCGCGTACAATAGATCCATTATTCATTCACTCACACATTCTCACTCTGGTGGTGGTAAACTACATTTGTAGCCACAGCTGCCCTGGGACAGACCGACGGAAGCGTGGCTGCCAATCCGCACCTACGGCCCCTCCGACCACCACCAACATTCATACACCAGTGTGAGTAGCAGCACTGGAGGCAAGGTGGGTAAAGTGTCTTGCCCAAGGACACAACAGCACATGACTAGGACAGAGCGGGAACCGAACCGCCGACCCTTCGATCATTGGACGACCCACTCTACCTGAGCCACGGCCTCCCACAGTCCAAAAACATGCTGAGGTTATTGATAATTCTAAATTGCCCATAGGTTTGAGTGTGATTGTCTGCATATGTAGCCCTGTGATAGACTGGTGATTTGTCCAGGTGTTCCCTGCCTTCACCCTAATTCAGCTGAGATATATTCCATCCACCCGGGACCCTAATGAGGATTAAGCGGTGCATAGACAATGGATGGATGACCTCCGTACATAGCTGTGCACATTGTTTTTCATATTCTGTAAACACCTTCTGCAGATGTTTACAGAATATGCTTTCCCTGCTTTCCTCGTTCGCACTAGTTCTCACTCAACAACCACAGCAGCAGTAAGGTTTTAGTATAGACATTTCATTCTGCTGCCTAAAGTTATTTGTAATTGTAAATAAAAATGCACGAAGAAGGTGAGGTGTGATTTTGGCACGCAAACTGTGTATTAAGCATCTCTTTGATGTTTTTGTACCAATATTGGTGCTGAAAAGTAGAAAAATCCTTCAAATCCTTTCACACAACTCAAAATATCTCAGTCCACCTGTTTTAGTTGCTATCAATTTAATGGAACAGAGTGCATGTCTGAAAGGTGTTTAATAATAACAATGACTTAAACTTTATGTAACCATTCAAAATCAGTCATGAGTCCTCATGAGACGCTACAAGAAGAAAGCAGACATTTTTCAATTAGTCTAGAAGGAAAGATGGTTAATTAAAATGGTTACAGTTAATGGAAACAGTTAATGCATGTTCATTGATGACCCACAAGATTGTATTTATTTTTTTCTTGACATCATTGATAATAAAGAAGGAAATAAAGGGAAAATAAGTCTCCTTGTAATAATTCTGTCTCCTCTCTTGTCACCCACTGTTCTGACTTCACAGTTACATTCTTGGTTGCTGTGGTGGCAGGGTTGGCACATGCCATGTCTGCTCACACTCAAGCAAAATCCTCCGCAGAGCACCAGAAATCTAACCGACACCAATTTGTCCTGTTGATTAGCAGGAGTCAAACCACAACTGACAATATCAACTGTTTCCTGGGGCTGTGACAGTTGTCAGCACCACAGCACTGTACCACATTAAACAAAATACTACTCAGTTCAACTCGCTGCTTCACACTGACATGTTTTCTGCTTCATAATGTATCCGGACAGCTCAAGGCCTTTATGAAATTCAACTGCCCAGTAATTATAAGAACATTTATTTTTCCATTATCCAATTTCTGTCCACTTTTGTGATTACAGGTCAGGGCTTTATCCAATCAAATGTAGGCATTACTTTTCACTGGGATTTTTAAACTAAATTATTGTAATTGCTTCAGAGAACTGCTTTTATTCATGCTTTGGAGAAGATCATCAAAGCCGACTGTCTTCTCCTACTCAGGTGTTTATAGCTTGACTCCTGTTTTTAAACTGCTCCTGCTAATTAGAACTCCGCTGGGAATCATGTTAGACCATCCAAGTAATACACGTGTAGAGGTCACAAAATGTTGACATAAATGAAGAGACAGATGAATATGTGGTTCTACACAGTGTCTGGATTACTTCTAATTCATAAGAAGTGTTTTAAGATGTCAATCAAGCACAGTTTGTAGGTAACCTCACTGAACAGAGAAGAGCTCTGATCACTGAGTGGCATCTCAATACAAACAGTCATTAAATGATGACTCGCATAAAGCATGTGACTTCACAGATGCTTGTGCAAGATGAAAAATGGAGGAAACCTTTTTCACATTAATTCATACAATTAACGGAAACGCCATATTTCCGTCATGTTTTCTTCATTCTTCCTCATGCTTTGAGATTTGATTGGAGCTCTTTTACATAAGTCGTCCTGTTACACCTTATCCTGGAGTCAGCTACCATCAAACCTTTGCAGAAGAAGTAGCATCAACTGTTCGTCTGAACAAAACAACTCCTAATATCCAAATGATGTTTTTAAAACTACACCCTAAATGCCTCAAACAGCTGACTTTCTTGAGGTGTTAGATGACTGGAAGGTTTGCAAAGTGCAAGGATGGGACCCTTACCCTTTTATTCCAAGTAACTGGAAGTCAGTGATGTACTGGCATCAAAAAGATCATATATCCAGCATTTTTTTCTGCTTTTGCAAACTGTCAGGTTGTTTATGGTGGATCCACAGACAAAAAAGTCCAGGGAATCTCCATCATTTTGTTGTTTTGAATTACAAATTCACCAAATGGCCCAGTCTTCCCAGCAATGTGATTTGTATTGTTTCTGTTTCAATGGGATATCTCTTAAATGGCTGGTTGGACTGAAAGATGTCGCTTAACAAATATACTGATGTGTGACAACATAACAAATCTCCCATGTGTTCTGACATGATCATAATTACTGATATTACAGTGAATACCTTTGACTCATACTGGAAAACATCACACATGTCAGGGTCTTTCAGTGAGCGCCAATAAAATGTGTCACTTGTCTGAAACTCAGTACTAAGAGCCTTCATTCAGCCTTTACTTTTAGGTGGATAAGCATTTATTTATTTGAAAATAGCCAGTGGTGTGTGAGTTATGGTGCTGTCGGTAAAAAGCCGCAGATGAGGAGGAAACCTGTACACACTCTTCGGTGCCATGTGTTTATCCGGGAGGAATATCACACATGATTTAACCCCTGAACCACTGGGAGGAAGGTCAGGGCCAGAGGGGAGGAACTGTGTGTGTGTGTGTGTGTGTGTGTGTGTGTGTGTGTGTGTGTGTGTGTGTGTGTGTGTGTGTGTGTGTGTGTGTGTGTGTGTGTGTGTGTGGGTGTGTGTGTGTGTGTGTGTGTGTGTGTGCGTGTGTGTGTCTGTGTGATACAGAGAGAGAGAGAGAGAGAGAGAGAGAGAGAGAGAGAGCTTGTATTACTGTGTCTCACATACTGTAGGAACGGAAATCTGCTCACATATCCTACATTGTGGGGAGATGCTCCCCTTTTGGGGACAGCAAATACATCCCTATCATGTAGAGCATTATTATTATTATTATTATTATTATTATTATTATTATTATTATTATTATTATTATTATTATTATTATTATTAATATTATTATTATTATTATCAGTTTATTTAAAAAGGGACCATGTACAATATTAAACAAAAATGTTTCCATTTGATGTCTTGCACCAGAGTTAGCTTTAAGCTAATTTCCATCTGCAGTCCCCTGGCAGGTCACAATAAAAGCATCAAAGTATTAAAATGTTACAAAAAGTACATGACACAGTGAAACAAAACATTATACACACACACACACACTTAAAAGCACACATGTACACACATTCACACACGAATGCCAATTAAAAGGACATTGCTGGACTAAAATACATGACAGTGAAACAAAACATACACACACACACTCTTACAAGCACACATGTACACACAGTCACACACAAATACCAATTAATGGTTGCAGTTCTGAGTGTTCTTAAGCAAGTTTTTCAGTTTGCTTTTAAAACTGCTGAAAGAAGTACAGTTCTTAATGTCGTCAGACAGGGTGTTCCGCTGAGTTGTAGCTTTTACAGAAAAAGCTGACTGTCCAAAGGTGGTGCGTCGAAAAGGTATTGAACAGTCAGTGGTGGAAGATATCCTCGTGGATTTTATAGATTGTGACGAGCGATACTGAACGAACTGGCGCAGCGGAGGAGGGGCCAAACCATTTAAAATTTTAAAAACGAGATATTAAAGTTGACGATTAGATTAACCCGTTAAATCCCACTAGTAACAATTGTTGCCGCTCATTTTCCTTTTAATTTTTATTCTCTAAACGTGTTGTTTTGGCTTTAGGCAGTTCATGCAAGTTGTAAAATAAAAGAATACATTGTCTCCTCTAAATTGTATCAATGTCATGTGACTAGTGTGAATGGTCACATGACTAGGCCTCTTTACTTCCTGCCGGCACCGCTGGAAGGAGATGTCTGCCTCAAACTTGTACAACAGGAAGTAAATAAAATAACTTCATAAACAGTTAAACTGAGATAATTTGTATATGTATTTTTTGAAAGGGTCTACTATTGATAATACTATACTATAATGAAAATGATATGCCTTCATGCATCATTTGGTCCTAAGAAGAGTAAATGGCAATATTTGTTGCCGCTAGCATAACACAGTTATAGTGTCGACATGCTAGGTGGCAAATGTTTTGGTTGTTTATCAGATTTATCTTGTGTTTTTTTCGACTAAGGGTAACAGGGTACTTGTGGTTAGGGTAAGTTTCCAGAAAATGAATGTAAACTACTGCAATGCAATCTGAAGTGTTGGAAGCAGGACTGTGTGTAGGTGTTTGTCAGTTCTACCCCATTCACAGAGAATCAGCCCTACATGGAGCACAGAGGCCATAATGTAAAAGAGCGAAGGTTGGGCCGTGTGGAAATCTAGGTGCTGCTCTTAATAAGCTAAAGGTATTTTAGTGTCTTGATATCAGCAATGTTATGTCTTTGCTTGGACTTCGCTAAAGCCAGTGATTTTCAGTACACATGCTGTTTTATTATTGGTTAAGCTTGTCACAAATGCTGTACATTTGTCATTTTCAAAGTTCAGATGGTAAAAACACCTAAGAAACTCTTGTAATGTGACATAAAGGGGTGCTCCACCTATTTTTAACATGAAAGTTTATTTTTTGTTCATATGAAAGAAATATAATTAATATAACCTTTCTGCTGCTACGCAGATAAAAGCATAGATATTTAATTACTGTGAACTGACTTTTCTTTTGGTCTTGATGAGGACAACTCAGATCTAAAAATGAGCTAAAACAGATCAAACTAGCAGTGAATATATGCGTTAGTACTGCGGTGGTGGTGAGAGGTGATCAGAGAAACATTCTAGAAATGTTCCAAAACTGACTAGTGACATGCAGCAACATAGATTAACCAAACCTGACCAAACTTTCAAGAAAATCAGCTAAAGAAAATGCAAATTAACATCTGCTTTCTTGATGATGATTAGGAATTGGCTGATCTAGAAAAGCAGTTTGTGGAGCTAAATCTCCACTGAGTTACATTAAAACTGGTCAGAAGAAGATAAAAAGACATGGTGTAATTGAAAGAGTTCCAATGAAACCAGAAAAGGTGCAAAACTATTATTTCTGCCATTCTTGAGAAAGGTTATATTTCTGCATTGCTAAACACTGGTCTGATTTCTGTCTCTCCAGTGCAGCTAAAGAACTTTGATGTTTGGCAATATTTTAGTCTTCATTTTTATTTATTTTTTTGCATTTCTGTTAAAGGTTTTTAATGCATAAAAATATGCATAAAGATACGAGGACTGTGACATACTTATGAGAACAACACATAGTTTGGTTTTCTAACCTTTTATCCACCTGATTGTCTATCCTCCAACAAATAACTATAATCAAAGGAAACTATACTGGAGACAAATGCCATCTTCTGTTTGCCATCTGTCAAAAAGCTGCTGTGACCCTGGACTTAATAATGATAGAAAAAAATCTATCAGTGAAGTTTTTGAGGCATGAAACAAAAACATGAAAGAATGAAGAAAGGGACACCAAGGAATACTAGAGATGGGATTTATGGCTCTTTGAAGGGAGAAGGATCTTGAGGAGCCGTCCCTTTCAGAGAGCTGTTCAAAAGATTGGCTTGTTATATTCATTTATTGTTATAGAAGTCAACCAGGGGTAGCTCATTTGTATCAAGGAAACAATAATCACTGGTAGCAGTTATAAGATATGATGTATATCAGAATAATTCAATCTTACACATCCCACCAGTATGTACTCTATTGGGTTTTATTTATATTTTTTCTGTGCATATCTTAATTATATTCTTATTTATTATTTTTAATATGTATTTTTTTCTGTATTATTAAAATGTTCTGTGGTTTCCATTGTTTTTGTTATTATTTATAAACACTGTTGCTCAAAAGTTTGGTGTCACCCAGACAATTTCATGTTTTTCATGAAAACTCCCACTTTTATTCATGTGTTAATGTAACTGCACAAAGGTTTTTTAATCATCAATGAGCCTTTCAACACCATTAGCTAACACAATGTAGAATTAGAACACAGGAGTGATGGTTGCTGGAAATGTTCCTCTGTGCCCCCATGTAGATATTCTATTAAAAATCATCCGTTTACAGCTAGAATAGTCATTTACCACATTAACAATGTCTAGACTGTATGATTAATTTAATGTTATCTTCACTGAAAGAAACTGCTTTTTTTTTTTTTCAAAAATAAGGACATTTCTAAGTGACCCCAAACTTTTCAACGGTAGTGTATATATGTATGATATATGATGGTGCTCAACCTTGCATGTCGTCCCCAGAAAGGTGCATCCAAATGCTGCTATGTTTCCTTTGACTCTGGCTCATTCTGTGTGTTTTTTTTTTTCCACAGCTCATATCTCCTCCTCCCTGATAAAGTGATATATTTGGCTCTGCTCCAGTCTCCAGTCAGTAGGACTCGGATGGTGCTCATACTCCTCCTCCTCAAAGTTAGCTGCATATAGAGCTGCGTTCACGTGAGCTGCTGTGGACAACTCCAACTCAGAGATGCCATTAGTCGTTCACTTGAAGGCAGCGTGGACAACTCAGACTCATGGGGCACCCAGGTGACACGTGAAGAAATTGTGGGCAATTTGCACATACGAACAGCTCACAACTTTGAACTGGTTCTCATCATTCACTTAAAAGAGCCATTTAAACGACTAACTCGATTGCCAACGTCACATCTCTAGCGAATACTGTTTGCATCCTAAATGTACTACGAACAGCCAATTTAGCTTTCTAAAACTGTATTCTTGAGGGTGTCTGGAACCTCAGTAAAGCATCTATTGGTAAGTAAATATTTTTGCTTTTACCACCTGGTTACATATGTTTTTGCTGGAAGTAAGAGGTGAGAGAGTAGTGTAAACAGCATAAGATAGATGGAGAGAAAAGCACTGCCTGGCTTTCCTCCATTTGGGATCAGTAGGCCAGGAAGCGCCTGAAGAGAGCGGCTATGCTATCTCACTCCACCTACGCCCCTGAACCTGCCATGGCCCCAAAAACATACTGCAGGCTGCCCCTGGGGCCCACCCAGCACCCACAATGGCTTCAGGAGCAAGAAGCCTCCTGATGATGCAGGGTAGAGAAGGTCAGAGTTCCGAGAGAGAGGTTGCAAAAGAGACTATAACGAAACACAAAAAGTATATTTCTGGTTAACTCTATATTTATTTTAAGAGTTTGGATGAAAAATATAAGCTGGAGACATGCCACAGTTTATATATCAGCTACATCTGAAGAATCAGTAAGTGTTTGTTCCAAAAGGTCAAGGCTTCAGTGAAAGATTGATATGTTTTTCATGCTGTAAACCTGTTTTGGTTTCTTAAACTGAATTAACTATCAGTGCTGTTTGGCTAACCCTGCATTAGCAACAGCAGCACTTAACAGGCTTCCGAACATCTCTGGAAGATGTGATATACGTTGTCTTGTCTGCACATGTGTATTTTTTCTCCCTGATTCTTTGTTCACAGCTTTCAGCTCTGACAATAATTGGAGAGATTTTGAGAAAAATGTGTGGAGCTTACAACTCTATCCAACCTAAATGAGGGAGTTACCCAGTAGTGATTTTCAGTGGGGAGTGTTCTGAAAGTGTTTCTAAGATCAAGTAAAAAAAAAAAAAAAAAAAAAAAAAGTCAACACAAAACTACACAAAAAAAGGCAGACAGAATCACAAAGAGTAACACAATTGAGCCTTGACTTGACAATTGATTACTTTTTCTTGCTCTGTTGTCATTAAACTCAGAGTAACACGGGACAATTCCATTGTATCAAACAAAGTTTTACAAATCTGGTCTACTATCAAGCATCGTAACCAAAACCCCAACTCTGTTTGAAACAAGAAAAGGCATTACTCTTTCCTGCCTGCTCTAAAGCCTTCAGTGGCCACAATTCTTCTGCTACTCACAGCTTCCTACGGCAGTATTTTTGTGTGTAGTATACATTCAGCAGGAGACTTTTTTTCTTTCTTTGCTGTGTGAAAATCTAAAGTTTCTATATATCTATTTTTTCATCACAGACGATAGATGGCAGTAAACTGTCTTCTTCCATTGTTTCAATACAGACAGCAACCAATCTTTTTATCTTTCAGGATAAGTGCACATTTTTACTGAAGTTGAAACATTTTCAACTGAATTCAAGCCACCAGTATCAAATCTACATCTAGGTGTCACTTTTGTCCAGACAATGTAAAGGGAATGCATTCGGCTACATGCTGCTGTTAAAAATTGTCTTTACCAGTAGTCGCAACACTTCTTTACAGGCAAAATGCTCTGTACTATGTGCTGTGGCCTACCAATAGGGTACAGGGCAAGCATAGCATTATAATGAGAAGCATGGGAAATAAGGGATTGTTTGTTCATTTGTTTTTGAACTAAATACATGTAAAGGTAATGAAGAGCAGAAATCACTGGGACTTTGACTGCTGTTTTACTGCAGATGAAATCCCTATATGTTTAAAGATCAGCCTAAATTAGCCAATAATAGCCAATTTGAACATTTAGAAATCAGACATTTTTTGAGTTCATGAGATTGATGAAGTTTCTAGCTATATTGCTACTTATTTTTAAAAAAAGTTTGCATTCTAATTGAGGACTTCACTGAATTTTGTAACATACAAGAATACTCAATCTCTGTAGTTGGGAGTCCTGTGACCTACACCACCACACCTTCATTCTCCTATATGCCACTGTTTAAAGGTGGAAAAACCCCTACACATCTTTAAGTGTTGAGTATTGATGTGTGTGGTCACAAGACACCTTGTGTGTATCTCTGAAATAGCAACAGCTTTGACCAAACAACAGTTTTTAATGGCATGGGAATGAGAATGAGTTTCTCAATTCAAAACCATTGACTTTTGATTGTGTTACTTTAAATTATCATAAACATTTACCTTTGTAATTACTATATATACGATTATTGCATTACACTCACTCTGTTTCTCCCTGTGTCCTTTCTCCGAGTGTCCCTGGTCCCAGAGCTGGATGCTTCAGATGTGTGGTCGTTCTCCCACCTCCAGCTGCCCATTTCCACTGATCTACTCTGCATTGCCCTTACTATACTTGATTTGCTCATCTACACATTTTTGAATTTACCACCAGCTATATATGTAGTATATTTAATGCCAGAGCCGTACACCATAGCAGTAAACTATAATTAGTTTCCATGTTAGTTGTACTTTGCATGTATCATCTGTCTTATCATGAATTGAATTCAAATGTTTCTTGAGACTTTGTTTTTCTCAATGCAATGTTTTTTTTTCTTTGTTTTACAAAAAAAAAAAAATCTATAATCAACAGATTAATCATTCGTTGTGGTCCTCAAAAATGTGAACATCTGAACAACTTCTACGAGTCTTGGACAAAAATCTAACAGTTAAAGGATTATGGAAAGTCCTCATTTTCTAAATGATGAGGTGCTGAGATTTGGCTTTTTCAAATAGTAGCATATAACTAAATGACAGAAATGAATATGGCAAAAGCATTTCTCTGTCAATGTATTTAACATTTATTTATTTATTTATTTATTTATTTTGTTCATTTGTGCTTCTAAAAATACAAATTACATTCATGAAAAAACACCAACTAATAATTGTTGATTCCCCCATAAATTTTGAGCATTGTCCAGAAGGTGCCAGTATTATAAATAAAAACATTTCTACATGTAGAGTTGTGTATGGTGTGTGTTCAGCAGATATTTACTCTCCTTCTGAGACATCTTTTCTGCTGCAATACAACACTCAGTAGTGTCCTCTCTCTGTATTATCGCAGGAAATTTACTGATGTAGTGCTTCATTTCACTGTTGCTAAAGTATATGTGTGTTGCCTCAGTGTTAATTCCCTGGCAGCTACTTTACTCCAGTCACTCTAACTGGTCCAGGCATTGGTGTCACCCAGCCTGCTCCCCAAACCAAACTGTTACCTGAGAGTTTATTGCTATCCATTTCTTACAGAAACGCTGTAATCCTGCAGCTCTTTTTGTTCCTTAGTGGCCCCTCTGGTATGCTAAAATACAATAGCTTGGTGTGCGTGCATGTCAGTGTGTGTGTGTGTGTGTGTGTGTGTGTGTGTGTGTGTGTACACCAAGTTCTGCTCAACATGTCTTCCTCATGCAGTTGTCGATGAATAAGAAATGAAGTGCTGAACCCATCTCCTTACAGCACTCCAATAGGTACACACATATGCACACATATAGGCATGAACACGAACTAACACACATACACATAGACGTTTACATGCACATACAGATGCAGACACACTAATGGGTATGTCTACAAATATATATACATGTATGTGCACACCCACACACACACACACACCCACACATACACACACACACACACACACACACACACTGCAGCCTGCTCTCAGGTGTTAATTATGTGGGAGCAGGACGGTCTCTCTGATGGATTCTGGGGATTATTTAAATGGTGAAATGAAGTGATGTACTATGGAACAAGAAGTAGGCTCAGGGGAGCCTTAACAACGGACAGACTGTTATAATGTGAGTTTCTGCTCAACCAGGTACAAGTGTGTGTGTGTGTGTGTATGTGTGTGTGTGTGTGTGTGTGTGTGTGTGTGCGTGTGTGCGTGCGTGTGTGTGTATGGGTGTGTGCTCTGTGCTTTAAGCTACCATAATTTCATCCAAACAAGCAGTAGAGAGCTGGTTTTGGTCTTTTGCTCCCCAGAGCCCCTCAGCTATTGTTTCTCTTGCAAACAATGGCCTCTGTTGGTTTCTATATCAGTTGATATAATTTTTACATTACTAAATTCCACTTGACCCTATCTGTGTCACAGTACAGAGGTCCCTCATTTATCGCAGGGTTTATGTTCCAGACCCCACTGCGATACATGGAAATCCGCAAAGTAGCAACCATATTTATTTTATAATTTAAATGTACTTTAGGGCTTTATAAACGATCCCCACACACCGTACAACACCACAGAGCAACACTATGCGCAGCAATCAGACGTCTATGTGAAACGGACAAGGCCAGATGCTGAATGCTGCTACACACAGGAGACAGAGGAGACTGATGCTACTGTCACTGAGCCAATCAGCATCCAGCGCTGTAAACTACTCATTTTATTTAGATTAAATATTTTTTTAATATGCTTTAATTATAATTTTTGAATATATTTTATTATATTGGTTTCAATTTTTGGGCTAAAAAATGCTTATTTTACCGCAACAATAATTAAAATTTTGTAGCGATCTCAGAGCCGGTCGCTATGACTGAACTGTTGTGCTGCAATGTACCATGGGAGTTTGGGGTGTAAGGGGTTTAAATGTCATTGTTGTGGTTTATGTTAGTGATACAGTGTTATCAGTGTTTGTGTTTTATTGTGTTTTTGTGGTTTAGTCAGCCTAGTTAGTTTGGTTAAGTGTTATGTTGTCAGGACCATGAGTGTAAAGTGTGTTTGATGACTTCCTGCCACATTTTCTATAGTGTTGCTCCCTGTGTGTTTCAAAATAATAGTACCTGCCAGTTGCAGAGTGCATAAAAGACAGATTGTCACAGACCTAGTCTAGCCCCGCCCCCTTCCAGCCGTCCACTCCACTGCCGGGGCATCTCCAGTCTTTGAGGCTCTCGGCAGCTTCTGATCCGCTGATTAGGTGCAGCTGCAAGAGCCTCACACCTGCAGCTCACCCATCAGCTGTTGTAAAGGCCGGCTTCACGCGGCAGTGGACATGGGACCATACTGTCTTGGCTCCAGCCGCAGCACTGAGCCACCGGAGGAGCCTGTTTCCCCCCAGCCGTCCTCAGGAACGAGGACGTGGATTCCCTGCCCTCCTCAGAGTGAGGAGGTGGATCCTTTTTTTTTGCAAGCTGGAAGTACTTACAAATTGTTTGTACTCAATACCTTTACTTCATGAATGACTTGGCATGATTTGGCTTGGACCCAAAGCCATACCCCAAGAGCTCACGGTTTTTGTGTCCAGTGAATAACGTGTATTGAGATGTGTATGTTTAAGTCTGTTTCTTTTTTTCTTTTGATTTACACGCATTGAGGATAAACCTGTGCACCTCTGCTTTTAACTCCTCCTGCAATGCCTCCTCATTCCACTCTGCTCTCCTTGAGATTCATTTTTGGAAGTAGGTGGGGGGGCATTGTGAGGGGGAACAGAAGTTGCACCGTTCAGTGATAGACAAGGACATAGGAGGAAAGAATAAAAAATTAGATGAATTTCATAGTAACTGATGTTGTGTTTGTGTTTTTAGAGTACTCAGAATACAACTGTCATTTTTTGTATTTGTATCACCTTCTGAGCACCCATAGCAGCTCACAGTTTGAAAACCTCTGGTCTTTAATGTAGAGTTTTGCCTCACAAATGAAATATTGGCCTTTCAAATCCCACGTCAGTCAAATCTTAGTAATATTTGAGAGAAGGAGACAGAACCCCACACACACTGCAATCAGGGTTTTTGTGAACTGTCATTTACAGAGTTTCAGAGGCATTGACAGACAAATCCCACTGGTGTCTGCCATTCTGACGGATTAGAAAATAATTACCATGGCTTCAACATGGTTACTTTAAATAACTGAGATTTGCATTCAATTCTATATTGCACCAAACCTTTATTTTAAAAAAAGTAAAAGTCTTTTCAGGACTACACAAACTTGACTTAGATTTCAACCACAGACACCTTGTCCCAGTTTAACTTTCGGAGTAGTGTTTCCCCTGAAAGAAGACCTGCAGAGGGCAGTATTGTCTGATAGTCAAAAGTGTAATGAGTGGAAGTTTGCACTACTAAACTTAGCTGACTGGAAACAATTTATCTCACTGCACTAACAGAAAGTATTTAAAGTACTTTGTTGAGGGCTCAATCATCGCTGCAGTACTCTACCTAAATTAATATAGTCTGTTCAAGTATAGTTCCTGAGACTTAGATAACATTAGGCCCAGCTTGGTTGTGTCACAAAGGGCCCAAAGTACAGCGTCTTCAAAAGGAAACATATTGGCAAATCAGAAGAAAGCAGATGCTATACAAGAAAGGACAGCAAAAAGAAGTACTTTAAGGCAGTGGTCCCCAACCCCCGGGCCGCGGACCAGTACCGGTAACACATAGTAGATTACCGCTAAATTGAAACCCCCAAGCTAGCAAACTGAACAAAAAACAAACGTCTTTGGAAAGTTTCTTTGCGCAGGGTAAAAGAGTCAGTGAGGAGACAGAAGAGCCTACGACTTCAAAGAAAAACAAAGCTGCATTTAACAGACAATACCAGGGGTCCTACTTGAAATATGGATTTATTGCAACAGGTTGTTCCCACGCACCGAGCCCACTCTGCATAATATGTGGTGACCGGCTCTCTAATGAGGCAATGAAGCCTTCAAAACTGCTTCACCACTGGGACACCAAGCATTCTACATTAAAAGACAAGCCCCTGGAGTATTTTGAAAGAAAAAAGCATGAACAAGAAGGACAGAAGCAATTACTGAGGGCCACCACATCAACAAATTCGAGTTCACTGAGAGCATCATTATTGGTGGCTAACTGTATTGCTAAGGCTAATAAGCCATTCACTATTGGTGAAGAATTGATCCTGCCTGCCACTAAAGACATTTGCCGTGAAATTCTAGGAGGGGCTGCTGTTAAAAAGATAGCACAGGTGCCTCTTTTGTCTAGCACCGTTACTCAGTGCATTGGGGAAATAGCAGAGGACATTGAGACACAATTGTTGGAGAGGATTAATACATCACTGTGGTACGCCCTCCAGGTTGACGAGTCAACAGATATTGACAGCAAAGCGACACTTCTTGTGTATGTGCGATATGTTTCTCAGGAGGATGTGCACAAGGATATGTTATGTGCACTATCGTTGCCAACCAGAACCACAGCCACAGAACTGTTCAAGTGGCTGGATGACTATATATCAAGAAAACTGAAATGGTCATTTTGTGTCGGCATATGCACAGATGGAGCTGCTGCCATGACCAGATAGCTGTCTGGTTTAACTGCTCGGATTAAGGAAGTTGCACCTGAATGTGAGTCTACGCATTGTGTCTTTCACAGGGAAATGGTGGCTAGCAGACAAATGCCACTGAAATTTAAAAGCGTATTGGATGATGTAGTTAAAGATATTAACCACATCAAAGCACACTCCCTTAACTCACACCTGTTTGAGCTGCTTTGTGAGGAGATGGACGCGGAGCACAGACACCTTCTCTTATACTCTTATACACAGAAATAAGATGGTTATCCCGAGGGAGATCGCTGGCCAGAGTGTTTGAATTACGAGAGCTGCTGCAGAAATAGAAAAAGTCACCGCTGGCTCCACATTTCAGTGACGAGGAATGGCTCACAAAACTTGTTTACTTGTGTGACATATTTAACCTGCTTAATGAACTCAATCTGTCACTTCAGGGGAAAATGACAACTGTCTTCAAGTTGGCAAACAAAGGAGCTGCATTTAAAGCCAAAGTGGAGCTGTGGGGACGGCGCATTAACAGAGGTACATTTGACATGTTTCAAACATTAGCGGGGATTTTGGAAGAGACTGAGCTGAAGCCTTCATTCTCCCAGCTGGTGCACAATCACCTGTCTTTGCTTTTAAAAGAGTTCGAGCACTATTTCCCAACCACAAAAGACCCACGAACTGCCAAGGAATGGATCCGCGACCCATTTGCCAACAAACCAGGGGAATCCAGCATGTCTACGCAAGAAGAAGATCAACTGCTGGAGATCGCAAATGACGGCGGTCTTAAAAGTATGTTTGAGAAAACTCTGCCGGTGTTCTGGATTAAAGTCATGGCAGAATACCCTGAGATCGCCACAACAGCACTGAAAATCCTGTTGCCATTTCCGACATCCTATCTGTGTGAAGCAGGGTTTTCTGCAGTGACAGCAACAAAAACATAATTACGGAGCAGACTGGACATAAGCAACACACTTCGGGTGTCATTGTCTCCCATTACCCCTCGATGGGACCGTCTCGTTGCAGAGAAGCAAGCTCAGGGCTCCCACTGATTTAACGTTATGGTGAGTTGTCTTGGTCATGCATTTTATATTTGTTTTTGTGATGTATCTTATGTTGAAGGCATGTTTAACCTTTACCATTACGACCAGAGAGTGTGGGGCTTGGAGGCTGTTACTCATGTTATGATGGCGTGATGACATGAGGATGCTGCTAATAAAGTTGCATACACAGTGGATTCACATTAATTATTATATTTAGAAAATACTAGTTTTTATGCCGGTCATATCATTTCCTTTTGTTGTATTTATCCGCTATACCTTTAAAGCCGGTCCGTGAAAATATTGTCTGACATTAAACCGGTCCATGGCACAAAAAAGGTTGGGGACCGCTGCTTTAAGGCATGTAGAATAATTTTGATTTCCTTTTAAATGAATCATTTTACCATCACCATCTTATAACACAGGGAACAGTTTTCTTAATATAGACACCATTCTGTTTTCCTTACAACGAGGATCTGCCTGTGCTCTCTAAGACGAGAAAGCAGTGAAGCTTTTCGTTTATGGCATTTCCAGATTTGTGCCTCTCCCATTATAATCATAAAATACTGTCTACACATCAGAGTTGATGAAGTAGCACAGGGAATGCAGCTGACTCATACATTCACTGAGCTGAAAAAAGTCTATTGTGCAACTTCACTTCTACCTCTTTCACTCCCGTTCTTCCTTCGAAATTCCTATGTCATACTGTTCAGTTTCAAACCCCCCTCCTCCCATTCAGTTGGCCTAATACTTTGCCCACATGCTGTTTATTCCAGCGTGAGCTGTTAGCATTTGAAATTGAAATGACCGGGCTCTGTCTTTATAATGACGGTCCCCGTCAGTCACACTAACTGATGGACAGGCCACATTAGCATTAGCATAACATCTGTTCCACTTGGTGAAATGACATATTTTCATGCAAAGCCTCAGTGTCTGTGGTTACCTTGGAGCCTCACTGGTCAACACACACTGTTGATCGCTCTGTATGGAAATAAGTCCATTGTTCTGTTCAGGTTCAAGCTGAAGCTATGGGACTTTGGAAGAATGAACACTTGTTGAGAGGTTGTGAATGGGCCAGTTAAGACTTGAGCAAGGCAGCTGTAATTAAAGGGGGGAAACGATGCACTGCAACACATCCAACATCAGTTTGTCTGCATGGATGTTTGTATATTTTGTGTGCATTCTGTGTCTTCTCCAGGAGGTGTTTGAATGCATATTTGTGATTTATGCTCAGTGGAAGCTTGATTGCTCACATTAATGTAAAAGTATAAGTTTGTGCATGTGTGTGCAGGCTCTCCTCGAGAGCAGGGATTAGCTAAACAGCATCTGGATGCTCACTAATTGGCTCTTCTCTCCACACATCCATGAAAAAAATAGCACACCTCAACTGCTTGTGTTTGTGTGTGTGTCACACATAAAGTGCAGCTTGTGCCAGTAATTGGGGATTACCATGGTAATACTGTAAGCCATGTTCCCTGAGAAAAAATTACATTTATTGCAGTTAAATAGCTCACAATTGTTAGAAATGTCTAAACATTCATTCCTGGCACTTGTTGTATTTATTGGCACCTTCTCTGTGTTTTATTTTGTGTTGATTAACCTGGCTTTGCTGCTGCTGCTATTGTCTTTTTGTATATAGCATTGGCCCTTAACAACATGATGGGCCCATTTGCCATTATTATTACGCACTAGGTGCTGCAGTCAAAGGCTGTTAGCAAGGCTGACTGTCAATCTGTCCAAATTAACACCAAGAATAGAGAGCAGTACAGATGGAGATACATCACATTATATAGGCAGCGAATGACACTGACTCATTCTTCACATGTAGAGTATATTGATTTATGTATAATATACGTAAATGTACTTCAGCGAATGCAATCACTATTAGAAGCAGAAAAAGAACTGGTTAATTTTTAATGTTTGAAAATTGTTTGAAAAAATCTGCAATTAGCTCACAAACCACTGGCAATCATACAGTCATGGAAAAAATGATTAGACCCCTTGTTTGCCTGGTACAACTAAAGGTACATTTGTTTGGACAAATATAATGATAACAACAAAAATAGCTCATAAGAGTTTAATTAAAGTGTTGATATCTAGACATTTTCTGTGGTTTTCCTGATAATAATCAAAATCACTTAAGTTCTTATATCAATAGCTCTGGCATTGTTCTGCCAAAAACAGCTTTTAGGCATTCCATTTTGTTTGTTTTAACCACATGATACACACAGGAGTTTGTACTGATTCACAACCATTGTTTCTGATAACTGCAGCCATGTGTCTTGGCATGCTCTTCACCAGCTTCTGAAATTGTTCTGCTGTCACAGCAGCCCATTCCTGTTGCACAAATTCAAACAAGTTTACGTTGTTTTTGGGCTTGCGGTTCTCCACTTTGCGTTTGATGATTTTCCACAGGTTTTCAATTGGATTTAGATCTGGTGATTGAGCAGGCCAAGGCATGGTTCCAATGTTCTGGTTCTCCATTCAGGCTTTAACTGACCTTGACGTGTGGCAAGGGGCATTGTCTTGTTGTCTTGTGAAAATCCAGTCATTTGAGGCAGGAAATAGTTTTGCAGCTGATGGAAGAAGACTGCTTTCAAGAGTAGCCCTATACGTGACCTGGTTCATTCGCCCTTCACACAATTGCATTTGCCCTGTTCCACCCATACTGAAACAACCCCAGATCGTCACTGATCCACCCCCATGTTTTACTGTATAGGTAAGACAGTCTGATTTGTCGGCTTCTCCAGGCTTCCTCCTAGCCAGTAAGTCTGCTATAGTGGGCATCGACTGAAAATTGGAATCATCCCTGAAGAGAACCTTAGCCCAATAATCAACAGTCCAATCCTTGTGATCCCCAGCAAAAAGTAACTGGGCTTTCCTTTGTCTTTCATTGATGAAGGGCTTCTTCCATGCCTTGTGTGACTTCAGACCAGCTTCAAGAAATCGATTTTCAACTGTCCTTGCTGAACAAGTCACATTCACATAATTCTTTAGTTTTAGGCATTATGTAAGAGCTGACAACTTCTGAGTTGTGCTACGGTTTGAATGTCAGCAGGAAACCACTCTAGGCCTTTGCATGTGCAGTGCTGCTGATGACATGAAATGGCCTTTTATATACCCTGGGAATACAATTAAGCTGAAGCATGTCAAATAAGACATAAAGTGTGATGGAATCAGCTGCATTTTGTTTTGTTCATTGTATTCTTCAGGTGATGTACCTTTAGTGGTACCAGACATTGAAATGAACAAGAAATTGAAGAAAACAAGGGTTGTCTAATCATTTTTTCGGACCTCCGTTCCCCACACCGCATTTGCATAAATGAAACTACTTAATGCAAATGAGCGCCGGGGCGACGTACCACATGCTTACTTACGACAGTCCTGGTGCTGGCAAACAGTGTAGCCAGCCCACAAAAGACCACTTTTCAAGACATTAAAGTGCTTGAGTTCACAAAAAATCTTAACATGTTGAATAGAATGGCTATAATGGCACTTTGATTTTGCTGTAATCTATGAATGTAGTAGACAGATGAACAATGCACATATAAATATAAATGAAACAAACTTTTTTGTTGTTGTTTAAGTTCACATATATGTCTATTAATCGATTCAGTCATCAACCAAAATTTATTTGAATTGAAAGACTTTGCTTGTGTCAACAATTGCTATTTGACAAAAATGCGATAAATCATGACTAATTAATTATAAAGCCTGTAATTAATTAGATATATTTTTTAACCACGTCTGACCATGTATATATATATATATATATATATATATATATATATATATATATATATATATATATATATATATATATATATATATATATATGCACACACACACACACCATTACAGGACACCAGCCTGTCTTGGTGCCACATAACCAGGATGATACCAGCAGTCGAACCAAAGTTTTTTCTGATGGAAATACTTACTTATTCTAAATCTCTTTACCTATTTCATATTGACTGCATAAAATGACTAATGATTGTATGACTCTTCAAACAGGAGACTGTGATGTTACGGAGGCATTAGCTACATCAAACCATATCTCCAACCAGCTCCAGTCTGTGGTCCATAAACCTTTTTAAAGCTCCATCTATATACTGATCACTAGCCACCATATCTCATTCCCACTATGATTTCTTCTGACCTAAATAAGTCCAACAATCTATTTTGGTTTGTATTGCATGCTTTCCCCTTCGGTTTCCTCTCTCTATCTATTTCTTTATTAATCTTTCATCCATGTATGATCCTTTTAGGACGAACCTCCTCTGATTTGATTAGATGGGTTTTCATTATGGTAATGGTGGATTAGGCAACTAGAGAGATCAGAGGGGATGTTTGCGGCTGATTCTGCTGCCTCAACTACAATAACAGAAAAGGACATGTGCATTCATTGCGTGGTGTGTGTGTGTGTGTGTGGGATCGGCGGGGGGGTGGGGGGGTGGGGATGGGGGTGCATACATTGTAATTTTGTTGTTAGATACTAGATGTGAATGTCATCAGTCACTAATCTCTGGCACACATACTAGGTACAGGACACACTTTAAATGATATCAGGGTGAAGAAAACTCCATTCCTACACATCAAAATGTGTGCTATGAACACATTGCAAGAAACGATCTAACGCTGTGTTCTGTTCATTTGCATTAATAACCACTTAACTGAAGAGCAAGACTTGAGAAATTCAAATCATTTGATTACATAATCTACAAACTTGATAGGACAATTTATTTGTTCAAAAGCATTTATTTCTCACACAAAAACGATTAATTAGGCAGTACACTAAATTGATAATGTGTGTACTTTGGATCTGTATAACACTTGTTAGGCTCGTGCCACCTTTCACATTAGTACTATTTCCAAACTGTGAAAGAACAAACCCTGCATACATACAACAGTTAAAATACTCAAACGAAGGCAGCCTTTATTTATGTGTTTTATTTTGTTTTTTTGTTTAATTTTCTGAAGACATACAGTATAAGCTACATTTGTTGCAGAGTTGATGTTCAAATTAAAGCAATCTCTGGTGATGTCATCACTCCCCACACACACATATGTACATATACAGAGTGCAATTTTATTCATTAGACCACCACCCAGTGTAAATTGTTTGCCAACTCTACTCTAAATTAGCAATATTGCTGATTACTATAATATTTTTTTTATGTTTCTGTAATGGTTCATCTGCTACTGTGTGCAAGCTCTTTAACCCAAATGATATTTTTAATGCAAAAATAGAATTTTTGTTGTTATCGATGAATTTTCTAATTTACTGTTTTGCAAAAAAGCAGAAAAATAGTAAAGCACGTTATTTTTTTTATCAAGATGCCAAATTACAGTTATTTGCTTGCATTCCTGAACAGAAAAAAAAATGTTTAAGTGGTTGGATGTTATCATTGATTAATTTTTGACTTCTCAGATAATTCCAGTGTGCTGGCTCAAACCTGGGTATAGCATGTGAATTCAGCATGAAATTCTTCATTCCTTCATGATGCTAGATGGTGTTTGAGACAAATAGGGCAAGACATAAAGTGTTCTCACAGTGTAGTCAAGTACGCCTTGGATTTGATTGCAGAGAGTGGTACTTACAAAATGCGCCAAGGAAGTGGCTGAAAAATCACACGAAAGTTTCATCCAAAGTCTCTGGGAACAGCTAGAAACTATTTTGAACTGAATAACAGAAGAGACTGTTGAAAGTACATAAAAAACAATGGCAGTGAGAATGCAAGCTGTTTTCAGGGCCAAAAGAGGTCATACAAAATATTAAGATTTTTGATTAATGTCTGTGAATAAGGACTATTTAGTTGTTCCAGTTTGTAATTTGCCTAATAAATAACAATACACTTTTTAGTTTGATACAAATATTTTGACAGATTTCTAAAATATTGGTGTTTTCTTGTTTTTATGACAGGTGGTCTAATAAATTTGTTAACAACTGACCATTTATTTTGCATGGTTGAAAAACAAAATATTTATCTCTGCCATAACAAGAGCATATGTTCATGTATTTTTTATCTTTAAAAAAATTAAAAACAAAAAAAAAAAACAACAACAACAAAAAAAGGCTGCACGAGAAAACCCGACCTCTAAGTAGAGTTCATTAATATTGCTAATGGCAGGTCCATTGTCTTGATTGCCTGACCTGGTGAATAAGGGCTGGCCCCTGGAGCTCACAGTGAGCTGGGTCTTAACCCTGCATGTCACAGTGCCAGTAAATATATGTACACTCCACATGTTCAAACACACACACACACAGACACACACACAATCGGAGAAGAGGTCCAATTCTACTGCTGCAATTATCAAAGTGCCTCTCTACCTCCAAATTGAGGAATACATCTTAATTCAGTCAAATGGCATTTCAGTGATAGAGGCTCAAACAGTGCCAGATTATGGATTAAAGTAATCCCACAGGACCTGGGAGGGAGGGACACAGAGAGGGAGGGGTGTTTGGAAACAAGAGGAGGAGGTTTCAACCATTCATATAAGTGAATAAGGATGAGGGGCTGGAACCAGTAAACAAAACCACAAAAACAGGCTTAGGATTGTTGCTGATTCCGCTTCTTTCCTGTCAGACAAGAATAGATTGGTAACCCACTACTGAAAATGATCAGACTAATCCCTTCTTAGAATATCGAAGCAAATTGTACCATTCCTGCTCAACCTGCAATGAATACATAGCTAAATATTTACAATATATTGTACATATTATGACTGAAAACATTCATGTGCACGTTCATATGTTTAGAACATATATCAGGATGGCTGGAAAAAGTGGTGAATGCAAATTCTAGTTTATTCTTTATTCATTTATTTGAAATGTTTTGGGGGGTTTTTTGTAGAAGGAATACATTGTGAAAAATGTCTTGTCCTTGGATATCTATGTCAGTTTTAGAAAAAAAATGTCAATTTTATCTCTTAGGTAATCTATCTATCTATCTATCTATCTATCTATCTATCTATCTATCTATCTATCTATCTATCTATCTATCTATCTATCTATCTATCTATCTATCTATCTATCTATCTATCTATCTATCTATCTATCTATCTGGTATGATTAAAACAATATCACACAGGAAAAACTCCTTTCTACATTAAATTACATTAATTTTGTCATAATGGGCTGATTTTTCTTTTTTAAATTCATATATATTTTTTTGTTAGCAATTATTCCTGATCCATGTTGTTCCTTATTTCTGTCTATATGCCTCAAATCATGTTTGCATCACAGTCCTAAAGATGACTTTCATTTTCTTCATGGGAAATGTATGACGAAAAGGCAAATCTGCCTTTGCCTGTTGAGCCCATACCAAAGACAGGCTGAAATTTTTTTAAATCATGTCATTGTTTTACCATCTGGTTAGCTGCTTAGCTCTCACTGTCTCTCAGTGGACTGGTTTCAGGCTGTCCTATGTCAGACTACATTTCCTCTCACTTAGAACAACATCCAGCCACCTCATCTCTCCATTGATCTCCATCAGTCCTGATGTCTCTCTTTTCTTTCACTGTCTGCCTCTCTCTTTCAGCAACTGAGTTAAATTCTAGTGAATGAACTGTTTTAATGACATGACAAGAGTATCTCATTCTGACATTTATTGACTTTAGTGAGGAGAACCCCTGTGTCACTTGATGGGCACAACATATTGTTATTTCATTCTGGTGTTCCTCTTGATTCAGTCCTCACATCTCAGAACTTTAAAATGTCACAGTGCCTCACATTCACCCTTTAGTCTCTCACATCTACATCCAGATCTAAGATGTGACCCCCTGCCAGCCTGTCAAACATCCTGATGGAGGATGAGATTCATCTACTCAGAGGTGGGGGTAAGGGAGGCAGCAATGTGATGGAGGGATAGAAAAGGTTCTGTCTGAAGACTGCTGGTGTATGACACAAACAACACAAAAACACTGTTTATGGCAAGAGTAGCACCAGGTATTTTTCAGTTCTTTTTTCTGATTTAAGTTGACCTTTGTAGGGCAGAGCATGTGATATTCTGGCTCTTAGATTATCTATCCATTCCATTATCTATACACCCTTTAATCCTCATTAGGGTCGTGGGGGGCTGGCTGAGGGTGAAGGCAGGGGTCACCAGTCTATCACAGAGCTACATAGAGACAAACAATCACACTTGCATTCACGCCTATGGACAATTTAGAATCACCACATAACCTCAGCATGTTTTTGGACTGTGGGAGGAAGCTGGAGAACCCAGAGAAAACCCATGCATGCACAGGAAGAACATGCAGACTCCATACAGAAAGATCCCAAGCCGAGACGCAAACTGGGGCTCTTGTAGCTGTGAGGTGACAGTGTTAACCACCGATCCACTATGCACTCTTAGATTATAACACATCTGCAAGATCTCACAGGAGTGCTGAGGAGTCTTAGTTCTTCCTTTCTGTCCTCTCTTCCTCACATCTTTGCTTATTTGCCCATAAAGAAAGAAATGCCTCCATGTTGAATGCAACCTTTGTTTTCCTTAAGTTTAACTCTTTTTCTTCTGAGTGGATAAACAAGAACAAAATGTTTTTTGTAAAAAGCGTTTTTTTTTTTTAAAGGCATGTTTTTTTTCTATCTTTTGATCAATACTGTGGTAATTGAAGGATGATTTTGAAAAATAACACAAGGGGAACCTCTTGATTTTTATTCAGTCTGCATATCTTAATCTCACTATCACACATAAAAAAATAGAAAAATAAAAAAGTTTATGCCAGAGCAGTTTATTTTAAACATTTATGCTTTATCCTAGCTAAATTCATTCTCTTTATTCTACGAATCACTCATCTCCCTGATATTAAGGATGCTGTCTGTAAAAATATCAAAAGTGATGTAATGTTTTATGTAAAATAGTTTGTGACTAGAGGCCCAAGCTATGTGACAAGCTTCACATCTTATCCTGGTGATACATTTTCTACATGTGATAGTGAGCAAGGGATGCGCCACAGAAATATTACTGCCTGTCTTAAAAGGGAGCACCCTTCATCATCACTAATCGTTTTTTTTTTTTTTCTTACAGTCCCTTATCCACACACACTAGTTCTGCATGCCTCTTCCCTCTGGTCTTCTCTCTCTCTCTCCTAACACCTCTACATTTCTTGTCCATTCTCTCGTGGCAGCTTGGCATGGATGCTGACAGGGCCTCGGGGTTGCCAGTTCAGTCCTCCACATGGACACTGAAATATTCTTTGCAAGAGCCAATGTTTTGATGGCATGAATAAATGCATAGAGAGCTAATTTGCTGCGTCTATGTCTATGTGTGAGTAAGTGTGTGCAAGTGTACTCCGTTTGTGCAATTTGGACGATAGAAGTATCTTTGTATTAGAAACACCCTCCCTGCATGTGATTTGTTATCCCATGACACATTTTTAGAATCACAGGAGAACAACTGGCAGTGATGGAGGCATTACCTGACACTATCAGTTGCTAACTTCCTCTACCACAGTAAGTAGCTGAGCACTAAACCTCAAAGAACACACACACACACACACACACACACACACACACACACACACACACACACACACACACACACACACACACACACACACACACACACACACACACACACACACTCGTCATAACCTCATTTCTCTCCTCACAACAGCAAAGCTCTTTGGCAGCAAGTGTTGAATTCAAATGGAGCCCAATGGCAACAATCTTAAAGGGCAAATGAGCAGCAAGCAAAAGAAAACATTAGCAACAGTTGAAAGGCATTTGGAAGCTTTGAAGGCTTGGCTGAATTAAAAGGGGATAATGAATTCCAAATGGATGTTTATGTGTGGCTGTGGTGGATGCAGTGGGTCTAAGCACCACTAGGGGGTTGTGATATCCACACTATGAGCATCTATCAGCAGAGCGTTTTCTGTTTATGAGAGCTGTTGGGCAAGCAGATGCAGGGTGAGCGGGATGGAAGAGAAGCCTGTCGGATCAAGATGGTGGCGCTCATCTCAGTAGCACACAAATCCTTGGAGACCGAAGTGATGCATCCTTTTTTTTAGCTATAGTGGAGTTTGGAGCTAAAAGTTGGAATAGAGCTCTGCAGAAGCTGCAGCAGCATGTAAGCCGTCAGAAGTTGTCAGGAAATGCAGCACTACATCACAGGGAAGATAGAATATCCACTTTTCTAGATGCATTTAGACCCAAGGCAAGATATAAACATTCCTACAAAACAGTTGCAGTGATGAATTCTGATATTAAAAAGGCAGTCCCATGGTTTTTTAAACCAAAAAATCTAACTTTAGACTAATGAGTTAAGCATGCCAACTCTGAAATATTTTGTACTTGTCAAAGGAAGTTGGAGACAAACGCAAAGGAGACCCGATAAAGGTAAGAATGAATGAATATGCAGGGTGTGAAGAAAAAGTAAGGATGAAAGGGGAAAGGGATACAAGGAAAGGAACTGGGTACAGGAACAACTACTGACATGGACACTAGCAATCTCTGTTGGAAGGAGGTGGGATGCCCTAACCATGTGGAAGGAGAAGACACTTGACACTTGAATTAACTGGTGTTTCGATTAACTGGTGATTTTCACTAAACGAGGCAACTGTTGCAACGGCAATATAGATCATAGATGACTGTGCTGATGCCTGTTCAAAACACACAGACGTCAATAAACTGTTGTGAAATGTTCTTGCTGTCAGCTCTAACATTAATCCCACACATTGTTATTGTTCATTTCTGACTCACAGTTGTGCAGTCTACAAGTAAACTACACGGTTTAATGAGGGTTTCCATCCAGCTGAGTGGAAATAGCTCAAGCAGTGGTAGTGTGACGATCTACACCAGATTAACTGGTGACAATCTGTGGCTTCAGTCCAATGGTCAGACAGAAACAGCACAAGTACTGCTACTGTTTTCAAAGATTACTACAATTAAACAGGTGGATCTGAATTGTTTTCCTTTTAAACACATTTTAAGTAAGACAGCAAGATTATATAAACCATCTGAACACATTTTAACGAGCGATTTCTCATATCTGCCTTCAGAATGCTATGCTTCATCTGATTTTTTCCACATTATTCTGTATTTATAAATATTACTGGAACATAACAAGTTAATCAACATTGTATTTTATTCATTGTATTTTATTCAGTGAATCGGTGGATTGTAGATACAATGCACTGATTCTGTAGAATACAAAACTGAAGGTATTGAGATCATTTGTTAACATGTACAACAATAAAGAGATGTAAGAATTTCAACGTTAATAACTCTTAGTTCAGCACACTCCTATACTAAATTGTCAGCTACTGTTTAAAACAAGTAACACAATCTCAGAAATCAGGACATGCAAAACAATAAAATAAGAATTACTATAAATACATAAGACATATTGCTGCATTGTTAGACACTAAGTGAAATATACACTGACATTAAAACGTGAAATTAAAATACTGAATGTATTACACATAAAAGCAAATCGCATACGTCCTTATGTGGCTGCATGCATATGCATGGAATCCTATAAAGGTAAAGACATCTCAAAATTTGACACTACTAGGAAAACTCATATGGTCTAATTAGATGTGCTCAAGTAACACTTGCACATAGTTAGACATTTTCTCAAGTGTTCCAAATTTTAGGAACACTTGGGCAAATTGGCTAACTGACGTAAACAGGAGGAGAGAATTGGTGGAGCACATGTCTCTATATGTGGTTGGTTAACCCATCACACCCTTGTGGGTTTAGTGAGACGAAAGATGACAAACTTCTGTCACACGCTCATGGCAACAGCAGTGATTGATGCCATTAGCCACCCTCAGCAGGACAGTGCACTCTGACACACCACAAAAACTGCTCACAAGTGGCCCGGAGAACACAGAACTAAGGTGTTCACCTGGGTTCCACATTCTCCAGATCCATATTTTATTAAGCATTTATTAAGTGGGGTGTGCCAGGATAAGACTATAGATACTAGGATATTTTCTACATTGTAGATTAATACTGAAGATTAACATTATTTTTGTTTACGACATAATTCCATGTGTATTCTTTTATAGTTTTGATGACATTAAAACATTTAATGAGAAGGTGTGTCCAAACTTTTGAATGGTAGTGAACATTCTTGTGATGTCAGAATCAAAAAGGCACAGCACCAGTTTACAGCTGTGGAAGATATCTTACTGATATGAAAGGCAAATAACATCAACAAGAGTTGAAATTACGTTTACAGTTAATCATACAAATTGTGATTTGACACACTGCAGGTCAATAAAAGTCAATATTGAAGTAAACGGTCTTTTTATAAATTCAGGGGATATTGTTTATTCCTTTTTGTTTGCCTGTTGAGGAACTTTTTTGTTCACATCAGCATTGAGGAGAAATTAGTGTGCCGAAATATTTAGTGCCCTAAATCCTAAAGTGGTCTGTGTGAAGCTGCATGTTTGACAGCAAAAATCCTTCGGACTCCCACAGGGCTCCTGGCTTCTTTTGAATTACTAGCTGCTGAAAAGCAAAAATGTTGCAATGTGAAATGTTGCTTTACACTGCAAAGGTGAAAAATGGTCCAGCTCCTCGGGCCACAGCCATGACACTGGAATTATTGGATACAACCTTGAGTGAAAAATACTTCCTCAATCACAGTTGCACTGTGTTCTGTCACATGGAGTGTAGAGTGAAGAGGAAAGTGTTTTTACACAGATTTCAGTGCTGGTGTAGAAATTGGCTTTCTCAGTGTCCCCAAGCAGAAACTGGGTGGAATACTGTCATATATTTTAGTCTGAAGCACCTCTTGCTGTGGTTTTTCCATCACTTTTTGCTGTTTAGTTTAGCAGTTCTTGTTTTCTTAATGATGGTATCATAGGCAATCCATACATATCTGAAAATAAAGCCAATTAAAACATCTTTTTTTCTTTCTTTTTTCTAACTGAATGTCTTTGCATGTTGTCCACACATCTGTTGTGTTGCTGCTGCTCCCTACGATGGCAGCTGCATCTGGACTGCTACATTTTATACCAGAGTGAAAATTACAGTGACTTCATGTGAAAAATCTGAAAATGGCAAACATGACAATTAGTGCTTTTGTTTGACTAAACTGAACAGATGAACAGTTATACCACCCCTCCACTCACTTCCTGCAACAGTAACCTGATATCAAGCCATGTTCACGCAGTTAGACTAACTGGAAATCATACGTGTACTTAATTTGGTTTTAGTGGTCACATTGTTCGAACGGGTGTGTTCACGATCACAGCTGTATTCATCTTATTGTTCTAAGTTTATACTCTGGGGCCTGTTTTTCAATATAGCCTCTCTAAAGTACTTGTTTGTGATTATTCATAAGAGCAAATAATCTAATTGTCAACTTAGAAGTCATACAACAGTTCAGATATGAGACACTTCAGAGATTTGAATCATTTCAGAATGAAGTGATATATCACTGGGGTATATTCACACAGTTTTCTCATGAAATTGATTGGATGGAATAAGAAGCAATGCCTCATTTGTCAAGTTTTTTTTAAACCCCCCCTACTAATTTCTAGAAAGGTGTTATTTGGTTAAAGTAATAGGGGAAATGTTGAGCTGTATTCATGTGCTCCATGCCTATTTAGAGACAACTGACCTGCTGTGTGTGACTAAAAGGCTCTCTGGGTTACACAAACAACTTGGAATTTGTCATTTGAATGTTGTCTCTCTTCTCTAAACAGTTTGTGTGTGTGTGTGTGTGTTCTGCTTAAGAACTCACATCATTTGGTGTATTCTGAAGGGGACTGTGGGTAATTTGTAGTGTTTATTGTGTGTATAAAGAAACCAGTTAATCAATTTTGGATTCACACAGAGCTTACAACCATGGCAGCCTTGGTGGGGAACAGTACTGCAGTACATACTACTTGAGTACAGTATGCCCTTATACCCTGGAAAATCTCCTCAGTATTTTTGAAGGAAAGATAAAAAAAGAAGAAAAAAACAAGGTTGAGCAACCGAAGATGAGATAGAAAGTGTGAGCTGTAAGACTGAGGTAGAGGCAGCACATAACTTGAAAAAGACACAACCCAGCAGTGAGAAGTAAATAGATCATGCAGGCATACAACAGAAAAGAATGAGAGTAGTCATAAAAAAAATGCACCTCCAGAATCACAAGCATGAGGAGCACAAAAGCAAAGATCTAGCAGAACATTGTTTTCATCATTTACCACAATAGTTATGTAGTCTAGTATTCCAGATTGTCAAACTGTTGTGTTGAAGTTTAGTTCTTGAGATGGACAAATCACATTGTGTTAGTATGACAAACCAGATCTCTTGGTTGTTTACTTTTGCATTCTTCAGTATACTGTATTACTAAATAGTGTGTGTGTGTGTGTGTGTGTGTGTGTGTGTGTGTGTGTGTGTGTGGGGGGGGGGGGGGGGGGGAATGATTTCTTCTCAAAGCTGACTCAATTCCTTATTTCAGGCGACTAAACTTAATTTCATAAAATTTTTAATTTTTTTTTTTAAATAACCAAAATTTTTAAAAATATGCTATGTACAATATACAATTCAAAGAGAGCAGATCATTTCATTTATATTCCCCTATTTGAACATCATTTAATTTTTGTTTTGTTTAATTTTTGACATTTCCATAAGGAATCCTATCTTATGGTTCTACCTACTTTAAACTGTCCTGCTTATTGACCCATCAACTAAATGTTTAATGTTCACTAGCTATATACACAAGAAGCTGTTTGCACAACAAGCATCAAAGGGAAAAGTGTGTCACAGGAAATCAGAGACCTGAATGCAGACAGTTGGCAAAATCAAGTAAGTTTTATTTTACATACAATGTAAGTTACACATACACAATAAGGGAAGGGGAAAAGAGTGACTGGGAGCTAGATGGGGGAATGGAACTGTAACTGCAGGATTGACCTCTAGCAAGCCTGTAAGAGAAGTAGAATGAATAGCTAACCAAGAGGAAGTAGTTGAAGCTCAGCCAAGAAGCACTACCACCAAGGGAGCTAAAAAAGCTAGGCTACACAGTCAGTGACATGTGACAAATCAGAACAGAGTTAATCTACAGAATAATCTTGATGGCAATCAGAGAACTGACCAAAACCAAGTACCACAAGGCAAAGCACAGGAAATACAGAGAACTGCATATTACATTATGGTTTGTCTGGGACTAAATGCACAACACAATATAAGACCAGTACGCACAAGCACCAACACAGAAAGTGAAACTGGAGTAGGACGTCACATTAAACTTATCACAAAACTAAGCCTGGGACTTTAACTTTGATTTTGATTAATTAACTACAGAAAAAATAATGTGTTAAAAAATAACGCATTTAATCGCACCTTTATCAGTTCCCTAATTTCTGGAACACCAGTAAAACTGATGTACACTCCAGCTCAGTAGGTGGCGGTAATGAACCTAAAATCTGTTTACCAGCCATGAAGAAGATGTATAGAACACACTGCGTGATGTCAGCTTTGGTGGACAGTGAAGAAAGGCCAGACTGCATTGAGCTTGTTGGGCAGAAAGTTTTCTTTTAAAAAACTTCCCGATGACAGCTTGGATAAAAGTGCTATTGTGCGCTAATTGTGAAACAAAGATTTATCTGATCACCACAGCACTTCAAGCCGACGGCATCAACTTAATACAAAACAGTACCAGAGCTAACGTTAGCTAGGACATTAGTCCTGGTAGCCAGCCCACCACAGACCACTTTTCAAGAGTTTACAAAAAGTATTAAAATGTTGAATATAATTGCTATAATTGCACACTGAGTTTTCAGTGATCTGTGAATGTAGAAGGCAGACAAAAAATGCATAGATAAATATAAATAAAACGTAAACATTTTTGTTTAAGTTCATGTAAATGTCTATTCATCGATTCAGTCGTCAACCTCATTGTGTCAGATTTTGCTATTTGACAAAAATGTGATTAATCATCATTAGTTTTTTGCTTATTTTTTAATCACGTCCCACAAAATACAGGCACTAACAAATAATCTCTTAGAATATAAATGTAGCACTAAGACTAAAATACAAAGAACTAACAAAGTAGACTACTCTACTTAACTGGCATGCAGGGAGAGGAACAGTGGTCCTGGGATCTGTGAGTAAGTGGAAGAGGAAGTGTGGCGTGGGATTTTCATCCTGGAATACTGACAGGAGGTCCAGATTTGCGGTGAAGGGCCGAGACGAGGTCAGGTGGATGGCGTGTGCATTGAATTGTCCAGAGTGAGGGGAAATCCAAATGGAAATTTGGCCTGAATTGACTGACTGTTATCTTAACACAGTCCAACATTGAATGGTTAGCAGAGAGTGCTGCACACATTCCTGTGCTGCATTCAAATACACACTCGCATCTATACACACATACACACACTCCCTATAGCAGCAGTGATTTAGAGGAGCAGACAAAAGGAGGAAATCAGTCTCCTTGGCATCTAATTCTCCTCTCAGAGTATTACACAGATTAGTATATCTTTCATATGAACAAAGGCCTGTCTTCCAGGCTGCAGCTTCACTTTCCTTAACTGAGGACACCAGCATCCTAGCCCAAATATTATTCACCACCAAAACTTCTCAGCCTGCTTTTACTGACTGGATTTCTGGATACAAAGCAGAAAGATGACAAATGACCAACAAGAAAATATTAAACTGAAAAATGTATTTTCTGGAAAAAGTCAAGGCAATTGGTTAGATTTTTAAGCTTTAGAACATGGAGCACGGCGATATGTATGAATTCTAGGAGGAATAGGAGAGTTTTAAGTGCTTTAGAGAAATGGAGTAAAGGATCAGATAAATAATAGGTGGTAAACCTGGTAGACCTGTCCCTTATAGTTGCCACCAAACTGCTTGTGCAGTTACAAAATTTCGGACCAAACTACAGTGATTGCTAATGTCTGACGGGGCATTATAAATTAGAAACAGGAAAACACTGATCCTGTGAGAATATATCTCCCTACACTACTGTTCAAAATTGGGGGTCACTTAGAAATGTTTTGTTGAAAAAAAGCATTTATTTTTTTCAATGAAGATAACGTTAAATGAATGATAAATCCAGTCTAGACATTGTTAATGTGGTAAATGAGTATTCTAGTTGGAAACAGCTGATTTTTAATGGAATATCTCCATAGGGGTACAGAGGAACATTACCAGCTGTTATATGGTTTGAGGGGGATGTGAACCAAAAATGAGTGCAACACAGAGCAATCGGCAAGCAGGGCGACAACTAAAACAGGTCTTTATTCACGAAAACTGACTCAAAAACAACTACAATGCCAACTATGGTCAGAACTCACAATGTTGGGGGGAGGAGGGAAGTCAGGCTCCAGGGCTGCGACAGTCCAGGGCTCACGCCAGCCGATTGGGGCAGTCCGGGGGAGGGGAAAGGTCCACGCCCTCTCTAGCCTAGGGCAGCAGGGGTCCACGTCCTTCAACCAAGAACGGCGGAGGGGAAACAGGCTGCTCCAGTGGCTCAATGCTGCGTCGGCGTCTCATCCACTGGAGACAAGGCAGTACAGCAGTAATGGTCCCATGTCCACTGCCATGTGAAGCCGGTCTATATAGCAGCTGATGATGAGCTGCAGGTGTGGGGCTCTTGCAGCTGCACCTAATCTGCTGATCAGAAGCTGCAGAGAGCCTCACAGACCGGCGACACACCTGCAGTGGAGCGGGTGACCGGAAGGAGGCGGGGTTGGCTATGCCTGTGACATCAGCAACCATCACTCCTGTGTCCTAATGCTACATTGTGTTAGCTAATGGTGTTAAAAGGCTAACTGATGATTAGAAAACCCTTGTGCAACTATGTTAGCACATGAATAAAAGTGGGAGTTTTCATGGAAAACATGAAATTGCCTGGGTGACCCCAAACTTTTAAATGATAGCGTAGATATAACTTTGGTCAGCTAGCTGCTCTTAGGTGGAATTTGTAGTCTTTCAGGACTGGATATCAGCTGGTTGGATAGTGTGGGAATCCCCATCCACTGACAATGCTACACTAATGCTGCATAGGAGTTGTGTTGTTACCCAGTCATCTGGAAATATATTGACTCATTAATCCAACCTTCACACCCGCTTTATCCTGTAACTGTACAGCTGTGCTGAGATGAGAGAGAGCCAAGGCACTCTTCTAACTCTGCCTAAAAATGTACGTCACTAACCCTATTAGAATATTGTCTTCCTCTTTCTGAGCTTTTCACTCCACCTTCCACCTTGGCCATTTGAAAAAAAACTAAGCACGTTTGATTTCCGGTGTGGTTGGACTGCACAATTAGTTTGACAGACCACAACTTGGCCCTGCAATACTGCAGCGCATTGAGCTAAATGCTAATGATCAGCCAGAGGAGAGCATGAACCTGGGGCTTTAGAGACCCCTTTCTGTGCACTCTTGGTAATGCATTCACTTCATTCAACAAAGTACTCAGCTCCCTGGTATTCCTCAAACTATTTGCCTTTAGTGATGTTCAGGTGTGAAAGTATCAATCAATAGATAAAGGATGTTTTCATGTTTTCCTTTCCTTTTTTATTTTATGTTCTTTATAGATTGATGATAAGGAATGTGCATTCAGAAATCAGCTCATTTAAAAATAACATTTAAAAGCCAGACCAGAGCATGAAAGTGACAAAATTAGCCTCGATGATGCTAAGAATACATTCAGTTATTATCCCAGCACAAAATAATGTCACATTTACCTCAGCCTCAACCATCAAGTGTCTCCATGGTCTCTCCAGCCACACTTGACTCTGGAATAATGAACAGGTGCATTAAGCATGACTGGAATATGGACATATGCAACAGCTATATCAGTCACCACTAACAAAAATGAATTTCAAGAAAAAAAAAAAGCTTTTTTCTGGCCTCTACAAATCATTGCAAAAATGTCTGATGAAAACGTCTATATATTAACACAAACAAATCATTGTGTTTGTTACTGTTCATACTAAATTCTGAAAAAAGTTACATGAAATTAAATTTTATTCTATAGCTTCATCTGCCATAACGACACTTAAGGTATTGATGAAAAAAATCGCACACCTTTTGGTACTAGTGTCACGTGTCACCCCCCGCATTCCATTTCCCACGGTTATCCCCAACTCTGCTATCTTTGTTTATTGTTACTGTCTTTAATGAAACATTTGCAAGCTAAATGACATTTATGTGACCAGGCAGACTTCAAGTATGGCTACTAGCTAGACGTGGCAGAGTACATTTAGAAACACATAACCCAACACTGAATGTTAGGGGAGAAATGTAACTCAAGGTCCATTCACATATTTTCACTTGGACTTTTATCCAGATAAAGAATTTGCTTGTTATCATTGCATGACATACGAGTATGTATGCAATCACCTATGTCACGCATTGACAGTTGAGTCATTTGCATGACAACAGAAGATGCATTTAATAATAAGTGGACATTAAGTCAAAAAGTTAAAGCTTGAACTTGAAGGATTTGCCTCTGTTCAGTTTGGTTTCTGAAAACAGGACTGTGCTATTAGCATTACAAATTGACTTCCTAAAATTGCAGGGAAATGGACCTCAACAATTATTATTTTTGTCACATTAATATTGGTAGACACACAAAATTTGACCACAGACAGAGTCCTGATCATTACTATAAACAGTCAGTGATGCCAGTGCATTGAGAGAACCTCTAGCAACAGATGTGAGCGATAACATTCTCTTCCATATGTTGCTACAGATTACCTAGCAGTGTTCTCAACATGGCTGAACCAGCAGTACGAAAGGATTTGTGACACTGACAACGTTTCACTGTGCACTACATGGTGGTCCTAATTGTTTCTTGGCTGCTTGACTAACACTCTTAATTTTATAGGAAGGTAAATCTGTGCAGTGCTGAGCTGTTTGTCTATCCTGCAGCTTTCTCTGTCTTTCATCTCCATCTTTCATCTGCATGTACGCACGCACACACACACACACACACACACACACACACACACACACACACACACACACACACACACACACACACACACACACAGACAAAAGAAGAAAAATGGGATGCAAACAACGTGAGTCCAGGTCATAAATGTTGCATTTCATTCTCTCCTCTGAGATTTAAAGCAATGTTTTGTTTGAGTGCTTTTCTGTCGTCTTTGTTTTCAAGTGGGTGCTTGAGTGCCTTGAGGTTGTCCCTGAGTCTGTGTGTGTGTGTGTGTGTGTGTGTGTGTGTGTGTGTGTGTGTGTGTGTGTGCGTGTGTGTGTGTGGGTGCGTGCGTGTGTGGGTGTGTGTGTGTCCACGAGGAACTTGGGGTAAAAGGTTGAACACAGAACGCCTACTTTCTATAGAAATACAACTCTGGTGACACACAGTCTTTGGTTTCCTTGCCTTCTTATCAGAGCAGCACCAACCTTGGTTTGTATCCATGTAGCTGCTTTTCCATCCTCTTTTTCCTTTCCTGCTCTTTATCTTCCTTTCCTTCTCCACCCTGGAATCCGAGTAGATGGTGAAACAGAAAGTACAGAGAGCAGTTTTATCTACATCTCTGCGGAGCACTGCAGTGTTCTTGGCGTTGTTTGACATGGGCTGGTCTCTGGATGGGATGCACCAGATGGCATCAGCTCCAGTGAGTGGATGGTAGCTCACATGCCAGCGGGCATCAGCATACTTGCCGACTTCACAAATCTACATTCCAGACCTCGTTTCAAACCTATTTACCTGGAGTTGCATTGAAGAGCCATTTAAGGTGAAGCATGTGGTCGTTAAAGTAGCAGCATTTATCACTTAAAATAAGAAAAATGATTGATTTTTCTTTTCATTTGTAAAAGTTACTTTACATTTTCACACTGCATTTTCCATCAACGCTTCGCTTTAATTCCACCGCTACATCAGGATTTATATATATATATATATATATATATATATATATATATATATATATATATATATATATATATATATCAGATTAATCACAGCATTGCTGTAGATTAATTTCGATTAATCACAGTTACATATCATTAATTTTTAATCTATATTAATCGCGTTTCATTTTCATCATCATCAGGTAACTGATTCAAGAAAGAAGGGAACATATATGCACTTAACATGTTTATTAAACATATGCTTCAGTGAAAAGAAAACTCCTTCCTGTGGAGTGTGCATATTACTGTAAGTTGGTGGACTGTTCCATCGTTGGTGGTTTTTTTTGTATTCAAAAAGACCGCCAACATGCTGTTTAGCACAGGGATATTCAACTAAAATTCAAAGAGGTCCAGTCAGAGAAAATGTATTAAAGCAAAGGTCCGGAAACTCTTAATGTCTAACTTGAATTAGTGTGATATGTGTTGATGTAACCTAGTAGTTTTATTAGTGTCTGCATGTAATCAATAACTGACCGTAACATCAAATAAATTAAATTAAATAACTGAATAATTAATTAAATAAATTCAGTACGGTTCAGCAACATTTTGACAACATTCACAAATAAATACGTTTTGATATAACTATACATCTGAAAATAAAGTGGAAAAGTAATGACTGAACAACCTGAACCAACTTATATACATCTTTAACATCTAAATCTCAAAAAATTTAAACAGTTGAACACTTTTAATTTTTTTATCTTATATCACTCCCCTTATATCCTTTTATATATATATATATATATATATATATATATATATATATATATATATATATATATATATATATATATATATATATATATATATATATATATATATATAAAGTATGGTAGTTATGTCAGACATACAGGTGTAAACAAATGTTTGCATATTCTTGTAAAGACTATCATGGCAGTCCTCCTAGAACTCTTAATATCTTGTGATGGAATGACTGAAACCCATTCATGTTTGTCACAAAAATACAATCCTGCATTTTGATTCATTTTTGTATATTACATGTCTTCTGAAAATAGGACAAAATCTTACAGCTTAGTGAACAGCCTGAGTATGACAATTTAAATTAGACATTTAATGTTGACCTAAATGACTTGAAATGAATCTCTCCTGAATCTCTCTCTAAAACTAGAACTAGAACTGAAAAAAGTGTATCTATCCTCCAGGTACTTCTGAGCAGTGTTCAAGATACAGGAGGTAAAAGCAATATTCGGCAAGCGTAAAGCACTGAAATCTTTAGACAACCTTTTGAGACTTCTATTGCAAGGCATGCATTCCGAAAACTCCCTAAAGCTAAATGTAAATGAAAATTAGTGATTAGATAAGATCAAAATAGATATTTCAGTTCTAACTTTGAGATTGAAAAGTTTTTGGTCTGAAACTAATTCACAAACTTTTTTTTGCCTGTGTTTTATTCTCTTCTTTTTTTGCTGGTTTTTTTTTGTATATTTTGTTTATGTCATTTTCTTTTTGGTGGTATTTTGTAGTAGCTCTGACTTCTCATGAATACAGAGTCCAAAGTTGTTTTTTTTTTTTCATATCTGCAGTCGGCCAGCCAATGCAGTATAGTGTCAAAGTCCTGTCATGTTTTGATGGCAATCAAGTAAACTTAACTCACAGGCAAATTCAGAGAACCCAATGATGAATAGCCCATTGGTACTTTGACATTAGAAAATGTAAGTTTTTCGCACCAAAGACTTTATTGTAGATCAGATGATCTTCAGATTTACTTTGTTCAACTGTTTAGTAAGTGCATAATTACCAGCTCGAATCAGTACAGAAATAAAGGTCATTTCATGGCCATTGTCCATCCACTGAAATCAGTAATATCTGTAAAAATCCCATAATGAAGTCTACTTTTGAAAGCTGAAAAATGAAATACATATACTGATCCCAACTGAAGGTAGATAAAGTTTAATGAACTTTGTTTTTTCTTTCTGGTTTATCTGATTTAAGTCAATTTGTTCTACATGCACCTGTTGGTTGATACAACTGTTAGCAAACACAGACTCAGTCACATATAGATATAGTAAGGGAGTTTAAACATGATGTCATCCAAAGCAGTAAGGGTCAACTCTGCCCCTTTCTTTTAGAATAGGAATTCTCTCACTTATTTAGTCCAAATATCTGTCAACTTTGGGCTTTTTGAGTGTCATTCAGGACAGTTCCAAATGACAACATATGTGTCTTTGTGATTAGGGCCCCATATGTCTTGGTTTGTCCTGGATGGAATGACAAAAATATCCATCTACAGTAGAATCTGCTTCTTTGTCACACTGACTGATACTGACATTTAGAGTGATGATTCAGATAACTGGGAGACTCCCCAAACCCAAACTCACCATCAGTCTAGCAGAAATGTATCATCAAGCATGATAGACATAAAGCAGAATAAATGCATTTCAAAGTGTATCACCATGTATTGAAACACATCAGCCTGAAAGCTCTTTGTTTTCTACATAGTGCTGTGGTTGTGTACACCAACAGTCTGATAAGGTCACTTCCTACACCCTCATCTTTTCTTAAGATGCTGTCTTGTGACTGGCAGCCTCAATGCAGTTGTTAATATGCAATTTGTGTTATATGTGGTGAAAGGTCAGTGTGGGAAGTGAGTGTATGTGTGTCTGTGAATAGAGGGATGATATGCAGTCTGACTAAGTGAGAATAGCTCCTTGACAGCCTCTGTGCCTTCCATCACCATGCAAACTTAAATGCAGAACATTGCCAATTAGTGCCTGTGAATGTATTTAACACATATTGAGGAAAAATGAAAACAAAAGTTAAAAAAAATGATACAGCTGAATGTAGTTGGAGGAAGAGCTTCAGCTCTGAGGTTGTGAAGTGCTGGAACAAGAAAGGTAGGCGTGTAAAGTGCAACACTTCAAGAGAAGATGCATGACAAAACCATAAACTACACTCCCACACCCGGTTAGAAAATATGGTCAAGTGCCTTGGAGGGCAACAGAAAGTGTTGCCTTGTGTAATTTAATTGAGCTTTTTTCTTCTTCTTTGGAAATACAGCCCACTACTACTATTCAGTCAATTATTATTATTACAATGCTGATTTGTTACCACATTTAATTTTGATATTACTCCAGGAAAGGAAAATGAGGGAAAAAATAGAGAAATGGCACTGTGACATTGGTATTGGCACCTTTTAAATCAGTGTGAGCAAACTCCCCATTTTGACTCAGCTGTGATTAATCAGAAATTAGAATCACCTGGTGATAAACTGTCAGTGCCCACATGACATAAATTAGCCAGTGAATGATGACTTTAATGTTTTAAAAAGCCACATGTTACTCACTGTTCCTTTGTGACAATGGTGAAGCCAAGGGAGCTGTCTGAGGACATTAGTAGTGTTATTATTAGCAAACACAAGACTTCTAAAGGGTATAAGGCCATCTCCAAGGAATTTGCTGTCCCTGTTTCAACAGTGCACAATGTTATTAAGAAGTCTGCTAAGCATGGAACTGTCAAGAACCTGCCTGGATGTAGGGGGAAGAGGAAAACTGATGAGAGAAGTCTTTGAAGGTTGGTGCAAACTGTGGAAAAAACATCACGTAAAACATCCAAAGACCGGAAAGCTGACCCGGAACAATCTGGGGTAATGGTTTCAACACGTACCATACGCCGCACACTGAACCAAGCAGGACTTCATGGATGAAGGCCATGGAAGACCCCATTGCTGAAGAAAATTCATAAAAAGGAATGACTGATCTTTGCCAAAGAGTACCTGGAGAAACCACAATCCTTCCATCCTGTATTGTAGTTAGATTAGTGACAAGTAGATAGTAATTAGTAACAAGAAAAGCACTCAGAGAGTGCAGTACTCTGCCAAGGCTGTTCATTCCCCCATATGGCATTGTCAGAAATGCAGCATTTTTTTTTATTTGTTTAGAAATCCAGCATTTCTTCATTAGTTGTTGATGATCAGAAATCACAGCAACATAGAATGTGACCTTTTAATATAGATGTACCCACAAACAAAATGACTTTGCGCTGAGCATAGGTATGTGTTATGCGTGTACGTTATGTACGGATACCGAATCGCGTGACCTAAATATGTAGCGGGCGGTGGGAATTGATGGACCTCGGAAACACCCCCACAATTTAATCAACTGTTCCTTGTATCATTTCCAATGGATAAGTCCTGATAAGTCTAACTCAGCTGACGTAGTGTTCACTTATTGGCATAGTTACAGTGATGCCATGCCGCTATCTCACAACGATACAACAAAAAAAAAAAAACAAATCCATGGATCCAGACTATAAGCTGCATCACTGCCAAAATCTGAAATCTAATAAGGTGGTCCTTGCGTCATTTCTGACCTTCCCTGAAAATTTCCTCCAAATCCGTTAGTCCGTTTTTGAATAATGTCGCACACAGACGGAATAACAGATGGAAGAACAAACGTACGCCAATCGTCCGCTGCGTTCCTTGGTAAATATGCATCCACATCTATGAGAGAATTATGACAAGTAAATATGCAATCACAGATTGTCCTGTGGATATTTGCAAATGGATATATATTTTAGTCATAAAATATACAGTGGACCGGTGATGTGAGCGCACCATTATAACCTAAGGTAAAATTATTTGAATTGTATCACTTCTCATGGTCTCTTATGAGCAATCAAAAACAAAGATTTTTGAACCATTATCTGTTATATTGTCTTGGATTAAATGTTATTAGGGAAGTATTTATGAATCAACTACCAGATTGTTCTTGACTGACTCCTCAGTATATACACATCTTTTCTGAGCTGTTGACAGTAGACCCCAATGGCGGCATCAAAACAATAAGACAAAATACTTGATAACCCCAGAGTTTTTTAGAAAATGAAAAAGAAAAAGAAACTCCTTTGACTCAAGATGAATGTCTCTTCAGGATGTTTGCTGCAACCAGTCATGTTTACAGTTAATACACCATGCCAGCAAACTAAAATTTAACTTAATGATTTAATGTGCTTCCTAATGCTGATTTTGTCAAGGCTGGATTAGTGTTATCTCACTGTACATGGGAATCAGCCATCCTCCCTGTCTTGTCTGCAGCTGCTGCAGAAAGCTGCCGTAAGACATACTGGGGACCAAAAAAATGAAAAGTACTTATTCCCCACCAGTGTCCCTGAACCGACTACCTGCAAAGTACAGAATCAATTTTAAGGTTCTTTCATTTGTTTTTCAGACATACATGAGTTAGCACCTGGGTGACTTTCTGCACTTCTTTGCAAAGACATGACATCAAAGCTTCTCAGATACTCAGTTAAGTTCCTCCTCCACTGACATTTTACCGAAAAATCTCAAGATGTTCAAAAGTTTGAGGTCACTTAGAAATGTCCTTATATTTGAAAGAAAGGCTTTTTTTTTTCAATAAGATAAGATTAAATAAATCAGGAATGCAGTCTAGACATTGTTAATGTAGGAAAATGACTATTCTAGCTGGAAATGGCAGATTTTTAATGGAATATCTCCATAGGGGTTCAGAGGAACATTTCCTGCATGAATCAGGCTGAAACTGAAACTGAAGGTGGTTAGCAATTTGGCTAACAAAACAACTGACGTATTAATACCAAAATCCTAACGGTGGGGGTGGGCAGGCTCATATTCTGGCAGTCTAGGGGACGCGCGCCAGCGCCGCAAATCATGCGGCAGGGACCCCCCCCCCCCCCCCCCCCCCCCCAAGAGGGGGTGCCAGAGATCTGAGGGGAGACGAAGCTTTGTCTGCTCTGAGGCTGTGAGGTTATAAAAAATAGATTTTTACATTCTGGATAAAATCAGAGTAACAGACTGTGTCATCACAAGTCTACCGATAAAACATTTTTAAAACACATTTATTTGGTCTTTCTTCAAAAATCCTTTGCTACTCTGATGGCCACACCTCCTTGACCTTTCAACTTCTCTCCACGCTTTCTTCAGGTTGGCTCGCTAGTTCATCCTGATTCATTAGTTTGTGTGCAGTTAGAAAATTACTGATAGAAACGGTCTGAAAAGCGCAAAACGGGTGAAGATTCATCAGTATCTAAAAACTCCGGCTATACCTCGAGAGTTACCTTAAATTTGGTTTTATTAAAGGACAAGACAGAATTATGTTATTTGTGGTGAAATGCTCACAAATGACAGCATGAAGCCAGCGAATTATGGCGACGTCAGGAAACAAAACACAGTTCGGTAAACTCGGAAAGATATTCACAAATTCGGACTTCCGGCATCAATAACTCATTAAAAATACGTTGTCTAAACATAAACGCCTAAATAAAAATAAATGCCTCTTTTCCATCGTTGTAAGGTAGATAATGTACTACAAGCCCAGTTTAATCAAAAGTAGCTGTCTTTCAAGCTGCAGAAATGACATTGGTGTCTATGAGCAGCCGGCTGTGCGACGAGTGAACAGGGACCATACGCAAAATGCAAAACCGCTGCAACAGGGAAGAGACACAAATATTCAACAAATTTACTGCAGCCAACAACTGACTCCTGCTGGTCATACTACAACTCTTGGTTTGATATTAAAAAATTTTTTTCATAATTTTAAGGATTTTTTAGGGCTGGGGTGCAGCTTATAGTGGGGCTCCAAGCCAAACTGGTTGGGAACCACTGGTCTAGATCACCCGGCAGATCGGCCGGGTGGAACAGAGCTGACGAGCAGGGTCCAAGGCCTCTTCCAGAGGCGGGGCAGCAGACCGCGTTCCAGCTAACGGCTGGAACAGCAGGACTGAGGGAAATCAGACAGCGTTGCCAGCAGAAACTGCAAGCAGAACAAATACGCATTAGACACAACTCAACCAGAGAATGTGCGATGAAGTGCACCTATGACCAGACCAACTTGTCACCTTAGCAGACGCTAGAATCTGGCAGAGACTGGAGGGATGAGCAGGATCTTATTGGGCGCTGATGACTGAACAGATGCGCTCCTTCCGCAGCTGGAAACACTGAGTCCCAATCACTGGCACAGTCAGGGGCGTAGCACAGAGGGGGGTGGGACCGAGAGAGAGAGCAGGAGATGGGAGAGAGAGAGAGCTAAGGAGAGAGATGTGAGGAGGAGAGAGGGGAAAGGAGAAGACGAGGAAGAGAGAAGTGAGGAGAAAAGGAGGGAGAGAGAGAAACGGAGAGAGAGAGAGGAGAAGAGGGGAGAGAAGAAAGTAGACAGGGGGCCAGGGTGGGACTGTGACACTTATCAGTTGTTACTACTTGACTGCTACCATATATAGCACTTTGGTCAGCTGTGATTGTTTTTAAATGTACCATATAAATAAACTTGATTTGATTTTATGTTCTTAAAGAGCAGTCTATTATTAAGCATGAGGGTAATCCCATCGCAAAATTTTTTGCAGTCAAATTACACTGAGTAAAACTAGCAATTAGCATTACACTCACAGAGTTCTGACTGGTGAAGACAGGTAGGGTGTGGGGGGGCTGTAGATGCTTGCCCTGCAAGCCCTTTGCAGGTATATCCAGCCCAGATCAAGACATGTACTCATTTGAAACTGCCATTCAAACAGTTTCTGGTACGCGGTGGTCAATGAAGACAAAGGGGAATGGTGAAATATTAATATAGGCTATTGTGCTGACAGCGACTGATTGTCTCCTTTGTGTGTGTTTGTGTGGAATTGTGGGGGTGTATTTATGTGTCTTACAGCACACACACACTCTGTGGCTTGTTTTTTCATCTACCGAGGTACAGTTTTCCTTCCGAGAAGAACACGGCGCCAAGATAGATTTGGTTCAATATGACGGAGTAAACTGATCAGTGTTGAAAGATGTGTGTGTGTGTGTGTGTGTGTGTGTGTGTGTGTGTGTGTGTGTGTGCATGCGTGCATGTGTATGTGGGTGCGTACGGGTGTGTGTGTGTGTGTGTGTGTGTGTGTGTGTGTGTGTGTGTGTGTGTGTAATCATCAGACATCTCCAATATGCCCTGAAGATAGTGTGTAAAGATGTCTATGATAATTCATTCACTATAAATGAACCTCCATTTATAGATTTTAATGAAATCCTAATTGCCAGCTTAATACACTCCCCCACTTTTATGGAGACATAAGTAATAGGCAAGGGGACATGAAATTATTTTATTCTGATATTTATTACACCCATCTGACTCCTTTGCAATAAAGTTCAAAATTAGATTCCGGCTGAAAATTGTCTAACAAATGATATCATTTGAATCAGCTAATTAGATGGGACAATCTCCCATGTTTGATGAAGTAGGTTTAACTCCCATAATAAGGCAAAATATGAAAAAGGATCTCTGTTAGGAACATCTCTGCTGATGAACATGCAGTATCTGAGAAAGATATGCTTTTTACTGGAGTTAATTATAGTTACTGTACATGCCATTATGACTGTTTTGTGTCTTCCTAAGGTGCTTCATGTCAGGATTTTCTTCATGTGCCATTATGTGTCAGAGTTGAGCGTATGGCATATTATGAACTGACACTGGGACTTGGGGAAAGCTGTGGGTTGGGAAACTTTCTCTTGCTTTTTTTTTCATTCATTGTTATGGCAGCAGGACAATGTGGGACATTGTCAAAATAAACTACAGTGTGTGTATTCATGGTGATGACAGAATATGTCACAGTGCAACAATACATGTCCCTCATGTTATTAATAGTTATTGAACAGCAATAGAACACATTGACACAGCTGAATAAAATATTAGATATCAGGATACACTTGACAGCGTGTATGTTAAGAACAACAGACACAATACTCTTCACTGGCAGAACGGCCCAGTTAAAATGTACGGTAATTCCTCATGAGGAAATTCAGGAAACAAGAAGAAGTGTAAAATGCATGAAACTATATTATTAGCAACACATACCACTGTAGTAATGCATGAATGTTTAAGCAAGGAAGATTTGTTTCTATTCAGCTGGTAGTTTCCTGATTTGCAAATTAAACAATAAGAAAAACAACAAAGCTGTCTTTTTTTTTCTTACGGGCTCCGTGAGCCATCTTCAGATCAATTAATCATCAGAGTATTACTTCACAGATGAGCAGAATTATGAGGAGAACATAATTACTGTACACAAATGACACAATGAGCAGGAAGATTGGAGGCCTTTGCTAATGTGGAGGCGGAGGAAAGAATTACTTGCTGTGATGCTAACAAAAAAAAAAAGACACAAGTGAGCGAGCAGAAAGGGAAGGGCAGCGACGGTATTCATAGAAAATGTGGTCTATTTTTTGGTATAAACATGAACAATATACTGATGTCAGATGGATGTAGCTGTTTTCATTGCTTATTGTAATTAAACTAATAATTAAGAGACTAATTAACTAAGATGAAAGATGAGGTTAAAAATGCAAATTAAACAAGATGTGTTGAAATGTTTTGAGACATAAATGTTAACATCGGGACATAAAGGTGCACAGTATGCACATACTGGTTTAACTACAAAAAATGATAAATAGAAAATTTTCTGGGGAAATAAAAGAATTAACTTTATTGAACATAATTTTAATATTGATAATATCACTTCCTTGTTTGAAAATGTACTCAGTACTGTAAAGTAAGTAAATTCCATTGTTTCCAAAGCTCATCATAATCTTAAATAGTTACAGTAATGAAATGCGACATCGCCTGAATAAACATCCATCCATTCATCCCTTTTCTTTCGCCTATCCGGTGTCGGGTCGCGAAGGCAGCAGATGAAGCAGATCATTCCAGACATTCATCCACCTGACGACGCATTCCAGCACCTCCTGGGGGATCCTAAGGCGCTCCCAGGCCAGACGAGATACTGGATCTACCCTGGGGTCTCCTCCCAGGTGGATGTGTTTGGAAAACCTCCAAAGGAAGCCTCCCTGGAGCCATCCGAATTAGATGTCCAAACCACCTCAACTGACTCCTTTTGACACAGAGGAGCAGCAGCTCTACTCTGTGCTCCCTCCAGATATCCGAGCTTGTCACCTTGTCTATTAGGCTGAGCCCAGCTACCCTGTGGAGGAAGCTCTTTTCAGCTGCTTGTATTCACGATCTCATTCTAAGGGTCATTACCCAGATGACCATAGATGAGGGTGGGAACGCAGTTGGACTGGTAAATCGAGAGATTTGTCAGTCTTTTTTTTTTTTTTTTTTTTTACTGAGTTTGTTGCAAACCTTTACTGTAATTTTTTTTTTCTGTGATGAAACCTGACTTGAAATGTAGCAAAATACAATATCAGAAATAATAATGATGAAAAAAATAATAAATAAAAGATTTTTTACCATCTGAAAACCCTTTGGCACACCGGCATCTTTCAAACTCTAAATACTAAAAGAATCATCCAATTTTTAATTTTCCAAGAGTCCTTGGACTACTCATGGTCAACATGTGGCTCTGTCAGAAAATGTAATTTGTGGTAGTTTATGAAACTCATTTCTTTATAAAATGTCTCATTTATAAATTCAAGCAGATTAACTATTTGCTCATACCAGAGTCTATTAAAAATTGTAATAAAATAAAAAGGTGGTTGCAGCTCTTTCATGCAAACAAACCAAACATAGCTGAATTGCAGGTCATGTTTGCACAAAGCAGAGAGGAAACAAGCATGGAAAGAAATTCAAAATGTAATTGGTTCTATATATACACGACCGTTCAAAAGTTTGGGGTCACCCACACAATTTCATGTTTTCCATGAAAACTCCCACTTTTATTCATGTGCTAACATAATTGCAGAAGGGTTTTCTAATCATCAATTAGCCTTTCAACACCATTAGCTAATATAATGTAGCTTTAGAACACAGAAGTGATGGTTACTGGAAATGTTTCTCTGTACCTCTATGTAGATATTCCATTAAAAATCAGCCATTTCCAGCTAGAATAGTCATTTACCACATTAACAATATCTACACTAGATTTCTGATTCATTTAATCTTATCTTCATTGAAAAACAAGTACATTTCTAAGAAGTGCCCAACTATATAGTGCAGTGGAAAATGAGCCCACAGCAAGTAAATGTGACAGGAGCAAAAAATGCCCACACAGTGCTCGTAGTTCTGTGGGTTATGAGTAGTCAAAAAAGTAGAACAAACTATAACATACAGTATAAATACTGATATTACACATATCCAGGAGTAAAGGTCCTGGGGAAACTGTCTGGCAGTGCTTTCAGCAACATTTGTATGATCATACTGAGTAAAAGAGATATGATGGCAAAGAGAAAGTGCAGTTGATGAGGTAAAGGCAGAAAAAAAATGTATTAAGAGATGAGACAGCTGTCAAATAGCTAAAGGCTTTTCTCAGCTGCTACATCTGCACAACACAGTAAAGATCAACAAGTTTGGTGGTGTGCTCTCAGGGTGCATCTTTCTTTACTGTGTGTACAGGTGTGTAATCAGGTCTGTTTCTGTTCTAATGTTCCTCCACATTGAATCCCACTATCCACCGCTTATCCACTCACTGTTGCAACTCCATCCACAGAATTGGCATTTACAGTATGCCATTAACCCAGTGATGTGAATACATTGGTAAAAACTGTAGTCTTACTCTCTGTTCTCTGTCTTTTGTGCCTCTGCACCAGTGACTTCTTGTCTGTGCTCTGTGCATTCAGTCTACCAAGCACAATTTGATGTGTTTCAGTGGGTTTTCTGTTTCATGTCCAGTCTTTGTCACCCAGAATGCACCTCAAGGCGGTTCCCCTCCCCCTTCCCAGCCCACCGTGTCAGTGTGTACAACCACCAGGAAGTGTGCAGCCTGCTGGGCGGTGATGCTGCTGCCTGAACAAGACACAGCACACTGACCCAGATTCCTGCTCCCTCTGTCTACAACTTTCTATACAATCCCTAACGCGCGCACAAACGCACACACACACACACACACACACACACATTCTCTCAGTAGGGGCTGTGGAACAAGGGGTAGATCCAAACAAAGTAGTAAGTGGCAGCATATGACTACAAAATACAAGTAAATGATTCTTTTGGACTGAGGGAACACTAGCTGTGATAGTGTTTTGAAGAAAAATAAATGAGCTGAAATTGCCCATTTAAATCGTAAAACAGTGAGAGTAAACAAAACTAAGTTATTTTCTATGCCATTAATTTTAAAGCTAGAGTAACAGATAACTTCTAGTAACCAATGGCCCCTGTGACTGAGTAATGGACATTATTGGTTAAACATTAAAATATAATGTAATGGTAGTCATAAAGTCGATCTAACTATCCATGTGGTGGCAGTTACACAGCAACATATACATGAGGTTTTATTGTAGGTTTGTCTTCGTCAATGTTCAGATTTGTTGAGTTTCTCTGTATATATTTTGTAAGGACTTCACCTGATTGTATAAAGTGCCTTAAAATGACATGTTGTGAATTGCCGCTATATCAATAAAACTGAACTAATTTGAAATGCAAGAAAATGCTGCTTTATTGTGATTTTGTGTTCATGACTTTTTAGATTGAATAATGGATTTGGAGTTTATTAAATGTGGACATGTATTAATAACATAATTTTATGAGTAGTATTGTGGGGGGGTCACAGATCACAAACTAGGTATTAAGAAACCGAAACAGTCCTTTATCAGCTAAGAAGACCCTACAAATGTCAGACCACACCTTCCCCTGTCGAGTGCCGACAAGCTTATGCACGGCTCCGTTTAATGCAGACTGGATTACTGCAGTGCACTCTCTCTGGCCTTACAAATCACTAGCAGACTCCTGCTTATTCAAATTCAGTGGCTCACATCCATAGCAGAACAGAGAGAAGTAAAGATCTGCCTGTAGTTTGAGCCTCTCCAGCTTTAGGTCTTTTAGAAACATCTAAACAATTGTATGATGTGGTTCTTGGTTGCATCCTGGAACTTGATGAAAGGCTCATGGAGGTTACTGACACACATCAAGTCCTCCAGTTCCAGTTCTTCATGATTCAAATCTAGGCTAAAGATCAGAGAGCTGCAAAGTAGCCATGCTATTAAAATCAAGTTTAATCATACGTTGCTGGACAACGACAAGCCAAGTCACCCCTAAACTTTTGCAGCAGCAATGATATCTGGGACAAAGCAAACATTTTAAAATTGCATAAACCTGTTTTTATATTTCAACAAAAACAAAAAAACAAAGGTGAATTGAATCATTTAACATCCTAAGTGGGCATATTTAATTGTGCCAAAAAGGGATAATTTAATTAGAAAATGTATCTTTCATCAAATTCATGTCTGGAGGGAAAAATGGGATAGAACATAAATTCATAAAATAAACTCCCTTGTTTGAGCAAAGAGAGGATAGAATTGATGTTCAGTCAGGACTCCATGATCTCAGAAGTCATAATGTAATCATCACTTCGTTTTTATGCTGTGTAATAAGGTAAATAAGGCAGATAAACAGATGCTGATATATTCACATGGATTTACAGAAAGAAACAATGAGTGTTTGAGGCTGGTTTCAATTATTACTAACAGTGGCTGGTGGTTGGTGGAGGGATACTGTGTCCAGTGTGGCATCTTCTCAACTAAAGAGATGCCCCCGACCGTCCTTCCTGCACATTGCCCATTCCAGGAAAAGCTAGTGATGAACTGAATAATTGATCAGCGAGTCTCCCTGCTGTCTCTACGTGAGCGCTCGCTGTTTGACTCCATGTCTGCCTGCTACTTTGCCTGCCCCGGCCTTACTGTACATCTCCCCCGCTGCTTTGTTTTTATCTCCTCAGAAGAGAACCTCTGTGCAGTAAAAGTGGAAAAGCCTGTTTGTCTCTTATCTCATGATGAAAGTTGTATTTGAAGATGTGTCTGCCGTTTCTTTTGCTGTGTTTGTTAAAGTGAGATAGGACAGACTTTTTGTGAAACAAACCAGTACTGTAATTGTGCATATACATAGTTTGAGTCTGGCTTGTTGTATGCTGAGAATAAATATTGTATCCATTATTCCATACAGAAGCCATTTTGATCACATTGAGCTAAAATTTAAAATGCTGCATTTGTGCAAAGACAACATGCATCCATCCCAGGTCATTTTGTGCAGATACCGTCCACATTAAAATGATGCACACTCCAGTAAGTGATAACACCACTCCTACTGGACATGTGCAGAGTAGAGTCAGCCACGGAGAACCTGCAGTCAATAAGCAATTTTGAGCAGACTGTTTATATCAAACAGTTTTGAACTATGGCTTGTACAACATCTGTCAATTGAATTACTTATTTAGTATGCAGGGAGGCCATCTATGCTGGATGACAGTGTTCAACTCTAGACAACCTATAAGAAACAAGGCAACATTCACATTAAGCCATTGCTATTGTCGCTTTTATGGTATTTCCTCCTCTTCCTCTTCTGCTTTTAGCTGAAAGTAAATAAACAAAATGTAGTGAGTGCAACAACAAAATGGCTGTTGAACTACGCATCCACACTACACACTACAATGGCAAATTGGCATTTTTGGGCACACAGATTGGAGGTCATCTTGGAAAAGCTCAGTTTTGCTGCAATTACATGCAGTCTTAGGCCTAGATGATATGCAAAAAAGAAAAAGCTACGTTTACAAATTTAGTTCACTGTAGTTAGGATTATTGATTTGCTGTAGAAAAGCACAAGTGTTATCAATACCTGTTGCAGCGGGTCTGGGAACCTTAAGCGGAGACACAGAGCAGGCAGAGACAGGCAGAGTTTTCAAAAAGGATTTATTTGTGCAAGGCTAGAACTCAAACCAATATAGAATGGGGAAACTAAGCTGAGGGAAAAACGGAGCAGCAGCAAACCAAACCCAATTCAAAGTAGGGACAAAACTGCAAAACCTAAGAAATACTCAAAGTAAAAACAGAGGAGGGATCTGAGGAAAAGGGATATTAATAAATAAAACTAGACTGACAAAACGGGGATATAGACAACAGAATTGAAATCAATACAGAAAGAGGAAAGTAAACTGAGGGGGAAACAGAGTGGAGAAACCAGACTTAATTCAAAAAAAGGCAAAATAAAAAACAAAACAAAACAAGGAACAACTCTAAGCTAACAACAGAGGGAAACCAAAGGAAAACTAATATGAATAAAGCAAGACTAAAAAAATGGGGAATCTCAAGGGCTGGAGGACTAAACTAAAGGGGCAAACCAGGGGCAAGTAAAGGCTGGCTGTGGGAAGGTTTGCAGTAGATGAACAAAGTCTGCGGGAGGGAGTCTGGCGGTGGAGCAGGTTTCTGGATGCATTGTGGGACAGGGAGCCAGTGGAGGTTTCGGAGGACAGGAGTGATGTGTTCACGGGAGCGGGAGTGACTGCGGAGGTGGGCGGCAGAGTTCTGGATATACTGAAGTTTATTGAGAACTTTTGAAGATGAACCATAAAGAATGTTGTTGCAGTAGTGATGTTTCAAGTATGTGCAGCTGAAAAGCTAAAAGCATTTTTAACACCTGCAGTGTAGGTACGCAGGACTTCAAGTGTTAGCCAACTGCTTGAGTGAGTTGAACAATTATTTTGGGACGAATTTAACAAGGAAGTAGTGTATTGTGATCAGTGTTTTATAGATAAACAGAAACCAATGTCAATCTCACCTTACTGCTAGAGGCGGCCAGCCAACTTTTTGATGCAATAAGCTGTGATGAGTGGAGTAGCTGTCACAGGTAATGAATCTGAGGGCTGAGAGATGAACTGCATCTAAAGTTTTCAGAGTGGAAGTAGAGACATTTCTGTAGATGATATCTCTGTATTGTCTGTAAGGACAGACAAGAACACGACTTCGAATATTTGGTGTCTTGCAAAATATAGGAAAACTGGCTCTGTTTTGGTTAAAATATCCAATTTTTCTGCTGCAGCCTGCTGACTAGTAAGTACCACTAAGTCATAAACATCCACTACAGTGATAGAGCTATTGTTGAACAGTCTAGCTTTAAAAGAAAATAACTCAAAGCATTGAGGTACACTGATGGCACATGAAACTGTAGCAGGAAGAAAGTAGCTTGCCAACATGGCCACATAGCTAAATACGAGCCTATCCAGGCCAACAGCAGCAAAGGTGGGGAGCGGTAAGGGATTTTTTTTTCGGAGTTTGTATTAAAATCCGAACCTGAAATCAATCAGTTTTCACTTTTTGTCCCATTTAGAGTAAAAGTCCATGAAGGATCAGGTCAGGGACCTGGTCTGGCAGCACATGGTGGAATGAACCAGGATTTGATGGCACATGGTGATTGAAGGTAAGTAAGCTGATCCCTGTAGCTGTCTCGAATCCCTGTAATCCAGCACACTGTATGCAGGACTGGAAAGACAGGAGAGAGGACAAGCAAGGCCAAGCAAGAGGGACAATAAGAGGGAGAGGAGGGGAGAAAGAAAGAGGGAGACATGCAGGGACTGAGGCCGAGGCTGGGGGGTCATTACCTTGCCTATATATTTTTTCTATTTTAGTTTCCAGGTGAACAAGTACTGACCTTTACATAAAGCATTTCTTTTGACTCATCAGTGTAGGAATAAACTTTACACCAATGAAGTGTGAGTTTGCTACGCTGACACAATGACTAACATCTGTTTGTTTAGGTTCATGGCGTGTGAGCATCACTGTAAAATTTGATGATGTTTCGGAATCTGGATGTAAGTGTTGTTGGGGGTGTGGCAGGTGCAAGCACAGACTACTGTTCATTCAAGTAAGAGTGACTATCACTGACCCAGCCCAGAACCCAAAGCATAGACATAAAATATAATTTATCGTATTTGGCCTGTAGCTACTTTCCTACAGCCCTAATGGATGGAATTATTCATCTATCCATTATCTATACAGCACTTAACCCTCTGTAGGGTGTCAGGAGGGTTCTAGTCTATCCCAGCTGACTTACGATGAAGGCAGGGTTCACCTGTACAGGTCACCAGTCTATCACAGGGATACACATAGAGACAAGCAATCACACTCACATTCGCACCTATGCACAATTTAGAACGACCAATTAACGTCAGCATATTTTTGGACTGTGGGAGCACCCGGTGAGAACCCATGCAGGCACAGGGAGACCATGCAGAAAGACCCCAGGCCAGGATGCGAACCAGGAGTCTTCTAGCTGTGAGGCGACAGTGCCAACCATTGATCCACCGTACCACCCTGGAATGGAATTATCCAAAACCGTATTTCTTTTTCTTTGGGAGATGAATGGCAAAGAGTGATTTGTTGAACTGAAAAGTGTGAGGAGTCATCTATGAAATCAATTTATCCCACTGCTGTCTCACCCCACAGGGATCACACTGACAGGTTTTTGGGTGTATTTAGTAGCTGAGTGCTATGATTAAGGTATGGGCGCTGAGAGGCATGAGCCACGGCCAAGACTATTTCTGGGTTTGGCTGTGGAAATGGAATCAGTGATTTCATAGGCGTTCAGTCTCATTCCAGCAAGCACACAGCATTAGGCAAAGATGTTGAATGTTGACAGTACACATAGTTATTAAGTAAATAGCAACATGCTCATTTCTAAACCAAACACTTGTTACAGATTATGCTGCAACTACACTGAGTAAATCAAGTTAAACATTGCTTTGCAAATGTTCTCGCCTGAGGTCAGCTCCATTTGTATTCTAGGGAAATGTTTTTTGTCTGTACAAAAGCAGAAAGCTGAGGTATGCATTATGAATGCTTTCTGCATATGTTTTAATCGGTGTAGTTTTGGTTTTCTCAGTTTCATATTTACAAATTAAGTTTAGTGAAAGTCCAGTCGGATAGACTGTCATACTTAATACTTATTTACTCTCTCTCTCTCTCTCTCTGTGTGTGTCTCTCTGTCTCTGCAATAAATGTATGCAGTGCTGTGAAAAGTATTTTACTGACTGATTTCCTGATGTCTTCCATTTTTTTCATATTTCTCACACTTAAATATTCCAGAACATCAATGTAATATTTATATTTGTTAAATATTAGAAAGAGATAACCCACAAAACACAAAATGCAATTTTTAAATGATGATTATTAAAGATTGAAATCCCTGTGGAGAAGTATCTGCCCTCCTAAACCTAATAATTGGTTGGTCCACTCTCGGCAGCAACAAATGTAGTTAAATGTTTGTTACAGCTTGTGATCGGTCTTTTACATCAACATGGAGGAATTTTTGTCCGGTCTTCTCTGCAGAATAGTTTTAATTCAGTCGCATTCGATGCTTTTCCAGTATGAATTGTCCTTTTAAGGTCTTGCCACAGCATCTCAATTGGATGCAAGTTCGAACTTTGACTCGGCCACTGCAGAACCTTCATTTTGTTCTTGCCACTCACAGGTGGACTTGTTTGGGTAGTTTGGGTCATTGTCATGCTGCATAAACCATTTATGTTGAGTTTTAGGTCATGAACTGATGGTGGATACTCTCAAGGAGGATTTTTTTCTGATAGAGAGCAGGATTCATAACTCAATCAATTATGACAAGTCGTACAGGTCCTGTGGAAGCAAAGCAGCCCCAAGCAATCACACTACCACCGCCATGTTTCACTGTTGGTATCATGTTCTCCTTGTGGAATGAAGTATTCGCTTTACACCAGATATAATGGAACCCGTGTCTTCCAAAAAGTTCCACCTTTGACTTATCAGTCCACAGGATGTTATCCCAAAAGTCTTGGGCTCATCTAGATATTTATTTTTGCAAGTGATGAACCTTAATGTTAATTTTAGTCTGTAATGGTTTGCACCCTGCAGCTTTCCCACGGATGCCATTTTAGCCCAGGGTCTTCCTTATTGTGGAATCACGTAGATGGACCTTAAATGAGGCCAGTGAGGTCCGCAGATCTTTTGATGTCCATCTGGGTTATTTTGTGACCTCCTGGATTAGATATTGACATGTTCTTAGAGAAATATTGGTAGTTGGTCCACTCCTGGGAAAATTCACCACTGTTCCATTCTCCATTTGTGGATAATGCCTCTCACTGTGTTTCTCTGAAGTCCCAGAGCCTTCGCAATGGCTTTATAACCCTCTGGACTGGTAAATGTCAATGACTTTGTTTCGCATTTGTTCTTTACTACTTTTTCATGGCAAATTTTATATATATATATAATATAAATATAAATAATTTCAACATATTAAATGCTGCTTCATAGCCTTTACAGTTTTTCTCAAATGTTAAGACATTGTTTCCGAAAAATAGCACACATTTCCCAACACACTGCACACTGTTTTTTATTTGAACACAATTCACAAAGTACTGCACAATTGTGTCAAAAGTGTACTTTATTGTCAAAATCTGAACTTTGTTTTCAAAATTAAGACACACGAAGCAAAAGTAAGACACTGCACTGCTAAATACAAAACACTCCTCTCTCACTGTGTTTTCGCATGAAATGTAAAAAAAATGATACAGTCCTTAAAAATGACAACGTTAACACAAATGCATCCTATAAATGAATCAGAGGGGGTCATTGCAGTGCCTGACTGTACATTATAAAATAAAAATAATGTTAGACAAAAAATACAGCACTGTATTATACACAGTACAGTATGCAAATATTTACACCACGTCTGCATCAATTCTTTCAGCCTGGTCAGACCTCAGGACCTCATCAACATCACAAGCTGTGTTTTCTCTGGAAAGAAAAACCTAGTGTGTCTGATCCAGCCCTGACATGCGTCAACAGAAACATCACCACATGCCAAGACCTTTGATCGCAAGAGATTTTCCCGCTCATATACCTTCCACCTCCATGTAGAGAAGAATTCTTGTATAGGATTCAGAAAGGGAGAATATGGTGGCAGAAAAACTACAATAACTTTAGGTTCATATTGAACCATTCCCAAATCAATAGTCCTCTATGAAAACTAACATTGTCCCAGATATATTCATGTGTATCATCAGAATCCAACTGAAAAACTCTCTGGAACAATCCTACACAAAGCACAGAAAAAGCCAGTCATATACACTTTCTGTAATTTTACCAGCACTGTGGCAAAAATGTCTTCACGTTTGACCTGCTGTGTCTTAATTGTGACAGCAGTGTTGGAATAGTGTCCCAATTCTGCTTCTTAGTGTTCACTCTTTGAAAAATGTATGCTATGAATGAAAAAGTGTGTTCAGATGAGCGAAACCCATGTTCAGTCTTTTGCAAAAAGAGTGCAAGAGTTTTGGAAACTGTGTGCAAACCATGAATAGTGTCCAAAATTTGGACAGCAGTGTCCTGTTTTTGAGAAATGTGTGCAGTCAGTTGGTGGCTGTGTGCAGTGAATGGAATTTAGTGTCTTATCAATTGAGAAAAACTGTAATACAAATGAATCAGTTAAAAAAAGATTCAATTTATACCTTTTTTTAACAAAGAAAAACATTTTTTGATTTAAAAAATAGAATGTGTCTTGTCTTTGCTTCCACATGCCTTTTAACAGACTTGAATTATTGTCTATTTTTTTTAACATATGTTGATTTTCATGTTGTGCTACAGCCCTGTACAGTCAATGAAAAGGTAGGGTTTTTTTTATAGAAAAAGCAGTAATTGCAAAGAATGAATCGATTGGCTGTATTTCCATAGGAAGTAGAAGAGAAGAGCCAGGTTCAGAGATATATTAGTCTCACTAATGTAATGAGAAAAGATATGAGGCACTAATTGTGTCACCTCTTCAACTTCTATTTCAGATAGCATGTTCTGACCTTTGGCACTGTATTTGTCATGTTGATTTAGGTTTTGCCAGTAGTACTGCAACTGACTTAGTGAATGGTGACACATTGAATGCTTCCTTTCTGGCAAATCCGCACCATGAAACTTTAAAATTATTTTTGTGACACAGTGCCACTGTTACGAGAAAGTGTGAAATGTTCTGACTCCAGGACTGTATGATGCCTGCATTTGTATACTGGCATTTATATTGTTGTTGTATATCTCATACACTTTAACTGTGTCATAAAGCAGGGGAAAAACAAATGTTTATCATCCTGAGAAACATTCCTCACTTCCCGTCGCCAAGCTGATGGATAGTATTTAGTCAGATGGTATGTAGCAAACATGATCTACTGCAAAAGAAATTATGTATGTCGGGAGATGAGTGAGATTAGAGGCATAGAAATAAAAAGAGTATTGACGTATCATTAATCCCATCTATATTTCAACAACTGATGCTGCTTCCTTGGACACCAGCCAATATTTCTCATAACCAGCCCTCATTTCAGCAAAGACTTATTGCATTACATTACTGCTCCTGCTGCAGAGCTTCCCTACAAACCACAGTCGGGACAAACATCACATGTGACATCTGCTTTAATTTAGACGATGATGGATATAATAATATATATCCATCTACATTTATATCAATATGAACATAAAAAGTTACCACCCAGTATCTGTTTTCGTGGTTGTCACTACCTTTGTGAATGAGCCAAACTGTTCCAGCACACTTACATTATTTCAATAAGATGTGACAGTCATGTTTCAGGTTTATTATTCTATTGCTGTTGCAGATCCCATTTTACTCGTGTTTTTGGTCAGTTAGGAATGGATGGCGCAAGAAATTGTTTTCATTAACTAATAGATCTTTTCCACAGCAGACATGGTTATGACAGTATGGCAGTGAGCCAATAAAGAGGACCCCGGAGAGAATACTATGGTGCTGAAACAGAAGCAGCTAATTATTTAGCCATTATTAACTTAATTTAAATTTGTCTTTCCCCTGCTCTGCCATGTTAAAAAAAATTTGCTGTAAAAAAAACTTCTGAAAGTTTTTCCCAAATCAGTGCATTTTTTTTCTCATAGAAAGGCCAAGCCTGGCAAAAATGGCATAGTCTATGTGTTTTATCATGCTGCATAACTCACATTGCTTAAACCTTCTTGTTGTTCAACTTGAGGATGTTTTGCAAGGTTCTCATGAATGTTCAAGTAAAATAAATGTTTTCTTTGTTTGCTTTAGTTGTTGTTTTTGTACTGGTGACTTTTGTTGTCACCTTTTTGTTGTTGTCTCTCCAAATAACCTAACCAATCAAACATATCTAATATTCATATATCACATTCAATAAAAAAACTAAAACAATCAAACAAAAAAATGCCTACTAGTGTATATCAAAATGTCTCTATAAAAGGACTTTAGTATGACTGTGACCCAAAAGCAAAGCAAAAAACTTGGTATGTTTGCCCTTACTCTTGACTACACTGTTCTAAGTCATAGCAGCACAGATTCAGAATGACAGTCAAAGAATGCCTAATGGGTAGGAGTAGAGAGGGGTGTTCTTCCTTTGCCAAGTTTATTAAGTAATCTGCTAAAATCAAAGCTATAGGCAACACAAGGTAGGTAGGAGCACTATTAATAAACATAAAGAAGGTTAATAAGACATGACCCCAGTTTACCATTTTTATTATGGAGTGGGCTCAGATGCCTTCGATGCCTTTTGGCAGTGAACAACCTTCAGCAGCACAGCAGAACTATAATGATTTCTGCCTCCTCTGATAATGTATGTCTTCAGCCCCAAGTGTGTACACATCCAGACATAATTAAAACCTCCCCTTTTATTCATCATGTCACAAGACTGAAAACACAACCAACAAGTCAACATCAGCAGTAATTTGTCTATGAGAGGATTTTCTAGGAGATATTATTGTTGTCCTAAATATGGAGAGTGTCACCTCGATGCTTGTGAGCTATTTTGGATGTTCACTAATGTAATAAGTAAATGAAAATGACACATACACGTGGACAAAATTGTTAGTACCCCTCAGTTAATGAAAGAAAAACCCACAATGGTGACAGAAATAATTTGAATCTGACAAAAATAATAATAAATAAAAATTCTATGAAAATTATCCAATGAAAATTAGGCATTGCTTTTGAACCATGGTTCAAGAGAAATATTTTTAAAAATAAACTCATGAAACAGGCCTGGACAAAAATGATAGTACCCTTAACTTAATATTTTGTTGCACAACCTTTTGAGGCAATCACTGCAATCAAACGATTTCTGTAACTGTCAATGAGACTTCTGCACCTCTCAGCAGGTATTCTGGTCCACTCCTCATGAGCAGACTGCTCCAGTTGTCTCAGGTTTGAAGGGTTCCTTCTCCAGACGGCATGTTTCAGCTCCTTCCACAGATGTTCAATAGGATTTAGATCAGGGCTCATAGAAGGCCACTTCAGAACAGTCCAATGTTTTCCTCTTAGCCATTCTTGGCTGTTTTTAGCTGTGTGTTTTGGGTCATTATCCTGTTGCAAGACCCATGACCTGCGACTGAGACCAAGCTTTCTGACACTGGGCAGCACATTTCTCTCTAGAATACCTTGATAGTCATAAGATTTCATTGTACCCTGCACAGATTCCAGACACCCTGTGCCAGATGCAGCAAAGCAGCCCCAGAACATAACAGAACCTCCTCCATGTTTCGCAGTAGGGACACTGTTCTTTTTTTGATATGCTTCATTTTTTCGTCTGTGAACATAGAGCTGATGTGCCTTGCCAGAAAGTTCCAGTTTTGTCTCATCTGTCCATAGGACATTCTCCCAGAAGCTTTGTGGCTTGTCAACATGCAGTTTGGCAAATTCCAGTCTGGCTTTTTTATGACTTGTTTTCAGCAATAGTGTTCTCATTGGTTGTCTCCCATGAAGTCCACTTTGGCTCAAACAACGATGGATGGTGTGATCTGACACTGATGTACCTTGACCTTGGAGTTCACCTTTAATGTCTTTTGAGGTTGTTCTGGGTTCTTTTGTTACCATTTGTATTATCCGTCTCTTCGATTTGTCATCAATTTTCCTCCTGCGGCAACGTCCAGGGAGGTTGGCTACAGTCCCATGGATCTTAGATTTCTGAATAATATGTGCAACTGTAGTCACAGGAACATCAAGCTGCTTGGAGATGGTCTTATAGTCTTTATCTTTAACATGCTTGTCTATAATTTTCTTTCTAATCTCCTGAGACAACTCTCTCCTTGGCTTCCTCTGGTCCATGTTTAGTGTGGTACACACCATGTCACCAAACAGCACAGTGACTACTTGTAACCCTATAAACTGACTGACTGGTTACAAGTTTGTAGACACCTGTGATGCTAGTTAGAGGACACACCTTGATTGAACATGTCCCTATGGTCACATTATTTTCAGTCTTTTCTAGGGGTACCATCATTTTTGTCCAGGTCTGTTTCATGAGTTTATTTTTTAAAATAATTCTGCTGAACCACGGTTCAAAAGCAATGTCTGATTTTCATTGGATAATTTTTATAGAATTTTTTAATTTATTATTACTTTTGTCAGATTCAAATTATTTCTGTGACTATTGTGGGTTTTTTATTTCATTAACCGAGGGGTACCAACAATTTTGTCCACGTGTGTAATTGCAAAGTTTGATGTGGCCTCTGGACATTTCATTTAATCACATTTCTGCTCCCCCTTCTCAGTCTGCCCCTTTCCTATCACTCCATGTCCTATTGTCAATGAAGTACTAAGTAAATAACAAAATATGTATGATAAATATGTAAATAAGTTAACACAAAAATGTAAAAGTATGTACAGTATACAGTATTCACAATTCATAATTTTGAGAATGTAACCAAGACGCACACTGATGGGTAAAAACAAAGAAACCTGAACCTGGGACTTCTGCAGTGAGAGATCCATTGGCTGTGTTTTGGGTGCGGATTTTAGCTGGAAGCAACTACTATGTGTGTATATGTGAATGTCACATTATGTACATTATGGCTAGCACAGCAGAGGATTTTTATGAAGACATACAATTTATAGCAAAACTGGATTCACCTATGCAGTTACAGTCGCTGTGGCCCTGAATCATATGCATATTTCAATTTCTTGGGGCCCTGCACTCAGTGGATGTTACAGGATTCTGGGCAGCCTGCACGTAGCAGAAGATTTTTAGAAAGCCATTTGAGACTATCATATGCAATAGATGCTGTATGGACGATGATATTGTCTTCACACATGACTCTGGATCAGGATTCTAGGTGGTGATTTGTGGTATGTCTGTGTAAGTTTAGTCGGAGTCCATACTGATGATTGGGAGCGTGTCCAAGCAAATGCCACAGAAAGAACACCACCATCATTGTTAGAATAATACCAACAATAAAACGATAGAATAAATCAGATGTTATCATTAAAACCAACAACTACACTACTTTCTCATCTGTTGCAGAAAGTTCGCGAAACCATAAAATCTCCTTCTGACACATGGTTCTTCTTCCTTATGTCCTAGCATTATAGAGTTGGTGTCCTTGTCATCACCATCTAAATTCCTGATCTCATTCTCCTCCAAGGATGAAAGAGACTCTTCAGCTGAGTACCAGCTGAAGCACAAGATACAACATTAACTGGGCAGATGACAATCTGCCCAGTTAATGTTGTATCTGCAGGAATACCAACAGCAATTAATGTCATATCATTACATTATATAGTGTATATACAATTGATGGGCCGACACAAACTTACACAGAGCTCTTAATGTCAACATCTCATCCAAGTTGATGGAACAATCATTCAGATCCAGAGAGGACATACAGTTCGAAAAGCTGTGAGAGAAACATTCACTTGAGACAGACACTAAAGGGTTTCCAGAGGGCAGTTCTTATGAGTGACCTATGAGAATAAGTGCAGATAAAAGAAACTCTATATAATGGTGCAATACACGTGAAATATTGATAGTGCAACAATGTTCATGACCAAAAATGTTTAGTGTTGGTTGCACAGTAATGAATTTTTCTATTATTATCTCCTACCACTCTTTTCCGTTCACTCCATTCCATCCGTTCAACTTACCATTCAATAGAGCACTATGACTATGATGACATGCACAGAACTTGACCGAAAGATACACATTACTTTTTGATTCAAACCTGATATGAAATATTATACTATTTTAAGATGCTTGTATACATTTACACCTATCATAATAGTCAACTTGTGTCTTTCATGTTAAATCTAGCATTCAAATGCTGGAGAATCATACAGTGGAAACTTAATCCAACACCAGAAAGCTGGGAAATGGCCTGTATTCCAAGTTACAAATCCCAAGCAATAAACAATATCTTCTGAAAGCATCTTGGGGGTCAGACACACATTGAATTCCTCAATCTCTCCTCTTGGCCATGTCAAATAAATTAAGGAATAAGCGGGGTTATGGAAGTCAGATCAGCAAGTGCATTAGATTTGATTATTGTTTTTGCCTCAGACGCTGTATTATTGCTTTGGGATCCCAAGAGAAGGGCTCTATGCACCAAAGGTGGAACTCAGAAATTCATGTTGGTGAAATTGGGCTGCTCTGAGGAAGCTGTGGGAGCAGATGAGGGCAAGGTGAAGGCAGGGAGAGGAAGATACAGGGGCCTAGAAGGAGTTCAACCTTAATAAGAGCGTCTGGTTTTGAGCAGGATGGAGGGAGGGAGGCCAGTAGATTGGATGAGGGAGACAAAGACAAGTAGCTTGCAAGAGGAAAAGGTTGAGCAGAAAAAGCAGAATCAGTGGCATTGAGAAGAACATTATATCATGATATATATAATAATAACCAAGACTGGTTTTTATGTCAAAGGGGAAATAAGGCTGCACATATATTCTTCACAAGGAGGAGAGGATCATTATCAGAGTGAATTTGATATAACAGCACAGTATGAATCCCAATCGATCATAATATGATGTTCAGGGGTAGCAGCCTATTAGTCGTCTTAGTAAGTGAAACCAATGGAGGCCGCTGGGCCAAACTGCTGTCTGTGGAGACTTTCACACCCACAGAGAGTAAATGTCTGATGAGGAGCTGGAAGCCTCCTTAACTCTATCAAGATTGATTGTGTCAGTGATCCTCTTCATCATACCCGTAAGCAGTGCCACTCTAATAGGTATACGGTAAGCATTATCAATACCATGTCATTTACAGATTGCTGAGCATGCAAAAAAGTATATCCTCCAAAAATCCTTTTAAATGCATTATGTCAAAGTACTGCAAGGATCATTGGAATTAATAGTTCAGGTTATAATTTTACCAGTTGCCATTGTTTTGTTGCTCTCTTGACAAACCAAATATTTTATTATTATTATTATTACTATCATTATTATTGTTCATTGGAATGCCTTATTTTTTCATCTCAGCAGTTAAGTCTTTCCAACATGAATTGACAGAATTAGTTTAAATTATAACATGCCAGCATTTTTCAAAGGTTGCCATATGAGGCAAGTTTAGTATACAGGCTAGTACTGATGTCATTGGTTGCTAGAACTACTGTGATTATGTGTAAGCAACAAAAGACTCACATGATACCCTAGAAACACTGTCAGTATCCTATGTCGCAAGATACCCACAAAGATAGTAAAGATACACCCAGACTGAAAAGTAACAGTAACAACACTATGCTGGAGAACCATTGTTATAAGTGAAAGTCTTGTATTCAACATTTAGTGTAAGAAGTAACAGTAATAGTATATACATACAGCATCAGATAATAGAACATCTCCCTGAAAGTATTATAGTTTCTCTTGCCTAATAACCTGTTGATCCTCTGCAGGTCATTAAAAATGGCTCCAACTCACTAAGTACTGAATTCTATAAGTCCTCTAAAAATGTCCACCAAGAAGTTAATAGAAGCTCCCGTAAGTCCTGCAAAGCAAGTGTACTAGCTGTAGTGGACCAGACTAGTTTCAGCACATTGCCCACCACCCTGTGATCATTTCATGGTTTCTCCATCGTTGGAATACTGCTGACAAGGAGCACTCTACAAACCTTGTATATTGAAGAGGCTATGACCCAGTCATTAGGACAGAAAGAATTTACAAAAAAACTGAATTAACATGATAGAAAGTTGTCCAAGCGCATGCATGATAATGTTCCAAAAAAAAAAAAAACAAAGACACAGAGACATGAAACCTGGTTGGAACAGGCTCAGGCTCAGGCTAAGCTAACAGACACTGCTTTCCCAAGGCTGCTAACCAAATCAGAGCGGTTGTTTCCTTGTCCCGCGCAAGAATCCAATTTTAACCTCACAACTAATCAGCATGCTGTTTGTTGCTCTGCCAGGTCTCATTATCACACATTCTCTCTGAATACGTTAATCCTGCAAAGTTATTTTCAATTAATTATGACATTTTGTTGATTAAAGCAGGAAATTACCTTGATATCATGCTATCAAGGTGATGAAAAATTGTTCTTAATCAATCATAGCATGGTATCATGTTCAAAGAAATCCCAGATTTGTTATATTGATTATAATTAAAGCATGTGTACTGGAGGCGCATCAGCAAGTTTGCACCCATTAAAATGGCTTAACAATGTGCGTTCGGAAAGAATGACAGTCTCTTTTTCTCGTTTCGAATGGATTAAGGATAAACATCAGCATCTTCGGTAAATGCTGAAAACAGACACACACGCATCACACACACACACACACACACACACACACACACACACACACACACACACACACACAAAGACAAACAGAAGAGAATAAAATGATTTGAAATAGAATTATTTCTGGTCCAGTGCACTAAGTAAAAATCAATTCCCCATTATAGAAAAAGGATACAGAAAGGAATTAAAACTTAATGAGGTTTTCCAGCTAGAGTCCACCCACTTTTTAACCCTGTACTTGGCAGTGCTGCGAGGTGGTGTGTAACAGTGTGAATATGCCAGATTGCATGTGTGTGTTGAGAAAGTCTCTGCATACTTGTTGTGCGTGTTAGCTCTCTCTCCTGTGCACACCAGGCGACAAGATGACAGTAAAGCTGCTGCATCCTTCAAAGCCTCCCTTTCCTCGCAGGTATTCAAACTCATTTGTCTCCACTCATACACACACACACACACACACACACACACACACACACACACACACACACACACACACACACACACACACACACACACACACACACACACACACACACACCACTCTCAGTTGGCAGTATTGATCTCCAGTTGATCCGTGTGACAAAAGACAAAGCTTTTCATGTGACAGGCAATTAGATGGCTGTGGAGCCTGCAGGGCCCAGCCACAGCACTGCGCGGGTAAATACTAACAACACCAGTCCAAACACTGTACATGGATGGGAAGAGTGGAAAGGGCTTGAAAGAAAAAAGTCTACAAAAGCCTTCCTCCATATTCATTCTCATCTGCATCTGCGTCTCCTCAAACGCCTTCTGCTTAGCCTTGATTTTGGTATTATTAGCTTTCAAAGACAAACAGTTTGGTCCCATAGCTTAATCAGTCCATCAGTCAATCATTCTGCTTGTCATTACCTTCACAGACTTGGCTCAAGCAGAAATACTGCTAAACAGTATGCAGCTGGAAACATACATCAAGCTCAACTGGAGAAAATAACCACATATTAAGATCATGTCATTTATTACCATTGTTTGATGGTTGTATTTACATATGATCATCACAGATAAAACAAGAAAAGCACTCAGAGAGCGCAGTACTACATCAACGATTCTCAGTCTTATGATTTCTGATGGTTGAAATCTTTAAACAATTTGTGGCTCACAGCAGTGGATTTGTACTAGGATCCCAATCATGTGATCGTTGGCAGGCAGCTTGATTAGCATTCACTTGTTGTCATAGTTACAGTGACACCGTACCGCTATCTCGCAATGACACGAAAATCCTTAACAAATCCAAAGATCCAGACTATAAGCCACATCTTTGCCAAAATCTAATCGCTTTGTCCTTCTGTCATTTCTGCCCTTCCCTGAAAATTTCATCCAAATCTGTTAGTCCGTTTTTGAGTAATGCTGTGAATGGACAAGTGAATGGACAAATCAACGGTGATCATCACATAACTCTGCCGCATTCCTTGGTGGAGTAATTACATTAGGCACACTCAGATGTGAATCAGTCACACTGGTGAAACAAAACATAAAAGGAACGTTCAACATTTTGGGAAACATTTGCATTGATTTTATTGTTCATCATGAGAAGATCAGAATCATTACCATGTTTTTTAGGTCAGGATGTTCACATAAACACTGGAAACAAGAGTAAACATCTATCCTAGCTCTGTCCAATGTGGGGGAAACAAGGAAATATTAAGATATAAATACCAAGCTGCTAATACTAATACTAAGCTGCCATGAATAGCATGGTGAACCCAAGTGCAGAGCCTGAGGTACAAGGCAAAGGAAGTGGTCAATTTTAAGAAGAGCGAGGTACAGGAGAACAAGCTAGAGGAATGTGTGGCTGAGGTTTGGGCTGGTAGCTCCAGCACACCTGTCACTACTCCTGGAATTAGGGACACGAAGAAGCAGTCTCACAAGAGACAGAAAGACGCTGCAGGCAATGAAGGGACTGGAGACACAAGCAAAGTACATCCCTGAGTTCCAAATTGCATGTGCTGTCCCTTTACTTTCACTACGTACTGCAGTTATCCTTAGAAAGTACATACTGTTGCATGCAGTATGCACACAAGTGGGGCATGCTGCTTTAACTGTCTTGCTTGAGTATTCATCTCAGTCTACAGGGTGAAATGAGCTGTCGCTTCTGTATGCTCAGTGGTTCATGCTTGTTTGTACTCGACTAGACACCATGAAGTCTGTGACATATTTTCGTCTGCACACTGGATTGACATACTATGTACTGTACTGTGGCATCCTAAGCCCTATTTTCTGGCACACTAAATAGTATGATAGTACGGGTATTGGATGACGTCCTGTCAAAGATGACACCCTCAAACATCCATGAAAAAATTTCATTCCCTTGCTTCCAGTCTGCGTTTCAGACCTCTGTAAATGCACATTACATTGTATTAATTTCTTACTGTTACTTTCAGTTCCACATTTGCACACAGTATTCATGTCAACAATAGATTTTATATTTATTCATTTATTTATTTATCTGAAAGCAATGACAAACACCAAACACAATCAGGCAAATATCATTGTCATAGGTCAACTGAAGTCTGTTGTTCAAGCTAATTAAATTTGAGTAAAGGAAATTGTAAAGTTGCAGTGCTATTTTGAAATTATTTTACTGTATATTTCAAATTACGTTCCCACACTGTAGCACATTAATCTTTTTTCTAAACCAAAAAAACCACTAAATACTTTTACATATTTATCATCTGTTTCACATCTAACGTGTGTGTCTGTTTTCTTGGTGTTTATTGATGACAATGTGGATCTATTTTGAGAAGAAAGCAAATCCAGGCCATTCTGACATGAACCATTTAAAGTCTTAATCTTTTGAAATCTTCCCATCCATTTCTGATGCTGATATTAGCTGCAGCATTATTTAAACAACTTCACTGGAATTTGAAAGCAGATAATGTTGGTAATCCGATTATTGACCTGTATGAAATGCAACCCAACCAAAAGTTCTGACCTGCCAGATATCCTGCATACCATCCATCAGCCAGACTGCTGACTGTTCAGAGGCCAGTTGTCACAAGAAGTCAAAAACTGCAAGTGCAGACAGCAAAGACACAACAGACCAGCATATTCAGACAAGAACCAATTTATTTACAATATCAATATAAATAAACACACAGTGTAGGGACGAGGAACTGAAGTCACCAGGACACATGCTAGGCAGAACTTCTCTCAAGGGAGACAAGTAGTGACAGGAGGGGGAATTATACGAAGCAGGACCAGAGATTAAGTTTGCCAAATTGCGGACAACAATACAGACCTAATTTTACAAGAGCAATAATGTACAGGCACAGAGCTAACCAGGACTGTGAAATACCAAGATAGGAAAGACTAGGATGGATCAGGAATCAAGAAACACGCATACAGTGTGGTAACAGAATGCTCAACGTGATAACTGATTTTGCAAACAAACACACACAGTACAGAACATGGCACAACATGACGTACCACTACTCTGGCATGGCAACTAACACATGGATATTAATATTAACAAGACAAAAACACAACATGCACAATCAGAAATACTACAAGCCCAAAAGTGACACTAAAAGTTGGTGGCAACCTGACTGGGAGAATAGTTGAGGGAATACGGGTGGAGGAGGTGTGTAGTGTGGCAGGAATGGTCACTCCGACAGGTAGGGAAATCCACAGAGGTAACAGGTGTACCGGGTCTGGGCAGGAAAGGCAGGAGCTTAGGCTTCAGCAGGAAGTGCAGGATATTGAGATGTTGATGTGGTGTCCAGTGGTCTGAGCTCAGCTAATATAGTGAGAGGTGATAGTTTGCAAGTGAACCACCTGATCAGGTGATTATCCAATGAGCTGTAAGTACACACATGCCAACACACACACACCTAACTCATGGCCACATGAAGGGAAAAGGAAAGGAGGGGGAAGAGGAAGTTGCCAAATAAGCAGAGGTGGAGGTGGAGAGCATGACACCTGTACTAGGAAGCAGAGTCTGAGGTTATCGTCATGTTTAATTCAGTGTTGATTGTCTATCCTGTTCTGGAAAAGGTTCAAGAATAGAGTTCCTTTCATTACCATTGCAAATTTTGCAACAAAATTGATCAAAAATAAAGCAGAAAGTGTTGAGCTGCTGTGTCTGTGTGCACCGCCATTTAAGTATAGTAAATATAGGTCTAAACATAAAATACATTATGTTATTACATTATGTTCGAGATAACAGATCAATACATATTAAAACACCACCTGCTGATGAATTATCTCTCTTGGAGGATCTAACAGAGCTGGGTGTGCAGAAACTAATTAAAACACTAAAGCCTTGTACTTGTTGACCTCGTAAGATTTGCAATAAGCTTACTGATTTGAATTATGTTTTTCTATTTGTTCTTCACATGCTTCTAAAACCATTTAACGCCACCAAGCAGCTGAAAGAATGAGGCTAAGAATGTTTACACACCTTAAAAATGGGACTTCATGTGAGATTAATGGATCCATCTTCCTCATCACACTGAAAATATTTTTTCCATTTTTATTACTAAATTAATTATGCTTTAAATAATGTCTTTTTTTCAGTAGTAGCATAAAAGGACAGCATATGTAATCTTGTTATACAAACTTCTGATGCACAATGATAATTCAACTGAATCTTGAATAAGAAACCTACATCTGACAACTTATACACAATGGGGCAGTGACATATCAATTATGCTTTCACACAGTCTGCAGTTGTTTGCAGCTTTCCTTCCTGACTTTGGCTGCAGCAGCTGTGCTGTTTTTAGATTTTATACTGGTTGACCAATATAGTTTGTTCTTCATTTGATAAATATATAATGTTGTTCACACTTAGACGTAAGAAAGATGAATTGGTAGCCTACTGAGAAGTAAGCAGGTACATAAAAGACTTAAGACTTGAAGATTTACCTCAAACAGGTGTTTAGGTGGCATGTCAAGCCTTCCTGGAAGATACTACAGGATGTGTGATTAATGAGAGATCACATCTTCAAACAAACTGCATATTTGAAGAGAGTGAGAACTAGCTTGTCAGACATTTCCAACTGCTAAATAAAATTTTGCTGCTGCTATGCAATTACCTAAAAGGTCATCCAAGGAATCAGCCACGCAATACACTCTCAGGTCCAAGTCCACCGTTGGTTTCCTGGCTACAGGGACATTTTAGAAGGACACTGGAAACTAGGCTTTGGGTTGTTTGGTTTTCTGCTTCAAAAATCTTTACATTGCTATGTGAAGTGCTATGAGATAACATACGTTGGGAATATGTGCTTTATAATTAAAACTCAATTGAATAGTACAACCTTCAATTGACAAAGGGTTTGTAGTAATATTCTCCAAAACATTGGAACAATGTTTAAAACATTGTTTAAACAGTGTAATAGAAGTAGAAGAATATCATCAAATGAAACACAACCACAATGAGACAAGGGCCAGCACAAAGAAAGGAAGATGAGCAGGAATCAAACTCTGGTTAGGTGAAAGTGGCAGAGGAGAGTTTTTGTAGGAACATGATTACAGGACTGGATAAAGTTGAAGTTCTGCTCTGACCTAGACACATAGAGAGAGAGAGAGACTGGAGACTTTTTAAAGTATTTTTTTGGGTGGGGGGTGGCTTTTTAGTCTTTATCATAGAGGACAGTGAACAGAGAGAGACAGGAAATGTGGGGAGAAGAATGGGGGAAAGACATACAACAAATGGCCATGGGTTGGACTTGAACTCGAATGCATTGCCGCTGCATCTGGGACTGTAGCCTCTGTTTCTTGGTTGCCAGCTCAACCTGTTGAGCAATCAGGTCTACCTAGACTGTTGACTTGATGGAACTGGAGACTTGTATGGTTCTTCTATATTAACTTATGGGTTGATAATTTTGAGATTTTCTTTGGTGTAGCCTTGAGCAGTGGTTCCCAACCTGGGGTCCGCGCACCCCCAGGGGGGGCGCCAGAGATCTGAGGGGGGGCGCGAAGCTTTGTCTGCTCTGAGGCTGTGAGGTTATAAAAATAGATTTTTACATTCTGGATAAAATCAAAGTAACAGACTCACTGTGTCATCACAAGTTTCCCTATAAAACATTTTTAAAACACATTTATTTGGTCTTTCTTCAAAAATCCTTTGCTTCTTTGATGGCCACACCTCCTTGACCTTTCACCTTCTCTCCACGCTATCATCAGGTTGGCTCACTAGTTCATCCCGATTTATTAGTTTGTGTGCAGTTAGAAAATTACTGATGGAAATGGTGTTGAAAACCGAAAAACGGGTGAAGATTCATCAGTATCTAAAAACTCCGGCTATACCTCGAGAGTTACCTTAAATTTGGTTTTATTAAAGGACAAGACAGAATTATGTTATTTGTGGTGAAATGCTCGCAAATGACAGCACGAAGCCAGCGAATTACGGCGACGTCAGGAAACAAAACACAGTTCGGTAAAGTCGGAAAGATATTCACAAATTCGGACTTCTGGAATCAATAACTCATTAAATATACGTTGTCTAAACATAAACAATGCCTCTTTCCCATCGTTGTAAGGTAGACAATGTGCTACAAGCCCAGTTTAATCAAAAATAGCTGTCTTTCAAGCTGCAGAAATAACATTGGTGTCTATGAGCAGCCGGCTGTGCGACAAGTGAACAGGGACCGTCTGCAAAATGCAAAACCGCTGCAAACAGCGAAGAGACACAAATATTCAACAAATTTACTGCAGCCAGCAACTGACTCCTGCTGGTCATACTACAACTCTTGGTTTGATATTAAATTTTTTTTTTTTCATAATTTTAAGGATTTTTTTTAGTTAAAAAAAAAAAAAAATCAATAACTTAACTCTTATGCATTGTAGTGTCACCAAATTTACTGCAGCCATAAACTCTCTCCTCATTGTCATAGTACAACTCTTGGTTTGATATAAAATATTAATTTGTTATAACGTTAGGGAATTTTCTATTAGAAATACAATTCAGTAACTTCCCTCTTATGTTTTGTAGTGTACTTATGAGGGGCTTTGGTGGGGGGTTGGCGCCGCGCTGGGGGGGTGGGGGTGGGGGGGCACTGGGGCTGGGGTGCAGCTTATAGGGGGGGCTCCAAGCCAAACAGTTTGGGAAACACTGGCCTAGAGTTTAAAGATGAATTTATGGAATGGGTTTCTTTTTTCAACTTTTGTACTCCATTCTTTAAATGTTTGCACTATCTTTGCTGCTGTAACAATACAAATTCCCCCACTGCGGGACTAATAAAGGGTTTCCTTTGTCATGGTTTGCGGGTGGTTTGAACCCAAAGTGAGTGCACACAAAGCAGGCAGTTGGCGGGTCACAGTCAGCAGGTTTTATTAACAAAATTAAACAGTTATGCCACTCAGGCAAAAACTCACTTCAGGTGAGGGTGGGCAAAACCAGGCTACCGGGGAGCAATAGTCCGGGGCTCACGCCGGCCGATCAGTTCACCACCTCGTCTTGAGGAGGGCAGGGAATCCTCGTCCTCGTACCAGAGGATGGCTGGGGGGAAGACAGACTGCTCCGCGGCTCTGTGCTGCAGCGTCTTCTCTGAACTAGAAGCAAGGCAGTATGGTCCCACGTCCCCTGCCGTGTGAAGCCGATCTTTATAGCAGATGGTATGAGCTGCAGGTGTGAGGCTCTCCCAGCTGCACCAAATTCACTAATCAGCAGCTGCAGAGAGCCTCACAGACCAGCGACACACCAGCAGGGGAACGGATGGCCGGGAGGGGGCGGGGCTGGCTAGACCCATGACAGCCTTATCCTATCTTATGTAAATATGTTATGTCATATCATCATATTCTCATTTATTTTGTGAATGAATGACATTAAGTATGTCACTCCACAGAGCAGATGACTAGGTTTCTTTAACATATTGCTTACTAATTACTTCCCTTTGTGCACTATGGCTTTTGTGCTTGAAACATCTAAGATCTTTTGACCAAGATGGCACCGACATGTCCAGCCTCTGTTGTGACTGTGTGTCAATATCTGCTTTTTGTTATTATCTTCACTTTTGTAATGCCTGTTTTTTTCAGGTAGAATAGCATAAGACTGGAGCACACTTTTAGGCAAGAAAAGCTTGTTACAAATTATTTTTCTTGCTTTTTTAAATGAAGATCACAAGTGGCCACCTGAGATCCTGTGCGATACTGAGTAGAACGACAACAACAACAACGTGATGCGACATGGAGATGAAGAAGAATAAAGTACCAAGGACGAGAAGGTGGTGTTCAGAACAGGCTTAGAACATCGCCAACCCCTGTCTAGTATCCTTCTTGCTAATGTCCAGTCCCTGGAAAACAAGTTGGGTAATCTCAGGAGTCAGGTCAGATACCAGCGGGACATGAGGGGACTGCAACATCATCTGCCTGACTGAGACATGGCTCAGTCCTCTGGTGTCGTACAGAGCCAACTGAGTCTTTCTCTGTGTTCTGTAAGGACGGGGCAGACGAGTCTGGCAAATCTAAAGGTAGAAAAGTTTGTTTCCACTGGTGTAACCCCTGAAGCACCACAACTCTCTTTCACTATGCTTGCCAGGTTCAGAACACATAACCATCTTGCGCCATCTACCCTCCTACCTTCCATCCAACCCAGGAAGTCACCTCAGTCATTATTCTACCCCGGGAATTCACCTGTCATTTTTTTCATTTATTTTATTTATTTGGATGGGACAGTGCATATTAATGAACATACGTTCTCATAATAGCTTTCACAAGGTTGCAGTAAATACGCCGGATTTAGCACTAGGCTAATTTCCATCCATTGTTACAGTGTTATAGTGGTTCACATTCTACCACAAGCCAGCGCCGACACTGCACGGAGCTACAAGACATGCTGTGTCAGTACCAAAAAACATCTGGCCAGTACCCTCATTGTGGCTGGGGATTTTAATAAGGCAAAGGTGGTGAAGGATTTGTATTAACACTTCACGTGTTTCACCAGAGGGAGCAACATACTGGACCACAGCAACACAGCATTCAAAGAGTGGTACAAAGTGATTTCTCTGCCTCCACTGCCTCAGCAAATCAGGCCATGGCACCATCCTCCTGATGCCAAGATATAAACAAAGAATGACATAGGATGAAGGTGTTGTGACCAGAGGCTATTGTCACGGCCCCCCATCCATTGCTGCTGGAGATCAGCGCGGATGCACAGCAGCTGCACCAGATGCACACCTGCAGCTGGTCCAATCATCCCCCCTGCTATAAAGACCAGCGCCACGTGCAGTGCAGCACCGGATCATTTCCTGTCGTTGTTGGTCTCCACTGTGGAGACACGGTTTGAGACTGAGCCAACGGAGCAGCCTGCTTTTCCCCCAGGCATCCTCCAGAGTGAGGACGTGGACCCCTCTTGTCCTCCAGAGAGAGGACGTGGACTTGCGCCCCCTGGACTGTCCCCATCGGCCAGCCTGCTTCCCAAGGAGGACCCAGCGTCATTCCTGACCACCGCTGCGCGCCTCCCCCCTCGACTGCCACCCCCTGGGAGCCCGCCTTCCTCCCTCTCTCACGAGTAGTGAGTTCTGACCTAGTTGACGTCTTTTGTTAGCATTTGTGTTATTGTAAAATAAAAACCCTGTTTACTCCAGTCTGCCTGCCATCTGCTCTGTGCTGCTCCCATTTGGGTTCGATTTTGCCCGAAACCGTAACAGCTATATGCTATGAGGTATAAATACTGACAGTCCTTTTATATTGGGGACTTTCTCTCCCAGAACCCAGTGTTGTGTGAGATTCTGTGCACTGCCGAATAAAGAGACACTGACTTCAAAGTCCTCATTTTGAGAGAGTGATTCTTTTTCCTCATCCACAGAGGGCACATCTCTGAGGATCTGTCATGGGCAAAACACATAGGCAATCAGGTGAAGAAGGCAAGGCAGCACCTTTATTACCTCAGACAACTGAGGAAATTCAGAGTCTCTCTGAAGGTTCTGAAGATGTTTTACAAAGGAATGGTGCAGAGGGCCTTGACTGGGAATATTCCCTAGTGGTATAGATACAACACTGCCTGAGACAGGGGGGCTCTGCAGAGGGTGCTGAGGTCAGCAGAGCGTACCATGACCACAGTGCTCCCCACCCTTAAGGACATCTACAGCCAGGAGGAGTGTGGTCAGAGCAAACAGAATCATGGAGTACCCCCACTACCCCAGCAAACTGTTTTGGTGGCTGTGTTCTGGCCAACACCTGAGGAACATCAAGGCAAACACAGAGAGACTCTGGAAGAGCTACTTTCCTCATGGTGTCAGGACTATGAACTTTGATTTCAGATCAAAATCTAAAATATAGCACTTCATCTGTACTACAGCACACTGGACTATTCTATTTATGTAAATAATAACATGCAGGTCTATGCACACACACATACACACCCATATACACACATACAGCTTAACAAATACAACGCACACACACACACACACAAAATCACCATATATCACAAGTGAAAAGTACAACTGAAAACAACAATGGATAAAGGGGGTTAGGGTACAAAAATCAGAGTCCTGCTTCATTTCCTCCATGTAGCCCATGTTGCTTTGGGTTTCACATTGTTTCTTTGCCTCAAACCCCCAGGCCATTCGCTTCTTCCTTCTTTCCACTGCCTTCAAAGCTTCCTCTTCCTGTTTGCGTTGCACAATCTCACAGCAATCAGCAGCTTGAGAAATTTTCACAGGAATTTTTGATAATACATTCAAATTTGCCTCCAACACTGAGGAGATCCTCAGAAAAAGCCAGCAGCAACAGTATCTACTTAAGAAGCTCAACACTTTTGGTATCAGCAGGGACATCCTAAATAAAGATTGTAAAAATGATCTTAGAAACCTCAGAATATATTTGTATGAATTATTTTCATATTAAAACATAAAGAGGCAAGACTGTGTGCCCTGAACTTGTCAGTCACTGGCAGATTCTGAACAGAGGGCGATGCTTCTTGACATGCAAATGAAATGTAAATGAGGCGATTATTGCCCCTCCCCTCAGACTGATCACCTCCACGCCAAAAGAAAAAAGCATTTTGAAACATTGTAAAACTTGGAGTGTAAAAAGATAATTTGTCTTTTAAACCACAGACATAAAAAACATTTAATTTCATTTGCAATAAAAAAATATTTTTTTCAATGATAAATTTTATTTTTAATGATACATGCTTTTTTTCCCCCAATGACAACCTATTCTGTCTCTGTTCCATAATTTGCACCTTGTGTGAGCAGCAGAAATTTTTCCAGAAAATGCACCATTTCTCCCAGAAATTGTTGCAATTACAAATGTTTTTGGTATACATATGTTTATTTCCTTGATGTGCATTGGAAAAACACAAGAAAGCAGAAGAAAAAGGCCAAAATTGACCTAATTTTACACAAAACTCAAAAAAAAATGGGCCGGACAAAATTATTGGCACTCTTTTAAAACTGTGGGTAAATCATTTTATTTCAAACGTGATGCTCACTTAAACTCACCTGTGGTAAGTAACAGGTGCTGGCAATCTAGAAATCACACCTGAAGGCAGTTAGAATGTATAAAAGTTGACTCAACCTTTGTGTTGTGTGCCTATATGTGTCACACCAAACATGGAGAAGAGAAAGAAGAGCCGAGAAGTGTCTGAGGACTTAAAGAGCAAAACTGTAGAAAAATATGAACACACTTAAGATTACAATACCATCTCCAGAGATCTTGAAATTCCTTTGTCCACTGTGCATAATATAATCAAGAAGTTTATAACCCATGGAACTGTGGCTAATCTCCCTGGACAGGGATAGAAGAGAAAAATTGATGAAAGAATGCAACGCAGGATAATCTGAATAGTGGCTAAACATTCCCAGTCAACTTCCACTGAAATTCAGGCTGTCCTGGAGACTCAGGGAGCAAAAGTGTCAGCTCGGCCCATACATTGCCTTCTGAATGAGAAGAAGCGCTATGGCAGGAGACCGAGGAGAACCCCACTGCTGACAAACAGACAGAAAAAAACTAGACTGGAGTTTGCAAAAATGTACCAGAATAAGCCTCAATCATTCTGGGAAAATGTTTTGTAGACAGATGAGACTAAGGTAGAGTTTTTTGGAAAAGCATGTCATTCTACTGTTTACAGAAAACAGAATGAGGCCTACAAAGGAAAGAACACAGTACCTACAGCCAAACATGGTGGAGGTTCAAAGATGTTTTGGGGTTGTTTTGCTGCCTCTAGCACTGGGTGCCTTGACGGTGTGCAAGGAATCATGAAATCTGGAGACTATCAAAATATTTTGGGCCGCAATGTAGGGCCTAGTGTCAGAAAGCTGGCTCTGTGTCAGAGATCATGGGTGTTCCAGCAGGACAATGACCTGAAACATACCTCAAATAGCACCAAGAAATGATTGGAGACAAAGCGCTGGAGAGTTCTGAAGTGGCCAGCAATGGGTACAGATCTAAATCCCATTGAACACCTATGGAGAGATCTCAAAATTGCTGTTGCAAGAAGGCACCCTTCAAATCTGAGAGACCTGGAGCAGTTTGCAAGAAGAGTGGTCCAAAATTCCATTTGATAGAACTTGTTGATGGTTATAGAAAGCGATTGGTTTCAGTTGTTTCTTCCAAAGGATGTGCAACCAAATATTGAGTTGAGGGTGCCAATAATTTTGTCCAGCCCAGTTTTTGAATTTTGTGTAAAATAATGTTAATTTTGGCTTTTTTCTTCTGCTTTTTTCCATGTGTTTTTCCAATGCACATCAAGGAAATAAACACGTGTGTACCAAAAACATTTGTAATTGCAACAATTTCTGGAAGAAATGGTGTATTTTCTGGAAAAATTCCAGGGGTGCCAATAATTTCGACCAGGCCTGTAAAAGTGCCACTCACCATCAGGTCATGGAAAGAAGCTGGCATGTTGGATACTGGATTTTCATCCATATTAATCGATGAACAGTTATGGAATGACATTAACCCAACAGAAGCCAAACTGCATACATGCACAGGCATCCCCTTTAACGGAAAACCAGTTCACCCTCTTGGATGGACTGATGTGGAGACCTGCATGTGAAATTAATGAGATTAGTGAGATTAATACCTATGGTTGTGCTTTCTCCTCAAGAACTGGCCTTCTCTGTAGTGCTGGGATTGGACTTTGTATTTTTCAGTGGAATGCAAATAGATATTGCAGGGAACTCCTACTGGTTCAGTGGGGAGAGAGGGAGGTATGTTTTACAGGCCAGTCAATCCATCACCCTGGAAGGGAGAGAGGCCAGCAACCATGCTGCTCTCTTCTTGGCAGATGGTCCTTGGGTCATACAGCCTTGTATCCCATAAGTGTACGATCTATGAGAAAAGGCAGCTCAAGACTCACACGTAGAAAAAGAAATGAAAATTTTGAAGAAGCTGCAAATCAACAATGTCATCTGTACAACCAAAGTATGACACACTAGGTTGCTGGAACCTAAAATATTGTTGACAGATAATGTGCCAATAAAACAGAAACCCTCCCACCCCTCTCCACCAAAAGGTGTTACCTCCTCAATAAAATGTTGGCAAGTAATGTGATAGAGCCATCCTTTTCAGCATGGGTCTCACCGATAGTAACTGTTGCCAGGAAAATTTGGTTTACCAGGTTCTGTGTGGATTACAGAAAACCAAATACCAACACTCATGCTAATGCCTATCCCACCCCTACCATGCAGGAAATCTTGGAATCTCTGGTAGGAGCCACAGTGTTCTCTGCTTTGTCATTGCTCTGGATCTGGAACAGTGGATACTGGCAAGTTGAGATGGACCCAGAATTGTGAGCAAAGATGGTGTTTATATGCCCTTGTGTCTCCAGTTGAAGGTAATGCTATTTGGTTTGTAAATTGTCCCTGCCACCATTCAAAAGCTCAGGGATGTGGTTCAGGGAAACACTTACTTGGTGTACCTTGATGATATAATTTTCTATTTCCTCTCCTGCAAACAGCATGGCAAGGATGTCCAAGCAATGATACATAAGCTCAGACAGGCAGGGAAATAACTATTTAAGAAAAAACAAACTGGACTTTTGTGTGATTAATTAAATGAACTGTAGTGATTTCTGAAGTTTTTTTTGTTTGTTTGTTTGCTTCTTGCTCTGTTTGTTATAGCATTGATAATGTGATGGTGTTTTCTGTTCGTTGACGCGCTTACTTTGAGACACCTTTTTTTCATTGAGTTAACATCGGCAGGAAAAAACATTGATCCTTTGTGGGGTTTGGCTTCTTACTTAAAAGTCATTTAAGTTAAACTACTAATGATAGTGGAAGAAATTTAATCAAACTGTCACGAGCCCAAAAGCAACTGCATCACTTGCATATGGTAGTTAAGTCTTTGCGTAAAATGTATCCTTTTTATTAGGGCTGGGACTTTAACGCGTTAATTTTGTTTAATTAATTACAGAATAAGTAACGCGTTAAATAAAGGAATGCATTTAATCGCACCTTTCTCAGTTCCTTCATTTGTGGCACACCGGTAACACTGGGGCACCCTCCAGCCCAGTAGGTGGCGGTAATGACCCTAAAGTCTGTCTGCAGCATACGGTCTATGGTCTGCAGCCATGAAGAAGATGCACAGGAGTGACATCAGCACACAAGGAGGTTTGGTGAACAGTGAAGGAAGGTGAGAACACATTGTGCTTGTTGGGAGGAAAGTTTTCTTTTCAAAATCTTCCTGATGTCAGCTTGGGTAAAAGCGTGGTTGTGTGCAAATTGTGCAACAGAGTTTTCTGATCACTGCAGCACTTCAAGCTGACAGTATCGCCTCAATGTAAAACATGATGCTGTTAGTACCAGAGCTAACGTTAGCTACGACAGTCCTGTTAATGGCTAACGGTGTGGCCATCCCATAATAGACCACTTTAGAAGACACTGAAAGTGCTTTAGTTCAGAAGAAGTCATAAAATGTTGAATATAATCGCTTATATTTGCATTTTGAGTTTGCAGCAATCTGTGAATGTAGCAGACAGATGAAAAATGCAGATAAATAGAAATGAAACAAACATTTTTGTGGTTTAAGTTATTACACTGCCAAAGAGGCGGAGCCTCGGCAGAGTAAAAAGTTATATCACAAAAATGTCTGTCTTTTAAAAACTTAATTATGAATTTTTAGTTCATGAAAAAATATTTTTGCTTATAAATAAAAAATATATTCCTAAAAAAAAGCATCATCAAAATGACACCATTTATCAGACCCAGAAACTATGAACAGAACTATGAAACAGAATGTATCTGTGGATTTTCAACTTTCTGAAGGTCCTTGAACTACTTGTGCTTTTGTTATGTGCTATACAATGGGAAAACCAAACTAAATTCAGGCCTTAAATCATCGAAATCACTTCTTTTTTTCTATTTGTCCCATTTTAAAATTTTATTAATTTTATAAATTTTAAATTATAAACTTGTAGATGTCTATTTATTGATTCAACTATCAATCAAAATTTATTTGAATTGAAAATAATTACTTATTGTGTCAAATATTGCTATTTAACAAAAATGTGATTATTTGTGATTAATTAATTACAAAGCCTGTAATGAATTAGATAAATTTTTTTTAATCATTTCCCACTACTTTTTATGTCTCTACACTGGCAACAATGGTGGTCACAAGTATTATGCTTTCGAGTTGGCTTTAGTTGTCAAAGGTCAAAGGTCACAGTCGCCAGAACTCAAACATTAATATGTTAATTATGAACTTTCACGAAGTTGTTTAACAAATATATTAGACTATATTTTGGGAACAGTCAATGCTCTCTGGATAATCTATGATGCTGACTGCCATACACTCAAGACTGTGAACTGTAAGTTGCATATGGTTTGTTAATGAGGGTCTTTTGTGTAGGTTATTGAATCACCATATTCTGTTTATGCTAAAATATTTTCTATTGTTTAGGTGACTGAAGATATAGCAGAGAACTCTGGCTGATGACTCTATTTGCCACCTTTACCCCTCAAGTACAGCATAATAGAACATATCTTTGACTTGTTCATGGACTGCAGGGGAACAGAAATAAACAATAAATATTTGGTTGCCTGAGGATTAAAGTAAGAATCTCTACTAATGTCGTTTTTACCCACGTGGTGTACATCCTAACCACTCACTATCAGGTCACTCAAAAGTGATTAATTTGAAAAGGGCCAACTGAAAAATACTGTGAGGAAGCCTACATTTCTCCAAAGCAACTTTAATAAAACACTTCATAACCAGCCCTTATTATGTTCTCGGGGGATGTAACATTCACTGCCTTGGTTCGTAACACTAGGAAACATTTGTGCTTTTTCTGGCTTCTACCCTCACACACAATTGTTTCGGATTCTTTGGTTATAAAATTATTTTGCTTTTTTTTTTTGCTTTAAGGGCTGTGCTTCTCTCAGAACAAATTTAATACTTTCTGTATAATACACCTCCAGGCAAATGTAATTCTTTATATACAGAAGTGGGTCATAGCATGCTGATAACACACTGCTGATTCACGAGCATTAACATAGTGGAAATTGATGGTAATTTTCTATGTGCACATATTAGCAAAGTCGCAACATTTTTGTGCACGTATTAGTAAATATGGCCCATCGTGTCTAGAGTCTAAGCAGTATCGCATTCGAGCCACACTGCCATCATCTGTTCAAACTGGAAATTACACCATTGCTCTTTCTTTTGTTTGACATTTTGATACCAGGAAGCTGTTACACACAAATATTTTTGAAGCTGAGGGATTAATTTCAAAAAATAAAATTGCAACCTTGCCAATGACTGTCTGCTTCTGAGGATTAGACTGATCTGTGTCAGCTGTCTGATCAGTTTAATGTGGATTTTAAGCTACATTTGCAAGACTAACAGTCCACAACATAAGGGCAGCCACGCCACTTCGCTGCACTCTCAATTGCAGTGCTGTGAAAAAAAAAAATTGCCCTGGCTATCCATCTTGTTCTTATCTTAATGAATCAGTTGATTATCTCCAGTTTATGACAAGATCACTACTGTTATCTAAATCTATCATTGCCTCGTGGACTGCCCCATGATACACAGCACTATTTACAATTACCAGCCTAGCATAATCCCATTCAAACTTGTGAAGCATGAGCCACATGAAGCGTGGATGCAATTCCTGAGGCCTAAGCTGCTCCATTCTCAACAAGGCCTTTTTTTTTCTCAAGAGGAGAAATGTGCAGCAAAATGGACTGTAGATTTACTGCTATTGATTAAAGGACGGTATACCAAATAGATGTGGCTGTAAACAAATTATTGTGGTGTCACAAGGAATTATGGATCCCTGTGTCAGATTATTTAAACCTCTAAAAGGTTAGACTGATGATTATGATAAATCGTGTTTAGCTGGATAGATAATCTATTCTTAATTATGATCAAATTGAATATGTTTGGAAGGCATTACATTCTGGCCTGTAGCCTTATAAGACGCTATTAATGGAGGGAGAGGGAGCGAATGAGAGGGTTTTGTTTTGTCGAGAAACAGGTCGACAGCCTTTCAAACATTGTTAGAAGTGATGGGCCGTGATCTGCCGAGAGCAGCCTCTGCCCATAGCTGATAAATGGAAATGCTGAGGATTAGTTGTGTCCCTGTGGGCAATGCCATCCAATTCACTGTGATCATACGTGCGTTTGTGTGGGATAGTTGTTATGCAGTGAGTGTGTTGCAAGCATCCACCCACCAGCACCGAGCAACAAAATGCCTCTTGTATGTCCCAACTGCATTATCCCTGTTTGATCATGATAAAGCTGCTAATCTAAAAAAAACATGAACAACCTAGCTAGCAAGTTTTTCATGTTTTTTTATTTACTAACACTGACAGGTTTAGCAAGTCTTCCATGGAAACCAGCTCCCACAAATGTCATTTTTAATTCAGTCAGATGTTTTTCATACAGAAATCATCCTAAACTAAACCGAACTAAATCCAATCCACCCACCTGGAAGTTGTGAAATAACCTGAGAAAATGAATGTGTTGCCCTTTATCACATAAGATTTGACCTATAACTACAAAGAATCAATGTGCTAATTCACTGATAAGAGTCTCTATATCTGAATTATATGGGATTTATTTTAAAAATCCAGATTCAGAGGTTTATTTTAGTTAAAAAAACAAGGCAAAATAACTTGTGCTTTTCTTATGTTTCTCCTGTTTGACAAGCACTAATAACATTCATTCTGAAGCAGTAATAGTAATTGTAGATATTAACAGTTTCTTTGTGATGAGTTAAAATTCCAAGCCAATATATCCATAATGTAATTTTTAGTGGTAGCAATTACAGTTACAGATTTCTACAATTCATGTATTACTAGTCAAAATGTTCATTAAAAGGAAATACTCTACATTATATATATTGATACTGTAATGTGAATTGACCAGTGAGGGAATCCGCTGGCTCCGTTATGCTGATGATTTGGGTCCTCTTGTTGCCTTAGAGGAAAGAGTCACTGCAAATCATAACAAAGTAGTACTGAGTTATCACCTTTATCATAGGATGAAACAGTTTTGTCTTGGCTCAAGTGTTCTCTTAAAAGATAGATGACAATGAGTCACTGAATGGTTTGATAACTCTGAATATGATGTGAATCATATGATGTAGCCTTTGCAGTCACCAAATCTCAACCTAACTGAGCACCTATGGGATATTTTAGACCAACATGGTCAACAGCGCTCTCCATCACCATCACTCTCCAATCGAGTCCTGAGGCACGCTGAAGCTGTACTGCGCCAATCTAAATACAGCATGAACATCATCAGTCACTACAGAAATCTCACATCTCTTGGAGAATACAATTGAAGGAGGCACTGTCAGTCATCTCATTTGGTCTAAATATCTAACCTGTCCCCCTGACCCTCACCCTCTGACTTCAAAAGTGCAAAAGAGTTATTGTATTTGTTCCTTGCAGATCTAGTAAATTCCATTTTCTACTGTATATTTGAAGTCCACAGTGAGTGTAATACTAGGATTTTATTTCTATGTAATGTGTAACCTAATTTCTCAAGCCTTGGTTCCACTGACTTAGAGGATGCATCAGGAATAATTTCAGAAAATGACAACCAATTCCATACATGATAGATGGAGAGATCCTGGAAGACAAAACCGCAAAATAAGAATAACAAAACAGGAAAACACAAACCAAAGATGATCACTCTGAGAGAGGTCTGCAGTATTAATAGTGTTTGCAAATTATTAATATTTTATTATTGTGTGGCTTTGGAAGGTGTGTGTGTGTGTGTGTGTGTGTGTGTGTGTGTGTGTGTGTGTGTGTGTACGCGCACGCATGCTTACTCAAAGCATGAAACAATTTGTGATCAACATCAAAGTGAGTCTTTATTTTTCTTATCTGTTCCCTACAGCCCTCTAATTATACATTCATGCCTTCCTTCACCAAGCAGCAAAGTTGGGAATTCAATTTTCTTATGCGGAGAAACACACATTCCACCTGAGATGGAGATGACGTGTTTTGGAAATAAAAGAATCCATCACTTCATTCTATGGAAATTCGCTTAAAGTGTATGAATAATGCCATTTCCTTGATGTGGAGAGATGGCGCAAGAGAAAGACACTGTACCCCCAGAGGCAACGCCTCATTCAAGAACAGCAACAAAACCAGAATGACAGCAATCTGATCAGCTAAACTTGACATCAGCATTAGGTTAATCTGCTATGCACAGAGCTTATTCATTCACTGAGGACAGATACTTCATTAACTATTTAGGTTATTAAAAAATAACAATGAAAAAGATTGGCATTTCAACATACCTGACAAATACGATGCATGAGACTGTCTTCCAGGAATAAACTCTGCCCAATTACTCTCACACTGAATGTTAATCTAGTGCTATCATTGCATCTTTTAATGAAAGTGTTTTGATTGTAAAGTAATATTTATTTTGGTATAAATAATTGCAGAAGCAATTTGGAACAATGGAAGAAAGCCAAGAAATAAAACAAACCGTAGAAAACATTGCAATAGAATAGAAAACAATGATATTTGACAGTGTATTGGTAAACTCAATTGACAATCATGTTTCGTTTTACGTAGACAATCAGGTTTCATCTTTATCACACTTACTGCCTCATCTTGATGTTCAGTTCTAGTGTCTTTTAGAAGACTGACGTTTAATGAAAACCTGAATAAAATAGCAACAGAGATGCACCTGCAGCCCCAGCAAGCTTTTAGCTGGAAGTATGTGCAGCTTAACTTGATCTTCACCCTTAGGCCCAGGCTAATTTTAGGAAGTGAAGCTTTGGCATTTTAATTTTATTTGATTTCACCTCGTACTATTGATGTCAGTATCACACAAGTGTAAAACTAAAACTTAGACACTTTGTTTCGAAGGTTTGAGAACATTTTGTCTTTCTCTCGATGTGTGTGTATGTATGTGTGTGTGTGTGTGTGTGTGTGTGTGTGTGTTTGTGTGTGTGTGTGTGCGTAGGAGCTTCAACTTAAGTCTGGGTTTTCACTACAATATATGAGTCTGTACTGTGCCTCATGCAGATGTTCATACATCAGCACACATGCAGCTCCACACTTCACTGAATACTCCTAAACAAATTGAGAACGACATTTTTGACTCTGTAACTCACTTGATTTCCTCATTAATAAACATGTCAATGTGTCTCTTAAAAGCATCTGACTGAGCTAATGAAGCCTCAGCACATTCATTCATCCTCCATATCCTGCCATTGAAAATCTATCAGCACTGACAAAAGCATGTGCATGCATGATTTCTGTCCTTACTTGTCAGTTTGCCTACTCCATCATTTCATTTAAACACTGAATAGCAGAATTTCCGTTCAATTCCTCTCACTTTATACATTCACCTTGTCATATCAACTTCTGTGTAGATTGGCAATGTTGAAATTGAAATCCTTGTTTAGAAGCCTCAACATTTAAGTTTCTGACACCTGAGCTAGACAACTCTTTCTTGTACAGGATCTGTAGTACACATCATTGGGCATTGCAGAATTAAATATTTATATATATATATCTAAAGCAATCAACAAGTGAACATTGTTAATATGGGTTTCAGTGAATAATGTCTCATGTTGGTCAAATTCAATCTCACTGTTACATCGTGAGAGATGTGTAGTGCAATATGTTGAACTGTGCAAATTGACATAAACACATAAACACAAACACTAATCATTACCGTTACTAAAGATAATTAATTTTGTCCCCAGTATGATTAAATGTAGCATAAGCTTTAAATCTGGTATACTCATGTCGATGTTGGGCAAATGGAACATTACATGCTTAGGTGCTGTCATTTGCAGAACAAAGACAATGCACACATTAAACGTCAAATTTTCTAATTTTGAAGTAATAGTAGCCAATAAGATGTACTGTACAGGGACACAATACATTTTTACCTGTTAATTTTTACCATTAGCTAGACTGCAGTGTTTAGAAAGTCCAGGTAAAGAAAGCACTGATCTTTCCCGACAAAGAAAATGTCCATTCATATACTTGTTTATGTGTATGGCATTTATGAATAGCATTTGTCATGAATGAAGTGACATTTTATCATTATGGACGATGCAACTCAAGGCTCTCCCACCTTTCACTACTGTAAAGCATTAACCGCTTAGTAAATGCCTGTATATTTAGTATTTATTTATATCATGCCACAAGGGGTAGGAATGGCACCTGGACCAATTGAAGAGATTTTAAAAAATCATGTAATTGCTTTCTCTGACTAAACAGTTTAATGTGAGCAGCACTGAGGGCAAGTCTATAGAGAGAGCCTGTTTAATATGCACTATTGCAGCTTCACTTCTTTGCAGCGCAAAGGAAATAATCATCTCTGGCACTGTAAACGTATATGCGCTGCAATCCATGCTCCGTGGATATTGTAATATGTTTATTATTAAGCAAGCAAAATGCGTCTCATTATTTCACAAACATCACCTAGAGAGTTTACCTTGAACACAGTGCTGGGGTTGCATTCATCTCCACAACATTGTATCAGGTTTCCTTGTAACAAAGAAAGCATTTCTCATTGTATGTTGTCTCGTGAGATCTTTTGCTATTATTACCCATACTATGAGGATCCTTTTTGCATTGATCTTCTTTTATTATGCTCAGATCTGCTGCTGTTATATTGAGCTATTTTCTCATCAGATTCCCTTTTTCAGTCACGCCCAGAACAAAACAAATAAAAACACATTTTCATCACTCTTGAACGATACCAGTAAAACCATGCATAAAATGAGCAAGGTGAACTTTATTGAAATAAAAGAAAAACAATTCAGGTGAGCAAGATAGTCATGTAAACACTTGGTTAAGATCTCCACATGAGTTATAATAATGCATTCTTAATGTCCACTAAAGACACTATTTGCCATGGTAACTTTCCCACTCTGCAACACTTCAATCTCATATTTCACCCTAAGGCCATTACTTGTTACACATACTGTATATATGTGAATTTTTATGTGTAGTTGGATGTGATTTTTTGTGAGTGACCAAGTCAACCATTGAACCTTTACATTTAACATTTTTTCTTTCTTTTTCTTATTTATTTATTTGTTTGCTGGATTGCCTGCATTTGGTTACTGAAAAATACACTGTCCTGAATAATTACTCTGTCAAGGAAAGCGGCGGAGTTATGTGACGATCGATGTATGTTTGTCTGTCTGTCTGTGCACAACATTACTCAAAAATAGAATATTGGGTTTGGATGAAATTTTCAGGGAAGGTCAGAAATGATACAAGGACCAAGTGATTAGATTTTGGTAGTGATGTGGCTTATAGTCTGGATCCACGGATTTGTTAAAGATTTCTCTATCATTGCGAGATAGCGGCATGGCGTCACTGTAACTATGACAATGAGCGAACACTTCGTCAGCTGCCTGCTGACGATCACATGATTGCAATCCTAGTATAAATCCACCGCTGTGGACTTATCAGGACTTAACCGTCAGAAATGACACAAGGAACAATTGACTAAATTGTGGGGGTGTTTCCGAGTCACATCAATTCCCAGCCACCCGCTACATATTTAGGTCATGCATTTCGGTATCCATACATAACATACAAATGCATAACACACGCCCGTGCTCAGCACAAGGTCATTTTGTTAGTGGGTATATCTATATTAAATGGCCACATTCTGTGTTGCCATGATTTCTCATAATCAATAACTAAAACAAATGCTGCATTTCTACAAAAATGTGCTGCATTTCTGACAATGCCTCATGGGGGAATCAACAACCTTGGTGGAGTACTGCGCTCTCCAAGGGTTTTTCTAGTTAAACTTATTTAAGTGTAACTTCTCATATAGGTACAAAATGAAGTCAGTAAATTATCCAAAGCAACATGGGGGCTGTTTCTGATTTCTTATTTCTTCATATTATTTTTTTCTAAGTTTTGAATGCTGCAAGCAAAATTCAATTCAACTCCTTTGTACTGGGTTGGTACATAAATCTCATACAGTAATACAAGGACAAATAAAACCAAAACTGATTTGTGAAGTGGGTGAACTGTCCAGAATTTTAAAATGCTTTACAGTTAGGCACCGACTGCAAAACAGGCTTTGTTACAGGAGAGCTTTTGAAAAATGTAGAAAATAAAAGATAAGTAACTGTAGTATTATATTTCGCCCAGCATTTCAGCTTCGTTCATTAATATGAATTTGTATTCTGTAAAAATAATGAAATTTGCTTGAATTTTGCATATGTCTGATCAAGGTAAGGTTTGACTACTCAAGTTTTGCCTCAAATGCCATTCACTAGTCCTACATTTAGTCTTACCTTGTTATCATTATATGACAACCACAATGATGTCACTATGACAGGTGTTGCAATATCAGCATTGTGACCCTTTGAACAGCAGATTCAGTAGATATTAAGATGTGTGAAGGTTTCCAGTACTGTATTTAAGGCTATATGAAGTACTTAGCACTCACCTGAAGCACAAGGCTACCTACTTTTACATAAGCTGCTAGCTTCAAAAGATATGAAAAGAACTGTGTTGTCTGCTGCAGCCTTGTCGTAGTGGTTGTGTAATTTCAGACGGTCATAGTTCCAGCACTGTGTTAGACTGAGGATGGATGGATGGATCAGTTGGATAGATTACAAAGACTTTTTGCACAGACATTTCTGGTCTTCAGATGATAAGCCATTCTTAACCCTCAGGTGAATATGTGGTTCAAAAACGACTTGGTGAGGTCATTTTCTTGCAATATCTTTGTAATGAAAAGCTGTTAAAAGTTACCTTTTACACTTTTTAAGAAGTTAGTTATATTTGTATTACTACCTCAAGCTTCCATAAGTCGGTCAAAAATGACGACTCGCATTCATTTCCCATAGAACCTCATGGAAACCTGTAATTCTAATTAATTGCAACTGTCAGGAATATATTTACTGTTGACCACACACACTATGGCAGAAGTGTCACCAATCAGGAAGATTATTTTAGACAGCAAGATCTGATACATACAAGTATTATCTACATTTGTTACCGTAGAAAAAATTGATGTCATCAAACTGATATTTTCAACATACTTGCACATTCATGACTCTTGTGTGAAAGAGTGTGTTATTATTATGTATTGTCAAATTAGCCTACTTTATAGTTAGCTAACACTAGTTAGCTAACTAAGCTAGCTAACATTACTCTTTGTATTGAGTGTGTTTGTGTGTGTGTGTGTGCAGGTGTGTGCACATGTATGAGTGCATTTATTTATATAGCTACATATTGATTGATAGGTTTGTGTGTCATTCAAAACATACTGTTGCTTTTATGCTTTTTGTCATGACTGCTAGGTTTAGAGAGAGAAATGGCCATCCAGATGCTGGATGATGCAGTGGCAGTTATGGGATTGGACTCAGAATCGTCCGGCTGGAGGTGTCGGTCGTCCACCTGGAAATTCATGTCTTCGAACTGAACAAGATCAGTCAGACACAGAAGATTCCTCTGATGAGTCCTCTTAAGAAGAGAGTGAATCAAGGTTTGAACCACTAATCTTCTGATCAGTAGTACAGAGACTTAACCGTTGTGCCACCACTGCCCCCTTTTACTAAAAAGTCTAATCTTCTGTGTAATTCTTTTTCAGTTATCAAAATGTTCAAACTCTGTTGTCTCCTGGACTTCCACCAACCCTCTTCCTGTCTCCAGCCTATGGTAACAGTCTTGTCTCATGTCTGCTCCTGGATTTCCCCAACCTGTTTTCCCCTCTGTTGTCAGTTTCCCCTGTCTTGTGAGTACCCCTCCTTACCTTAGTTTTGTTGATTCAGTTTAGTTTTGTAGACTTCTGTTTTTGTATTCGTAGTGTTTGTTTGTAGAGTTTTGAGTACTTAGGTTTAGTTTTGTCCAGCCAGTTCAGTTCTCCATTAATGCATTGGTTTAATTATCTTGAATAAAACTCTTTCCTTTATTCACCTGTCTGCCAGTTTCTCTGTCTGCGCCTGGGTTCTCTGACCTCCCCGTAACAAGTGCTAGTGGGATAATGCAACAAAAAAGCAATGCTATTTTAGGAATTTAAATTATTCAAACACTTTTTTGTTTTTCTTCAGTGAGGCAGAGATTCATTTTCTTTCACTTCATACATTTCTATAATTGTGGCTCCTGTGTCATATCTAGGGACCATGAATCAAGATTCAGTTTTATTTAAGGATCAATCATGAAGTTTTATGCTTTCATCTTATACACAAGTACCTATTTTTTAATAATTGAGTTTTTAAGGGGGAAAAACTAAGCATGTGTTACATTGGTGAAAAATAGTCAAACTACCTTAAATTGAGTTAAAAGTCTTAAAAAACGGGGGGATCTTATTTTGACTTTTTCTTGATATTGCGCTGCCATTCACATCCACTTGTGTGTGTGTGGATTACTTGTAGGTGCAGGCCGTTGGGTTTTTTACCTGAGTGAGCACACGAGCGGCAGAGTGGTCGATCTGCTAATATTCAGAGAGAGAGAGAGAGACGGGGGTCCTGCTGATGGATGGATGGATGGCAGAGTGACAGTGAACAGATGTAGGCTCTGATAGATTGCAGCAACATTAAATGTGAAAAAGGAACTGGGGCCCTCGGTCAGGATGCAGGAAACGCAGCAGTTTTGATGCCATGTACTTCTCCCACCTCAGCTCCACATTTATTGGCATGACTGTTTATCAGAATCTGTGCATAAGCAGAGAAATGAATGTCAGCTGTCAAAACAACAAATCTGTAAATTGAGAACATCCTCCTCTCCCCTTGATTTACCTCTGTGTCTCACTTTCATGTTTCTTTCTCGCTTCTTCATTCCGTCCAACTATGAGATACAAAGTAGACTTTTAATCTGATTTACTTAGATGATTTTTCCTTGATGTCTTACATTTATGGCAAAAGTTTGTGTTTTAACTAGGGCTGGGACTTTAACATGTTCATTTTGACTAATTAATTACAAAAAAAAAATACATTTGATCACACCTTTCTCAGTTCCCTAATTTCTGGCAAACCAGTAACACTGACGCACATTCCAGCCCAGTAGGGGGCGGTAATGTCATTTTTCCAGCCGCAAAGAAGATGCACATGATGTCAGCGTACAAGAAAGTTTGATGAACAGTGATGGAAGACAAAACCGCATTGCTTGGCTTTAAAAGTTTTCTTTTAAAAATCTTCTCGATGGCAGCTTGGATAAAAGCGTGGTTGTGTGTATACTGTGCAGCAAAGAGTTTGCTTATCACTGCAGCACTTCAAAACGTGTTGGTGTTAGCACCAGAGCTAACGTTACCTACAACAGTCCCGATACCAGCAAATGGTGTAGCTATTCCATAATACACCCCTTTTCAAGACATTAAAAGTGCTTGAGTTTATAAAAAGCCTTAAAATGTTGAATATAATCACTATAATTACAGTTTGAGTTTGCAGTAATCTGTGAATGTAGCACACAGATGAAAAATGCAGATAAATAGAAATAAGGCAAACTTTTTTGTTATTTAGGTTCACATATATGTTTATTCATCAATTCAGTCAACCAAAATTAGTTTGAATTGAAAATATTTGTCGTGTCAAATATTGCCATTTTACAAAAATTAAATTGAAAATTAAAAAAATTAATTAATTGCAAAGCGTCTAATTAATTACATAAATTTTTTAATCACATCCCACCACTAGTTTCAACATAGAATCTCTGGTGTGAAGGTTAGATAAAGGTTTGCTCAAGGTTTGGTTTATAAAAGCTACTTTACTGATGTCAGAGAAAGGTCATACTTGTATATAAAATCAGCCACTTTGGTGTTTGAGTAGGGAATCAGAGAATCACCACTGAGCACACTGTACATATAGTAAAACAAAGAGGAATGCAGTGTCTACATGCTGTACCGACCAATCACAGCTTCCCATCTTCATGAAATGTTTTGTTTTGCTTTTTTTTGGTGGCATGTTTGTTTTAGATAGAGTAAGAATGTTGGAAGACAGAAAATATTCTTCTTCTAATAATTTGACTCATTTCACTTCTGAGGAAGAAGCTATGATTACTAGAAATTATGTTCTTGCACAACTAAACTGCAACTGCAGTTAATACAGCATGCACACACAGTCTATGAGCATGCAGTATATCTTGTCACTGGAAGTAGGTTGCACTGTTCAAACATACAAACGTTACCTTACTACTAGGTATTTGTTTCAAAAGCTTTATGTTGTGATAAACTGAGATTTGGAAATTTGTGTTTCTTGTGTCTTAACTTGTCATTTTTTAAAGATGTTACTTATTTTGCTATTTTTTATTTTATTATTTGGAAATACCAGAATTCGCACATTATTTTACATTTTTGTCTGTCTGATCACATCATTTCTAAAAATAAAAAATAAAAAATCGGAAATTACAATCAAACAGTTACTCAGTACTTGAGTAGTCTTTTCACCAAATACTTTTTTTTACTCTTACTTGAGTAATTTTTTGGATGACTACTTTTTACCTCTACTTGAGTGATATTATTTTGAAGTAACGTTACTGTCACAACTGCTGCAGGTGACCTAGATGAGCTGCAGCAGCACACCTGCAGCTCATCCCATTCTGACGCTCTATAAGACTGATGCTGCATGGAAAACGGCGTCGGATCATTTCAGCCTCTGTCGCCGAGGAGTAGGGAGCGACACTGAGCCACAGAGCAGCCTGTTTACCCCACAGCCGTCCTCAAGAACGAGGACGTGGACTTTTCTGTGGGTAGTGAGTTTCTGGCCAGTGTTGGCATTATAGCTTTGTATTTTGTATTTGTGAATAAATCCTGGCTGCCTGCCGGCTGCTCTGTGTTGCTTCTCACTTTGGGCTCCGAATTTCCACTACTCCGTGACAGTTACTCTTACTTGAGTACAATTTTTGGCTACTCTACCCACCTCTGTATATGTATGTGTGTGTGTCTGTTAAAGAGAAGCTAATATGGGAGAAACTACTGGTGCCTGTCAGAATTCTGGCTGCAGCGTTTTGTATCAGTTGGGGGTTTTTCAGAGAAATATTGGGACATCCTGACAATAGGGTTAGGATAATAGTTATAAATGCACGGACAAAGTTTTCAGCATCACTCTGAGGCATGACCAATGCTTAAACTTGGGGTTTTCATACATAATTTGAAAATGCACATATAACAGGTAGAGTGATTCGCATTTCATTATTGGCATGTGTTGGGTTAACTATTGTTGAACTATTATGTAGTCTGATGCAATAAAAGACACTTCATCATCATGGTTAAAATAACTGTGGTTACAGTTACAGAAAGGTGGCGATTAAAACAAAAATAGGTCCAACAGAAATGAAAAGGAAACACATTGTGTTTACTTTTGCCATTAGCTTTGATGACTCATCATTCAGTTGTAGCTATTATTGTTTCTACTCTTGAAGGACAAAAGTTTTAATCACCATAGCAAATTAAGCAAAATCAAAAGTAATTAATTTAAACAGAAAAATCTTCTTGGCTACAATATGTGTTTGGATCAGAAAATGGAGACACAGCCAATGGAAGAGGTTAAAATGATGTTCCATGCTATCCAGTTTGACTTGGTTGTGAAACAGCCTTGAGGCTATTGTAAAAACCATAGAAACTGTGCTTAAACTGAATGCGTGTGTCCTCTTGCAATGTGTTGACAGACATGCTACCTGTCTTGCCAATGTTAAACATTGCCAACACGCACAAAATATGCAAAAATATAAAGAGATGAGAATAATGAACCTACAGATATGTTTATGAGTCACTCCAATCCCTTGACAGGTCTAGTGTAGCACTTTGTTATTGCTGATACACTTAGCTGGCAGATTAGCAAGTTTATTAACTTTGTAAGGTTTAGTACTCAAGGCAGTAATGCAGTATTCATCCATTGTTACTCGTTTGTGATTAAATGGTTTAATCTCCCTTGGTAGGAGGAATTGGTTCTTGTACAGGCTATGTGGCTGTCCTACTCTATTTTACTTTCATATTTCTAATAACCTCCTCCCCTGTCCTACAAGTAAAGTAGTGGTAAATGTTTCCACTTGCCTTTATCTATTATGCCAGAGAGGAACAGATGACATTATTGCAATAGTGGGACTAAATAACCCACCACAAACATATGTCAGTCAGTAAAGACATGGATCACGTTGAACATATTTGTGAATGAAGGAAGAGTATATGTGATTATTTTTTAAAAAGACAAAAAAAAGTGTGATTATCAGACTCACCAAATTTGAGATTTTGAAATGATCACAAGAATTTACATGAAATATTTTTATGTAAAGGATTTATTAGGGACTACTAATATTACTACTTATTGAATGCATTCAGATTCACCAAACGCCATGTTAAATGGGACTACATACAGAGATTTCTGATTGCCAGGCCATTAGTGCCGTGTCTTTTCACCTGCCCTTGCACCAGTCCTAGATAACAAAACCGTGCCTTTGATTCCACAAGAAACACCCGCCCTATTAAAACTTACACACTTTATCCATCTTTCTCGGGTCAAATACAGTATGTGACACTAATTGTAAATGCATCCATGAGATTTTCAAGATTGATTGAAACCCAATCTTCCAAAGTATTTCCTGAGAACATCAGAGATGCATTTCAGGTAGATAATTAAAACGAAGCAAATCTGTCTCTGGAAATCTGGAGTCTGTTTCCCAACTCATCATACTGCCTCACTGTCAGGATCCATCCATCCATCCATTATCTATACTGCTTGATCCTCATTAGGGTCGCAGGGGGGCTTGAGAGTATCCCAGCTGACTTGGAGTGAAAGCAGGGGACACCTTGGACAGGTTGCCAGTCTGTCGCGGGGCTACATATACAGGCAAACAATTGCACTCGCATTCACACCTATGGGCAATTTAGAATAATCAGTAAACCTCAGAATATTTTGGACCGTGGGAGGAAGCCGGAGTACCCGGAGAAAACCCTCACATGCACAGGGAAAACATGCAAACTCATGCAAACATGCAAAAAATGCAGAAAGACCTCCGGAAGGCCGGAACAGATATGTTATGCGAACTGGGGATCTTCTCGGTGCAAGGCGAAAGTGCTAACCACCACGCCACTGTGCAGCCCACCGTCAGCATCCTTTGCGACACATTTATATGAACCAAGTACTATTTACCATCATTTTATAATGCACAATGTAGTCTCACAAAATTGTCTATACTTTTGCGACTGGCCACACTAGAGGGTGTGATGAAAAGCAAGTCATCATAGTGTAGGTACAACGAGATTATTAAATCAGTCTTGTTAAAAATGAGGGCAACACCTGCAATTAAAGGAAAACAGAAAGGCCAAAACAGCCACTCTCATGAGTCACAATGCCAGTCTAATAAGATATAGTAAAATATAAATTCCATAACTTCAACCAAAATTACCCTATCAATAGTTAGTAAAGCTCAGAGGTTTTTGGATTGTCGTGTTTATTTGACAGCATTCATGAAAAAAACACATTAAAAAAAACAAATAAACAGCAATGCTATGTCTAGTGTGTACATTGTTGTGCAATGCCTAGCTAATGAGTGATCTTCAGACCATTCATGTTAGTCAATGAGAGGATGTCTGTCCAGTCATCACAGAGTGGAGAGAGTAAGAGGTCAGAGCTAGGAAAATCATAGTGATAAGAGGGAGAGCTACGGTGTTGTTGCAGTCTCATGGAAGGTACATCAGATATGTGGTTACAGGAAGTAACTAGAGCAGTAAAAGTCTACTTTAAATCACACAAATGCATGAATTGATCTGTGGCACTCCGTGTGTTATCTACAATAGAAGGTGGTGAGACAAGACGAGGCGATAGCACTGCATTCTCTCAGAAACTAGTGTTGCACTACATTGTGTTGTCTCCCTTCATATATCTAGGCATCCAACCAATCATTGCATAACAGAGCAGCTTTGAGGTTCTAGTGTTTTGTTACTATAACTTAACATATAGTGAGCAGTTGAAGTTATTTTCAGTGATGAGTTTTGTGCACCTTAAGTTGTTGGTTTGTTCATCAACAACACTGTTGTTTTCAAGTCTTTCTTTTTTAAATGTAGCATCACATAAGGTTAGCTAGCTTTTGATGTAATGACACTTTTCCTGTTTCTTTGGTCAAGCTTCTGTACTTCCATATAGCTGCATGTAATCTGTCATTGTGACTGCATGTATCCTTGTAAAATTAAAATCTACCTACAGAAGACTGATGCATGCTGAGATATGCCTGGCACCTGCCCAATCATGGCGACTGGCTTTAAACATATGCACATCTAATTTTCTTGTGAAGCTTTGCAGACAAAATGAAATTTCCATAAACTTTGAAAGGGAACATTTCCACCCACCACATTGATGTATTGAACCATTTATTGAGTTTGAAACACTTTTTAGGACCACTGAAAGGAAAGAAAACAAGATGCATAGAGTAATATTGCACGACCCGAGTCCTCCCTTAAATAGAGCTATTTTCTTCTTTTTTTGATTCCTCTTCTGTTTTTCAATCAAGATGACAGTGTCATTATAACCTCTACACAATAAATTAATGTCATAACTTTTCGAACACTGGCAGAGAAGCACATTAACATGAAACCTTGAATGGAATCTGTTAAAATCTAATTAAACTGGTTTGCTTAGCAGCATAGAGGTGGGCAGATCAATCCAAATATCGATAATATCGATACCAGCATTGATATTGATATTGAATGATACCAGTGTAATGATATCAATATTTCAGTTTCTGTCCTGTATGTCTGCACTGGTGCGGCTTCAACAAATAGGCGACCTGGCTGTCAGAGGTCCTCCTGTTTGAGGAGCAGCAGCTAATCCTCCTCTTGTGATTGGATGTTGTACCGTCACGTGACTCAGCGGCGCCAGACAAACAAGCAAGCAGGCTCAGCTACATCATAAATCATAGAGGCGGAAAGCATAACTTTAATTTCTTCCGTGGCTCTGTCAGTCTGTTCCTGCCTAATGTGTAAAATGAGCTGTTTAGCTGTTGTACGTTCCTCCACCAACACTGAGGAAAGAGGAGGCAGAGAAGGAGAAGTCCAACTGAGACACAACTGATGATCAGACTGCAGGCCGGAAGATACTGAACCAGAGACAATTACAAAGACTAGTGTTGTACAAAATTAAGGAATTAAAAGATCATATTTAACTTAACAAAAGTAACTGTGCAAAACAAAATTTTCTTTAAAATCTACTATTGCAAAAGTTAGTGTGGATTATCAGTATCGATATCGGCGATACTGGCCCTGTATTTACTTGGTATTGGCTCGATACCAAATCTTGCAGTATCGCACACCACTAGGACAGAAGTCAATATTTGCTTGGCAACTTGGCAAAGATGTCTTTGTATCCTTTCCCGTGTTTCATGGCAGAAATGATAAAGTAACAGGAAAGTGAAAGTATTGCTGTCGATGTGAAATGTGATGAATGATGCTCCATCCCCTTCATTACAGCATTGGAGCGGATAGTCAGATCTTAACTGTTTATTCATTTTCTCCCAGAGTGCCGCCGCCTACTCTCAACCTGAGCGATTCCTGCTGCCTCTGTTCTGTCTCATGAAAGACGAGACAGGACAGATGAGGGATGGACAGAGAGATTTGACAATTACAGTTTTTCTCAATTGGTAAGACGCTGTTCCTGAAAAATAGCAGACATTTCCCAACACACTGCACACTATTTTCTTTGTTTGAACACAATTCACAAAGTACTGCACACTTGTGTCAAAAGTGCACTTTATTGTCAAATTTTGAAATTTGTTTTCAAAATTAAGACACACGAAGCAAAAGTAGGACATTGCACTGCTAAATACAAAACACTCTCCTCTCACTGTGTTTTCACAAGAAATATAAAAAATTAATACAGTCCTAAAAAAATAACAACTTAAACATAAATGCATCCTATAAATAAATCAGACAGGGCCATTGCAGTGCCTGACTGTAGATTACAAAATAAAAATAATTCTAGGCAAAAATACAGCACTGTATTGTACACAGTACAGTATGCAGATATTTTCACCACGTCTGCATCAGTTCTTTCCGCTTGGTGAGGCCACAGGACCTCATCAACATCACCACGTATGTTTTGTCTGGCAAGGCAACGTGGAAAGAAAGACCTAGTGTGTCTGATCCAGCCCTGACATGCATCAACAGAAACATCACCACATGCCAATACCATTGATTGCAAGAGATTTTCCCAAAGTATGGCTGCCACTCGTATACCTTCCACCTTCATGTAGAGAAGAATTCTTCTATAGGATTCAGAAAGGGAGAATATGGCAGCAGAAAAACCATAATAACTTGAAAGTTCATATTGAACTTTTCCCGAATCAATAGTCCTCTATGAAAACTAACATTGTCCCAGACAACAACAAAAACCGTGTCTTTTTGCCAAACGCCCTGCTGCACCCGTGTCAGTCGGCCCTCGTCAAGTCCATCTAGGAAAGTCAACAAATGCTGGGTGTTGTTTGGGCCCAGAACTGCATGACGGTGAATTACTCCAAGATTGCTTATTGTAGCACAGAGAGTTACGTTGCCTCCACGCTGATCTGGGACGTTGACTATAGCCCATTGTTCAATGTTTCTCACTCTTCTCCTCCTCTTGGCCAGGTTGAAACCAGCCTCATCCACATAGATGTATTAATATGTATCATCAGAATCCAACTGATAAACTCTCTGGAACAAACGCACACGAAACAGAGAAAAAGTCAGTCATGTACACTTTCTATAATTTTACTAGCACTTGTGAACCAGAATTATGCATTAGATTTTTTACAGTATTCTCAGAACATTTCTGACTGCTTGTATTGTTACAGTATAGACATGTCACTGAAGTGACAAACAACATTTACATACCATGTAAAGTGGTCCAGGATCAGGTGCATGGGCAGGTCCAGGTTCTGGTTCTGGCCGTGGTCTGGGTCATCCACATCCTCTTCTTCCAACATGACCTCTTCCTCCTCTGACATTCATTCTGAACAGCTAATGCTGTTTCCCAGCAGGTTTTATAGTGTGCAGTTCATTGGCAAAAGTGTTTTCAGCTTTGACCTGTTGTGTCTTAATTGTGACAGCAGTGTTGGAACAGTGTCCTAATTCTGCTTCCGAGTGTTCACTTTTTGAAAAATGTGTGCTATGAGTGAAAAGTGTGTTCAAATGAGCAAAAAACGTGTTCAGTCTTTTGTAAAAAGAGTGCAAGAGTTTTGGAAACTGTGCAAACCATGAATAGTGTTCAAGGTTTTGACAGCAGAGTCCTGTTTTTCAGAAATGTGTGCAGTCAGTTGGTGGCTGTGTGCAGTGAATGGAATTTAGTGTCTTATCAATTGAGAAAAACTGTAATAGGCGGCCATTGTAGCTACTTTAAAAAGACTCCTACATGCTTGACTTGTGAGATCAGCTTTTCTCCACTGAAGCTAGAGTCTCATTATACAAGACTGAAGGCTGACTATTAACACCAAACAACACACTGCTGGGAATTGTACTGCATTCTAATGGACTGAGTAAATCCCAATGCAATTATAGGTGCAACACATACACTACCGTTCAAAAGTTTGGGGTCACTTAGAAATGTCCATATATTTAGAAAGGAAAGCAGTTTTGAAGATAACATTGAATGAATCATAAATCCAGTGTAGACATTGCTAATGTGGTAAATGACTATTCTAGCTGGAAACGGCTGATTTTTAATGGAATATCTACATAGGGGCACAGAGGAACATTTCCAGCAACCATAACCCCTGTGTTCTAATGCTACATTGTGTTAGCTAATGGTGTTGAAAGGCTAGCAGATGATTAGAAACCCTTGTGCAATTATGTTAGCACATGAACAAAAGTGTGAGTTTTCATGGAAAACATGAAATTGTCTGGGTGACCCCAAACTTTTGAATGGTCGTGTATATATTTAGAGTTACAACTCAGTGGCCAGATGCAAAGATGAGTGAATCTAGATACTTTTTTTGAGCCTTATATAACAGTTTAAAATTTGAGCACAGTAAACGCATGTCAGTGAAGGACAGTGGTGCCCTAAAGGTGAGAGAATTAAGGTTGTACCAGCAGAGCTGCTACAGGGTCAGCTCGCCACTGGATAATGTATACAGAACTGCTTCCAGGTGTGATCAGGTGTTCCTGTAAAGAAAGAGTCTTTGGGGCTGGTAACCCATGATCCATATATTAAAGTCATCACAGAATACTTACCAATGTATCATTCATTCAGGCAAGTGGCATATGTGACAAACTGAGACAACTGGTAGAAATGAAATACTTAAATTTGATTGAAAATGCTGAGTGCACACTGCATTAATAATGATTTCCCTTTTGCAACATAAATAAAACATAAATTTAAAATTGTTTAGACATTTTGTCATTTCAAATTGATTCACAGTAACATTTAGCATGGAAAAAAAAACTTGCTCATACCCATTACCACCATTCAGGATGTTCTCTTCACCCAACTGCCTATATGGACATTGCCAAGTACAAATTAGATTTTGTTAACTAATTTAAATTTCAGACCAAGGTTTATGCCAAATGCTGCCGTTACTGCCAAATAAATTTATTTTATATTTTTTTTTCTATAATATTTACATGATTTTCCAGGATTGACATGTCTCGCCCCATAGCTTTATCCAAGAATCGCTTAGTGTCTCGCTGGTTTATCCCACACATTTTTATCCATCTCTACGCCTCCATCAGTGTATTGTTTGTGAAGAGCAACAGCGGTGCCAAATCCAAGGCTATGCAGAAGCAGAGCTGTTGGCAAGATAGCTGTGCACTGCAGGAAAGCTAAGCTTTGACATGTTGAATTATTTCCAGAGAGACAGACAAACTGAGAAGAAGATGAAGACAAAAATACACTAAGATGAACATAAAGTTGCTCTGTCATTCTTTTTTTTTGGCAAACTTTTGAAAAAGTTCAGCTCAAAAGCTCAAATACATATCAAATGCTTGAGCTACAGTAAATTGACAGCGTTCATAAGCATAAGCTTGTGTGTGTGTGTGTGGGTGTGTGTGTGTGTGCATATAAATATATACATATATATATATATATATATATAATATATATATATATATATATATATATATATATATATATATATATATATAATATATATATATGTATATATATGTATATATATATATAGATAGATAGATAGATATATACAGAAACATCTGCCATCACCTCCAAGCTCACTAATTAACATGTTATATCTTGTTTGTTAAGCTGGATGCAAAATAAAAGAAAGGAATTGTTCCTATATGGTTGCTGAGGTTTTAATCTTTGCACGGACATGTTAACATTCATACACTGGTGATGGTGCATCATCTTGAATTTCACATATGTAAGCTTTAGTTGCACTAGGATGTTACATTAATAACTCGTACCACAAATACAGATATGAAGTAAATAAGTAAATATTAACACAGTATTTTTTTAAAAAAAGAGCATTACCACAATCAGGCATTATAATAATCCAGCCTATTCTATCACACCATGATGAGCAATATTACTAAGATGAAAAAACACTGTTTTGGTAATGATCTGTGTCAAGCCTTTTCAACATATAATTACTATAAGCACTTGTAGATTTCAACAAGTGCTTGTTGGCTAGTTAAAATTCCAAACCAACATACCCATCATGTTAGTTTGAAAGGATTTTTGAAAAAAAAATAAATAAATAAATCAAGATGTCTGCAGTTAATTTTTCACTAGTATGTTCACTGTTAGTATTAACAGATAATTAATGGAAATGACTAAACTACCTTAATTTGACTGTTGACCAGCATTCTCATTGTATAATCAATATACGAAGCAACACAATGAAGGACTCACACTTGAATGAGACAAATCTTAAAACTGCCTCATATGCTGTTGGTTCTTTGCCTGCCATCAAGACAGTGACTCTACCAGACCCCTGAACTTGCCCCATGACACAAGGTGTTAGCAGCTGAGCCACTATAGAAGTCCTTTAAGCAGGCAGTGAACGTTACTGTGGGTCAGACTTGCTCCCGCGAACTCATCCAGCAAAACCCTGTTGCTGGTTTATGATGTGTCCCTCCTTGAACCACTGTCAGTGGCTACTCAACACCGGTGACTGGAAGCAGAACAAGGCTTGCCATTTTGAACCTAGCAATTTGGCCCTTGTCAAAGTTACTTAGGTCTTTACAACTGGCCATTTCTCCCTTGTCCAACACCTTGACGAGAGCAGATTGTTCACTTTGTTTCTCATATGTCACAAAATACATTCCTTGGCCAAAAAATAAGTCACCACCTGGATTTAACTAAACAAATAGGTAAGAGCCTTCCACTGGATAATTACTGCTGTGATAAGTACACTATATTGCCAAAAGTATTCGCTCACCTGCCTTGACTCGCATATGAAAGTAAGTGACATCCCATTCCGAATCCATAGGGTTCAGTATGACGTTGGTCCCCCTTTGCAGCTATAACAGCTTCAACTCTTCTGGGAAGGTTGTCCACAAGGTTTATGTTGGAAGAGGAAGGGGCCAGCTCCAAACTGTTCCCACAAAGTTGGGAGCATGGAATTGACCAAAATGTCTTGGTATGCTGAAGCATTCAGAGTTCCTTTCACTGGAACTAAGGGGCCAAGCCCAGCTCCTGAAAAACAACCCCACACCATAATCCCCCCTCCACCAAACTTTACACTTGGCACAATGGAGTCTGACAAGTATCGTTCTCCTGGCAACCGCCAAACCCAGACTCGTCCATCAGATTGCCAGATGGAGAAGTGCGATTCGTCACTCCAAAGAACGCGTCTCCACTGCTCTAGAGTCCAGTGGCGGCGTGCTTTACACCACTGCATCCGACGCTTTGCATTGCACTTGGTGATGTATGGCTTGGATGCAGCTGCTCGGCCATGGAAACCCATTCCATGAAGCTCTCTGTGCACTGTTCTTGAGCTAATCTGAAGGCCACATGAAATTTTAAGGTCTGTAGCGATTGACTCTGCAGAAAGTTGGCGACCTCTTTGCACTATGCGCCTCAGCATCCGCTGACCCCGCTCTGTCAGTTTACGTGGCCTACCACTTGGTGGCTGAGTTGCTCTCGTTCCCACACACTTCCACTTTCTTATAATACAGCTGACAGTTGACTGTGGAATATTTAGGAGCAAGGAAATGTCACGACTGGATTTGTTGCACAGGTGGCATCCTATCACAGTTCCACGCTGGAATTCACTGAGCTCCTGAGAGTGACCCATTCTTTCACAAATGTTTGTAAAAGCAGTCTGCATGTGTAGGTGCTTGATTTTATACACCTGTAGCCATGGAAGTGATTGGAACACCTGATTCTGATTATTTGGATGGGTGAGCGAATACTTTTGGCAATATAGTGTATGTTTCAGCAGGCAACAACGTATTTAACCCTAGCTGATGCAGTGAGGAGCTTCTCATTTCTTAACCTATAACAACCCACGGTGACACCAGTGTAACAAGCACTTTGAATGCCCCAGTCTCTTCCTTATAAAGCTTTATGTCTGACCTTAACTCATTAAGGCCCTAAGCAACATATACTAAACATCCTGGTGTGATGACCATGTGACAGTCATGAGACTTTGACAGGAAGTGGCCTCTCCAAAATGCTGGTATGGCCTGTGTGCAAATTTCAAGGAAGCAGCTAATTTCAAAAAGCTGTTTTTTGATACTACGGGTAATTTCAAACACATTTAACAGTTCCTATATTACATTCAACATGTTACATGTTGATAACATGTCATATATTACATTCAACCTGGTCTGACCATATTTGTTGAAGAAAGTAATATCAAACCAGTTATGGAAATATCGCTGTAACATATATGTCACATTGGGCTTTTAGCCTTAAAATAAGAATGAAAAACCTGATGCGACCTATTTGTCACAATAACAAAAATGGTAATAATCCGCCCAATTAATTTGGCTGTATCAGTTATATTAAGTTGAAATATGTTTTTTCTGGTCAATTAAAAGTGTACTGAATAAATAGAAACACGAAATAATGTTGAAGTCTTTGGTTTATATTACAAAACACTTTTTGCAAATCTGTACATAATGCTCACAAAATTTTACTATCCTATGCTGATCCCATAAGAACGTAAATGTCTTATTCTTGTTATTCTATATTCTTTTATTTCTATTTAATTTGTAGTATGCAAAAGAAGAAGCGCTATATTCTTCAGGATGCACTGGAGGCCATCTTGGGAGATGATAGTGAGTTTGAGAGACATGACGATAGCTCAGATGAAGACCCTGATGACCCTCTTTACAATCCCAATAGCCAAGACAGGGAGAGTGACGAGTCAAGTGAGTGTGGTGATTCAGACAGTAGTGTATCAAGCACATCAGATGATGTACCACAACCAAACGTGAATTCAGGGCAGCAAAATACATCCATCCTAGGAAAAAAACAAGAAACTGTCCATGGACAAAAACAAGGAACTGAAGAAGGAACTGTCCAAGGGAAAAAACAATTTTCTTGGAGGAAGAAACCTTTTAAAACCCATGAGTGCACATTCAAAGGACCACATGTCACACCTCCAGACAATCTTCTTAGTCCTCTGGAGCACTTCAGAAAGTTCATAACACCAGAAATGCTTGAGTTACTTAAGGATCAAACAAATTTTTCCAGTGTACAAAAATCTGCAAACCACAACAATGTTAACACCACTGTGAAAGAACTGGAAATAATGATTGGCCTTTACCTACGCATGGGTCTTTGCCAATTGATGAGAAATCATGCATACTGGGAAAATGACACAAGGTGTCCCATGGTGGCTGACATCATGTCATGTAATCCTTTTCAGAACCTGCTGGCAACTCTGCATTTCACTGACAACACTGATGTATCAAACAGGCAAGCTGAAAATAAGTGTTGGAAGATCCGGCTGTGGTTGGATATGTTTCGTAAACAATTCCTGGATATCACCCTGGAAGAGCACAACTCTATTGACGAGCAGAGGGACACACAGCCCAATAAGACAGTATGCGAAGGGCAAGCCCCACCCTTGGGGTTTGAAAATTTGGAGCCGCTGTTCTTCCTCAGGAATCCTCTTTGATTTTGCAGTCTATGAAGGTGGCACTGGGAAAAATCTTTACTTGGCCTGGGAGGTGATGTTGTGGTCAAGCTTTGTGAAACTCTCCCATCAGACCAAAACTACAGTGTATTTGCCGACAATCTTTTTTCTTCAGCACCACTGGTGCTCAACCTTCTTCAATGAAAGATCTACTTTGTGGGAACTCTGTGTGGCAATCGCTTGGCTGGGTGTCAGCTTGAAGATGAGAAAAGTCTTGCCAAGAGAGGCTGAGGATCTGTTGACGCCAGGGTGGAAAAAGTGGAAGCATGGTCATTGTCAAGTGGTATGACAACAAATCTGTTACCCTGATCTCATCCTACTGTGCAGTTGAGCCTCAAGATAACGCTCAACGCTGGAGCAAAGCAGACAAGGCATTTGTGGCGGTCAGGAGGCAACACATTGTGAAGGAATGCAAAACATTCATGGGAGGAGTAGACCTCCTTGATGCATGCATTGCAAGGTGCAAGTACCACATGAGGTCACGGAGGTGGTTCATCTACTTGTTCTGGCACACCATCATGTTAGGTCTGGTTAATGCATGGTTAATCTACCGCCGTGACTGTGAACTACTTGGTGTCCAAAACGCACTGAAACAAAAGAGCTTCCAGGCAGAGGTAGCCACTAGCCTCATTCTTTGGCAGGCACAAAGAGGCTGCCCATCACTCAGTGCCACATCTCCACCACCACCACTGTCCAAGAGGGTTCGTGTTGGAGTTCCAGATGATGTTCGCACTGACCAAGTTGCACACTGGCCTGTGAAATGTGACAAGCGTGGCCGCTGCAAACTCTGCAAAATCAATGCACGCACCACTCTCCATGAGAAATGTGATGTGCGTCTTTGCTTCACTGAGGAACGAAACTGTTTCAAGTCTTACCATCTGGCTTAGGCTAAAAGGCTAAAGATACCTAACAGACGAAAGAACTGAGAAAATGTTTCAGACATGGTGCTGATGATACAAGGGTTCTGTTTCTCATCAGCATTTAATTTTTTTGCACAGTTTATGTTTTTATGTCTGTTTGGTTCTCTGTAGTTATGGTAGCTTGTTGCGAATGCCCCCAAATAGGCAGTGTTATTTATTTTGATGCAGTTGGCATATTTTGTGACGCAAAGCAAAACTGAAGAAGAATTTTATGTTAAACCTTGCTATTAAAGTCACAGCTTTGATATATGTTGTGGAAATGCAAATAAAAAGGCAATTTTATGTTACCAAGCTGTAAAAACTGTCAGGTTTACTTATTTTCAAATAAGGAATACGTTTATTACTAACGCCCAATGTAACATATGTAACAACACAGATCTTTGGTATTAAAAAGTATTATTCTGAAAAAAACATCAGAAATGTGTTCTATGTGGTCAACGTGGTCTGTGGTATATCCCACATAATTTTCCTTTAAGAAAAAATGGGTCTGGGTTTATTTTGGACAGGCAGTATACATTCTGTTGTTCACTTCATCTGAGAATGGTAATGGTGTTTGGGTTTATTGGTATACAAAAAGAGTCTGAATGATTAATGTGTGGCTTGCTCTAGGCATGAGCATCAGGTATCGAAATCATAGAAGGCATGTGGTGGAGGAGTGGTGGACTGTAGCTCTAGAAACTTGGGATGGGGGATGGGGGAGTGATGCAGCTAAAATGTGGAAGATGTGATGAAGAGGAGTATGGGCTATGAACTCACTTTTATTTTTTTATATATATATATATATATATATATATATATATATATATATATATATATATATATATATATATATATATATATATGTATGTTGTTCATCAATCCGAACGATGAGGACCATGATTTCCCACTATGATGTTGATTGGATTCGGTGTGTCCGGAGATGGCTGGTGAGTCCAATCCGGGCACGGAAGTAGCGACCACAATGATGTTCTGAGTTTTTGGCACCAAGGTTGATCATGTAGCGCCAATTTGATCGATCGCTGGCTTGAGATTCCCAACTTTCCCAATTGATGTTCGAAGCCTTGAGAGAGGATTTGAGGACATCCTTATGCCTCTTTTTCTGACCTCCTACAGTTCTCTTGCCTGATGAGAGCTCGCAATAGAAGAGCTGTAAAGAGCTGGTTGGGGTAACAACCTACCTCCACTGCCTTGTGGTTCGTCGTTGGTTCGGCTAAGGCTAAGGGAAATCAACCCCTGACAGAAATTTTGGAGCGGATACCCGTAGTCGGTTACTTGTACAAACTCTGTCAAGTTAGATTCCTGCATTCAGGCTCATCCCCAGCTGTCTCGACCATGTCTTGCCACTGGAATATATATATATATATATATATATATATATATATGTGTGTGTGTGTGTGTGTGTGTGTGTGTGTGTGTGTGTGTGTGTGTGTGTGTCATCAATAAATGATGCATAATGACACATAGTCTTCAGCTTCCACCAGCTGCCAAATTTCCATTTTTTTAAACATGTGAATGGTGTTCTTACAGTTTCATTGTGCACCTGACTGGGGAATTAGTTCTACCACTTGTTTATTTTGACAGTGCAACTTCTAAATATTTACATTACAGTAGTGGGTAAAAATTACTTACTATGTCAAAGTCATTATAGCCAGAAATTGCTGGACATTTCATATAATGCAAAATACAATATTTGGTAATATATTACTCGTATCATTGTGTCAAACTATGTAGTTTTTTATTATTTGTTATAAAAAGAAAGTTATACAATGAATCCTCTCAACTCACAGTGTGTTTGGATGCACAGAAAATAATTGCAATAAAACTGGTTCAGTATGAAAGTCTCATGACAGATAAAGGTTTCTAGTAACAAAGAATGTATTTTTTTTGAAATTTAAACTTTTTTCTTTTTGAACTGCAAATAGTAGCTAACTCTTTCCTCCTCCTCCTTCGTCTTGCTTGTGCTTTTGTCTTTTCCCTGACACATAATAACACATTATGTGCTAAAGCTTTTCTGCTGTTTCTCTGTCTGGCTTTCTCTTTCACCATCCTTCTATCTCAAAGGGAAAAGAAGGAAACAGAACAAACACACACACACACACACACACACACACACACACACACACACACACACGCACACTTTTTTTTTAGCATAGGTGAAGAAAGAGCCGATGCATTTTTAAAGCATCTGTCAATGAAAACACTTTTAGATTGCCTGTGTGTGTTTGTATTGTAAGCACTGCATGTGTGTGTGGATCTGCCAGTCTGCCTCCCAGCTTGATTGCCTGGGTGGGTGCAAATGGGAAGATGAACCTCAGAAGATGAAAAAAAATGAATGAATTTATTTGGGGTACAATCAAAACTCATATTTTTTAATACTGCAGACACACTGCCAATGTATTAGATTAGGATTTCAGACAAGATAGAAGTCTTTGATTAAGGCACTTGTATTTTTTGCTGGGTTTTTTTATTATTCGTTTTGTTTTGTTTTTTGTATTTGCAGCAATTAGCTACAAGAAAGAAAGGAAGGATTACTACTGGTAGAAAAGGCACAATGCTAACATTGTAGCAACATAGTTGCCCTGCCACTGGCTTTACACATCCATTCTGGACATGACCACAGGACTAGCAGGCTAACACTGAGACTGTGACCAGTCACTGCTCCCAGGACTTGGAGTACGTGACTGATAAATGCAGTCCAATATATCTTCTGCAGTAGTTTACTGACATCATGGTAAGTATTGTGTATTTATCACCTGCTGCTAATGCTCACTTGGGTCTTAGAGACTTGCGCAACACCGTGAGCTGTCAGCAAAGCATGTATCCTGAGAATGTCCGCATCACAGCCTTTTGTGATGCTGATTTCAAAGAAATGTTTCCTAAATTCCCTCAGCAACTACACTGGACAAGGTCTCCACCAAGATCAAACAGGGCTATAGGACGAAGTCACTACCACACTTGGGCCAATTTGACCATATGTCCCTATTGCTAATTCTGTTAAATTGTTGCCTCAAGGTGCCTCTTATCAGCCGAAGGACTGCTTCCAAAGGACCAACTGGGATATGTTTAAACATCAGGACCTGAAGGACTTCACAGCAGCTGTTCTGGGCTACATAAAGTACTGCAGAGATACTGTTATTGTGGATAAATGCACCCGCTTCTATCCAACCAGAAGCCCTGGATGGCAAAAGAAATCCAGAGCTTACTGAAGGAGAGAAACACTGCATTCAGGTCTGGTGATGGAGCACAATACAGTGATGCCAGAGTCTACCTTAAGAGATGCATTAGATAGGCCAAGGCAGCATACGGAAGAAAAATAGAAGATCACGTCAGCAGCAACAACATAATGCAGGTGTGGCACGAGGTCCAGCACGTCTCCAGCTGCAAGTTCAGCAATCTCTCAGCCATGGACAGTGATGCATTGCTTGCAGAGAAGCTGAGTCCCTTATTTGCCCGCTTTAAGGTGGAGTCACCGGAGGCAGCTGCATCACATCCACCAGCCCACAGCAGCCACATTCTCACAGTTCATTTCACATGAAGAGGCAGGGGAAAGCTGCAGGTCCCAGTGGCATCTCCGGATGGGTCCTTAGGAAATGTGCAGACCAGCTGGTGGGGGTCTTCACTAGGTCTTCAACCAGTTCCTTTCCCAGTCCACTATCCCACCATGTCTGGAGTCATCCAAATCATGCCGTCCACCTTCGCTGCTTAGAAGCAGGGTAGTTACACTAGCTGCTTTGCGAACTTTAGCTCTGATTTTAGTACCAGTCTTCCCCACAGATCAGTGACCAACCTTTCTAACTTTGTCTGCCTCTGAATTAAGGATTTCCTATCTGAGCATCCACAGACAGTCACAGTAGGCCCCGACATCTCCTCATCCCTCACCCTCCCTCAGCACCAGCACCCCACAGGGATGTGTGCTGAGCCCCCTCTTCTATTCAAGACTACTGCTGCTCTAACTGAGTAAGGGGGAATTCCAGAATATATAGCCACTCCAGGGAACATAATATCCCGGTGCACTTCAGACCCACCAACACTCTAAGGCAAAGACTGGTTCACTCAAAGGATAAGGTAAGATAATAATGCAGCGAAGAGTGCACAGACTTGCACATAGGAGAGACTAAACAACTTCACGAGAGCATGGCTCAACACAGGAGAGCAGCTCGTCAGGAAAACTTAGCAGTTCACCTGCATCTGAAGGATCAGGGACATTCCTTTGAGGACAGCAATGTCCACATTTTGGACAGAGAGGACAGATGGTTTGCGCGGTGTGAAGGAAGCCATCAATGTCAAATTGTAACAGCCATCTTTAAGCAGAGAAGGGGGTTTGCGACATCACTTATCAAACACCTATATTGCAATGATGACTTCTCTCCCCAGAGAGGTTCACCATCATTACCATCTTGAGTCACTTCTGACTTAGCAGATTTATTCCTTTGTTGTGTAAACTGGCAGCTCCACCACCATGATTGCTTGATTGCTGTTATTGTTGGTGGACCACCTGGTTTCACAACAATTCACACCTGGAGACATGTGAGTCCTGGATCGTTAATGGGCCATTAGCCATGTAACCCAGAGTGACTGTATATTCTGGAACTGACCATTAGTCAATTAGAACTGAAAAATGCTCTTGGATGAGAGGTGAAACGTCTTCAAGAACCTACAGAAGTGTTGTTGATTTCTACTGAAGCTCCTACAATTACCATGTCCTGTACAATTGAGAATCTTCACAGACACACTGGTTACAGGTGGAACAAAACAGACATTTAGCCACTGATCATGAGTAGAGACCCTGTGGAGAGGGTCTCAGACTTCCAGGTCCTGGGCGTCCACATAAAGGAGAACCTGACCTAGAGTGCTAATATCACAGTGCTGATTAAGAAGGCTCAGCAGAGACCCTACTTCTTAACAATAATTAAGGAAAATTTTCCTCACTACAAAACTGCTTGTGTCTTTCTACCCCTGCTCCATAGAGAGCATACTAACATACTGCTTCTGTGTATGGTTGGTCCACCGTACAACATCAAAAAGGAAAGTGGTCACAGGGTCACTACCACCACTTTGAAGATCTTAGGGTGCAAACTCTATTCCCTGGAAGATCTATACAATATCCACCTACTGTTTGAACTACCACCCTTAGAGAGATGGTACAGAGCAATTGAAGTATGGACAACCAGATTTAAAAAAAAAAAAAAAAACATTTTTTAACTACACAAAACACTGATGATTGTTGATTTTACATTTGAAGTATATTTTCTATACAATATGTTTTTTTTAAGTTTTTAGTGCAATTACAAGGGAATGGTGCAAACTGAATGTGGGAACATATATGAAAACAACTAAGAAAAATTAATGTTACAAAGATTCCTATTGGATGTAAACTCTGAATGAATAGGTAGATAGAGGACTGGATGGATAAATGAATGACTGAATTCACGGTAGATACAGAGATGGTTGACTTAGACAGATGGGATGGACAACTGTAACCTGACCATTGCTTTTATCATATTTCCTGAGTGTGTCTTAATATGCACTCATAACTTTCCTTGTTATGTTACACCACATCATGAACACACACACAGACACACACACTTGTTTCCCATTACTCATTTCACATTGCTGTTACATTTGATTATGGTGTTTTTAAAATCTATAAAGTGGGTACTCAGACAAACAACTTACTACAATTTACTGTTGAGTTTACCACTTTTAAAAGATAAAACTAACTCCATTGATCCCCGTGGGGGTACTGGATTGCTGTAGTAGTGGATAATGACAGGATACAGTAAACATTTGCAATATACCCCAAGCAAGAATAAGGTCAAATGTATAACAGATATAAGGTCTCAGGGTGATACAACAAAGATTTCTTCAGTGATATGAAATTTAAAATAAAAAAAAAATAAATAAATTTAAAAAAAAAAAAAAACTTTGAGGAAAATGTGTTAATGTAGAGCTGGAGAAGTTACAGACCACTCAGGTACTCCAGAATGAAAGTGATTATAGTTAATAAAAGAGGAACTAGGTATACAATAAAGACACAATGAATCCTATGAACCAGGAACCAGTGAACATTTCCACTTACTTTCTGTTGGCATTTACAATGTTTCAGTTGGTAGACCACTAAGTTTTAATGGCACATTTTATATACATAGTTGCTGCAGTTACATACCAAAGCCAACACAAAGGTGTTAGCAATAGCATCCAGAATGCAACAGCTGACCACACAACAGGGCAGGTCATCCTCCAAATGCAGGGTGCTGAGAGAGGCTGTGATCAGGTGGTAGGTTGGCCTCAGACCCGGAGCAACAGACCCCTTTTGCACTCCATGTCCACCTGCACCAACCACCCATCCACAGCTGATGGAGTCTGCAGCTGAGAAGTATCCAATAATTGGTCCCATGTTCTCCCTACCACACTAACTCTCAACCGAGTCTCAATCATTATGGAAAGTTTGTTTCTTAAATGCAGCAACATGCATTTCTCTGGGGGCATGTTCTCTGTTATAGTAAATAAACTGCATGATCTGCCGCCTTCCCTCCCATCATCTATCACAAGAGTCATTATTCATGTCTGAGCAACTGACATCACCCATCACTAGTCAGAGCTGACCGGAGTAAATTTCAACCTCCTTTTAAACTCTTGTTGTGTAGCAAAGTGGTTTTATTTTAGGTTCCATTCCAACATTGGTCCACCGCGCAGATTACTTCTTCAGAACATTCAGCTTTCATATGTGGCTACAGGATGCAGGATATGAGATATATTGACAATTTTGACCAGTTCTGGAATGGTTGGTCTATGTTTGCAGATGGAGTTCACCCATACAAACTTGGCTCACACATGCTAGCTGCTAACATACTGTACACTGTGCAGTCTAACGCATGTGTATGACTGTTTACACTGACACATGCCCTGAAGTCCCATTCTACTCCTGTCACACCTCAGGTGACTGCTTTTACAGTTTGCAGAGATAGCTCTCCCTGCCCCCCAGCCCCAGCAGTATCACATCCACCTGTTCATTCCCCCATTCGAACAGTCATCAGAAACAGGGCTCGTCATTTATTTTAAACTGTGTACCACTCAATAAGCAGAATTTCTATCACATAAAATTCACCATGGATCTGTCAAAGTAACCATTTGTAAACTGACCCTCTCAAATGTAAGGTCAGTTGCAAATAAGACTTTTATTAGAAGTAATTTTATCTTATTATTTAATTTTTCACCAAAACCTGATTGGCACCTGGCACATATAGCCAGCCTTTGGAGCTTTGTTCTCTAAATTCTGATTTTGTAAAAAAAAAAAAAAAAAAAAAAAAAAGCTGTGCTTGAAGCTGTTGTCCTGTGAGCCCTCTATCACCAAGCTGTTGACTGTCACAACCTTGTCTTCTCATTCTGTTGTGGCTTCAGGTCTTCCAGACCTCTTGTCTGAGATTCTCCGTTTTCTGAGTGCCTTTTGATGGTGAAGAAAACTGTACTCACTGACACCTTGACTTTCTTCAAAATTTCTCTGTAGGAAAGACCTACATTTTTAAGTGTTTTGATGGTCTGTCTTTGTTTTGTTTATTGCCTTTTCCTTGCCATTTTTGTAGCAACACACTACTTTCTGCAGCACAGTACTGTTCAAATAATGCTCTCCAGGGTATGGTGCCACGGTGTGTTCCAATACTACTTTAATGCAGAGGGGGTTGTAAGAAATAAAGAAATGTTGGGACACCTGTAGGAATTGGTAGCACCAACTTTCAAGGCTTGATCAACCTGCATTACTGAAGAACAGCTTTAAGCTGTTAAACCATTTCTTGTTTCCTGAAAAAGGCCTTTTTGTATAATTGTGAAATGTACATTATTTTTCAGTTTTGGGTAACCTTACCATTTTTAAACCTCTGGCAGCTCACAATTTACATTTGTACCATTTCAAGCTATTCATTGAACTGGAACTACTTGAATTTCAAAAACAAAAAAACCAAAACAAACTGGAAACATTGTGGCATTCTAAAACTTTTGTTCGTCTGTTCTCAATCTGCTGACATTTCTCAATGGCTAGATAAAGTAATTGTGCAAAGTGGTGATTTATCGGGACAAAGAAAGGTCTTTTAACATCTTATGAGATGACTGCCTAACAGCCAGTGAGTTACATTTAGTATACTAATTATGAGCACTTAGCGATGGAAACATCCAGGTTTCACAAGACGGATGCAGGGCAGTGACTGGCATGGTGCTGGAATACGGCATCCTGCCGCTGCCAGAACATGAAAAGAATGAGAGTGTTTATAAAATGCTGCTGATCAGCAAAACTGGTTGATCATTTCCTGGGAATTTGTTATTGTACGAAAATTCTTTCTTTAAATTTACCAACAAACTTGTTTCATTTTAATATATGTTAAATAAATGTACTCTTTCCTTTTAAATTGACATGATTTTTATTATGTTTCATAGTGTGATGTAATGCAAGGCAAAGGGAGGACTGGAACATGTGATAGATTAAATGTACATCAATGTTCTGGAAGCCTCCTGTGTTCCACAGGGAAAGAGGATTTGGCTTCCCACTAGAGAGTCCTCGAAACACAAAACCTCTTAAGGTTTCAGGACTCCTCCCTTTCCAACACTTTCCCTCTCAGTAGAAATTTACCACTGCCTGTGCTGTCTGCATAAAAAGCATAATGAAACAGACTAATTGGTCGTTCATGCCAATATTATGTACATGTCTGTTTCAAGGCTGGCATTGCGACATTTTCAAGTGAGCACTTTCATTTTCTGACAAATAAAATAAATATGAAAGGCACTAGAAGTTTACATATTCAGAGTTCAACTGTTGCTTCTATTTCAAATATATTTTGTATGTGCTGCACTATGCTGGAGAGAGTAATTTTTAATATACATTTAACAAGGTGACTTGACAAAATTTGAATTCTTCTCAATTTGTAAAATTCTTCCTCTTTTGATATATTTTACATATAAATCTCTTCACTCCATCTCTTTCTCTCACATTTTCTCCCTCTCTCCATCTTCTTCCTCCTCCTCCGCTCCCTGATGGCAGTATCCTACATACAAGCTGTGGTGTTCTGCTTATTTCAGTTTTTTTTTTTCTTTGCTTGAAAGCATAAATGCTTGGGTTACTGGAGAAGTGTTTAATACCATAATCACAAGGGAGAGTATGATGTGTTTTTTCATGACTGCAGTGTTGTGATATTATTTTCATGCTAGATATTTTATGTTTCGCTGCTTTGTCTTTTGTATATTTCTGCTTCTGTCATAACGAGGTTAGTGGACTGAGGTGCACAAACCAAAGGCAAGAGGCAGAGTAATTGTTAAAGAGAGCTTATTTTGGGGGAGCAGGAAAATAGGGGCTGTTACTAGGTTGCTGTAAGGCTGGTGCTAAGGATTGGGCTGGTTACTTGGAGCCTGTGTGTGTTTGTATTGTAAGCACTGCATGTGTGTGTGGATCTGCCAGTCTGCCTAACCAGCTTGATTGCCCGGGTGGGTGCAAATGGGAAGATGAACCTCAGAAGATGAAAAAAAATGAATGAACTTGGAGTCACTCTTGGACTGAGAGCTTGGGACCGGGCTTGGGTTGGTAACTAGGGGTCTTGAGTGGAGTTTTGGACTGGCGATGAGAAGCTTCAGACTGTGGTTTGGACTTGTCGCCGGGAACTTGGCGCTGAAGCCTGGGCTGGTGACTGGAAGCACATGGCATAGAATCAGACTGGTAGCTGGAAGTTTGGGTCGTAGATTTGAGCATGTACATGGGAGCCTGGGCCTCAGGACTGGGTTGGTAACTGGTAGTCTTGGGTGGAAGATTGGAATGGTGACATGGAGCCTGGGGCGTATCAATTGGTCTTATAGCTAGGAGCCTGGGGCTTAGGCTTGGTCTAGTGTGGCATGGAAAATACAGAAGGCGATCCAGACAGAGAGGGGTGAGTGCAGCTGAGGGACCCAAAAAGGGGCAAAGGCAAGGCAGGAGGTCTAAGAACAGAGGCTGAAGCATCTGTGCAATTACTTTAGCCCCATCTGCCTACAGCAACTTCAGCACCAGACAAGCAATTTTAGGATAACAGGTCCAGCAAAGGGAGGTCAGTGCAATCAACATGAGACAAGCTACTGAAATACCTTTGGTATCACCACAGTAGGGTATCTGCTATAATATTGTGCACACTGTTGATCAAATGCCAGCAAAAAACAAAGATCATGTCATGAGTCTCTGAGTGGGGCACCTTAAGGAGCATGAAAATGTAAGTGGATTGTGCTCATTGTAAACAAAACAAGTGTGTTAGTCTTCCCACATACACCTCAAAGTGCTAAAGGCTCAAATTAATGCAAACACTACTTTCTCTATAATGTAGTATTTAAACTAATTGCCAATAAATTGACTGAAGAAGAGGCAAACTGGTCTCACCAGCAAGACAGCGCCTGCTGCACCCTGGCTGTTGTCTACATGGAGCATGAACACCTTATCGAATTGTGGAGCTACTAAAACAGGAAAAGAGCACAGCAGAGACTAAACATTTTCAAAGGCTTGCCGGCAATCAGAAGACCACACAGATGTTGCCCAGGCCAATAACAGCTCTGTTAAAAGCAACAAAAAACACTACAGTGGAAAAGTTCCTACAAAACCTCCGTAATATTCCATCAGCCCCAGGGACTGCAATTCCTTCTTTATAGCAAACTATGGACAGACAGAAACAAGCTTGAGAGAATATGTCCATGACTCAGAAATGACTGGACCACACCTAACAGCAATAGACATTATGCCATGTGGATATTAAATCTACAGTTGCGCCTCCTTCATCAATCTTCTTTTGTTACATAGTTTACTTTTCTTAGATCTATACACAATTTGGATGTCTTGTCTGGTTTGGCACCGGGATGCAAGGAGAAGCCCAACAAGATGATGACGGCACCACAATGTGCACAATATTACTAAATTTATCTTTAGACATCTGTAATTTTTACCTTATATACCACCTGCAACACACAATTGATGCTTTAATCAATTAATAGTGATCGAGTTCTTACGTGGTTTAGCATTCACACGGTTGTCTTTTAGGATTCACAAGGGACCACGCACAGAATGTCCAAAAGCAAGCCCATTTGGGCTGAAACTTGTACTTGCTTGTACAGTCTCCCTCACAACCAGCAATATCCATGAAAGCCCTTCTTCCCAGCCCGTCTAAGTCACTACAATAGGCATATAAGAGAGACTTCAGAATTTTATAGAGCTTCTCTAAAGAACCCCGACTTTGTGCATGATAAGTAAGTTTGATTTGTGTCAACATGCAGCAGTTTATATGTCCAGGATAGTTTTCCAGTTCAGCTTTTCTCAGGGAAGAGATGCACATGTTACGGGAGGGTTTAGGTGAGAGCTCAGGTGCAGGGAATGAACAGTCAGGAAGGTTGTGTATTATATTGTCTTTTATTCACAGGTTCTAGCTTTTCACGTGTACACAAGCACCAATATGTGCTGCCCAATACGAGGGTGCAAAACAAGGAATCTCAAAACTAAAAACAGAAACTCAGGATGCTTACACGACTCGAATAAGCTAAGGAACGAGAGACCCAGAAGTCCTCCTCCAACAGTCAATGTATTTTACTCTAACCTTAGCTTACGAACTAAAAAGCAAATCGGCCTCTACCGGCCGGACAACAACACTCAGCTCGGCTCTATGTGTCAAAAGCCCTCCTCAAGCGGGAGGGACAACTTCAGTCGTAACTTAAAACTTACATTAATCGCTGTAGGTGCAGTGACTAGGAGCGGGTTTATCTCAGAGCCCTCCGTGGCTCGAGCTAAACTAAAACGAAACTACGATAGCGTTAGGGATGCTCCGGACTGGTTCACAGCGGGGCAGCCTGGTTCAGCAGCAGCAGGTGGGTGAAGGGGAACGCCACAGCCGGGGGTTGATTCGGATGTTGATCTCCGTCTTACGGGGAAAGCGACCAAGGCCCCGACTGCTGACTCTCCTGGCAGGACACAGGTGGCTCCAATACTGCAACGAAGGAGGAGATCGTGGGTTAGACAAACTGCTAGGCTGCGCACTGAATGAAAAGGGAGTCTGGCTGAGAACCTCTCCAAACGATGTATGACGATCCGGCGCTGAGGGCTGGGTGGCGTCCGGTTAAGAAGCGGCCGGGGTGCCACCTGATTGGCCGATCTCCACCCGTTCCTGCTGCTGGAAGATTGTGCCTGATGGAACACACCTGAGGCTCCTTAACTGCTGCTGGGCTGTGTGACTGGGAAGGCAGGAAGGGGGAGGGGAGAAGGGCACTAACTGGGGCTGGCAGCTGCCAGCCTGACAGCACATTAACCCATGCATCATGGGTAAAATACATCTTGTCTTGTATACTCTGTGAAGGCCATGCTACTGTTTCCCTTACAGAAAGTATAGAGCATTATTGGATTTTAAGTTATTTAAATCACACTTTATTTAATTTAGAATTTACCTTTTGGTGTTTCCCCAATAGCCTTCCATCAACAGCTGGGTGACTTAAAATACTGGGTCTTTTTCATCGCATGTTTGCCAATATTAAGTAACAGATCTGTGAGAGTAGAATAAAATGTCCAACATGCTATTATAGTCTTGCTTGTTTGATGTTTAGTGCTGCCAATGGTGCAGGTGTGACCATCACAGTATGGCTGTTTTAATGACTTTGTTTTGCTCTCATACTTGACAGATGAGAAAAAAAAACAAGCAAAATAAATAAATAAATAAATAAATAATTTAGATTTTCAGGGCATACCCATGGGCTGCACAGTGGCGTAGTGGTTAGCACTTTCGCCTTGCAGCGAGAAGATCCCTGGTTCGCGTCCCGGCTTTCCCGGGATCTTTCTGCATGGAGTTTGCATGTTCTCCCTGTGCATGCGTGGGTTTTCTCCGGGTACTCCGGCTTCCTCCCACAGTCCAAAAACATGCTGAGGTTAATTGATTATTCTAAATTGCCCGTAGGTGTGAATGTGAGAGTGATTGTTTGTCTATATATGTAGCCCTGCGACAGACTGGCGACCTGTCTAGGGTGTCCCCTGCCTTCGCCCGAGTCAGCTGGGATAGGCTCCAGCCTCCCCCGTGACCCTAGTGAGGATTAAGCGGTGTATAGATAATGGATGGATGGAGGGCATACCCATAAATATCAAGTGCCTGGCTAGTCACTTTCCTTCAGTGCCAGGACTGAATCTGAGTGCTGCTAATTGCTAATCTCTAACTCTAATAAAATGTCTTGTGCAGCAGAGGGAACTCTGAGTTTGCCTTTCCTGGAGCAGTCCTCATGAGATGCAGTTTCATCAGTGTTTGTAAGATTACATTTTTAAAACCATCAAAGTTCTATACTCGAATTTTCCACACTCACTGACCATCATGCCCTAAAGTAATGATGAACTGTTTTTTCACTTAATGTAGTCGAGTGGTTCTTGCTGTAGTTTGGATTATTACAATAGTTGAATGCTTGCTTTATATAAGCACTATCTCCAGAACTAACAGATGTCTGCAATGTATTAAAAAGTAACTTATCACAACATTTCACTAAGGTTCACCTGTTAATTGAAAACAATTCCTGATGATGACCTCATGAAATTGGTCACGAATTTGCCAATATCAAATCACATCAAATATTTCTGGATTTAAGCAGTAACCACTGTAAGGGTGAAAGAAAATCAAAGTCAAAGTCAGCTTTATTGTCGGTTCTGCTACATGCATACACATACAGAGAACTGAAATTGCATTTCTCTCTAACCCTAAAACGAGAAAACTAAAGCTAAAAATTTAGGATACAAAGACAACAACAATCCTAATCTACATAAGGCACAAATTTAAGAATGCAAATTGGCATTTTGGGAAAACAATTAAAGTGACCATGTGCTGTTACAGTGCAGATCAGAGGTTATTGACCAGAGTTTGTTTATGCGGGGGAAGTGGGTGGTAGAGAGGGGAGAGAGTTCAGCTTCCTGACAGCCTGGTGGATGAAGCTGTTGTTCAGTCGGCTGGTCCTGGCCCTCAGACTCTTCAGTCTCCTCCCTGATGGCAGCAGGCTGAAGAGGTTGTGGGACGGCTGTGTGGGGTCTCCCGCAAAATGCTTAGTGCTTTGCGAGTGAGGCAGGTGCTGTAGATGTCCTGGAGGGAGGGGAGAGAGACACCAACAATCCTTTCTGCTGCTTTCACGACGCGCTGGAGGGTCCTGCAGCAGGAGGAGGTGCAGGAGCCGTACCACGCTGTAATGCTGCTGGACAGGATGCTCTCAATGATGCCTCTGTAGAAGGTGGACATGATGGGGGCTGGGGCACTGGCTCATTGCTGTGCCTTCCTGACCAGTGATGTTGTGTTTCTGGCCCAGGAGAGATTTTCTGAGACGTACACACCCAGGAAATGTGTAATGCTTTCCATTTTTTTGGTAGTAGATAAAAGTCGGGCTGTACAGTGGCGTAGTGGTTAGCGCTTTCGCCTTGCAGCGAGAAGGTCCCTGGTTTGCGTCCCGGCTTTCCCGGGACCTTTCTGCATGGAGTTTGCATGTTCTCCCTGTGCATGCGTGGGTTTTCTCCGGGTACTCCGGCTTCCTCCCACAGTCCAAAAACATGCTGAGGTTAATTGATTACTCTAAAATTGCCCATAGGTGTGAATGTGAGAGTGATTGTGTGTCCTTGTATGTAGCCCTGCGACAGACTGGCGACCTGTCTAGGGTGTCCCCTGCCTTCGCCCGAGTCAGCTGGGATAGGCTCCAGCCCCCCCGTGACCCTAGTGAGGATTAAGCGGTGTATAGATAATGGATGGATGGATAGATAAAAGTCTTGCAAAGCATTCAGCACCAGCTGCAGACAAGACGGTCAGGACTGATCAATACCAGGTACAGAGAGTTAGTGCAGATATTACAGTCATCCTGCCTTTCAGACATGGGATATAATTCTGTTTAGCAATGTTTTTTTTTAGGCTGAAAGTAACATCATCCCACTACTGGATTGATATGCTTATGAAATGACAGAAGAATCAAAGAAGACAGAGAGTTTTGGTATTGGATTTAAAGTGTTCTCTTAATGCTGCCAGATGGGTGGTGATAGCTACTGTTTTGTGATGATGACCAAACACAATGACTTCAGTTTTATTGTCATTCAGTTGGAGACATTTTTTGGGTGTCCACAACTTCACCTCTTGGGAATTGGCCAAGATGAGTACGATGGAGGTGGTGTCATCAGGATTTAGATCAAGCCCAAGAGGAGCATGTAGAGGGTGAATAACTTTGCCATTTTTAAGACTGCTGTTAATAATGAGAGTGTTTATGGCTCCTACAGTGTCTAATAATTTTTATGTTTTTAAGATGACAGGGAACAATGTCCAATGGCCAGGTGGTTCACTTTGTGTCAGTATTAATGCCACTTTTATTCTGGCTGGAGTCGGGTGATACACATTTATGGAATGTGTACACATTTACTGAATCAACATCACCCGTTTTAAACACAAAAACCTTGAAGCTGTAAACATTTCATCAAATGGAAGTCCACTGGTGACACATTTTAAAAAGAACAGTGGTCATAGTAAGAAATCCTAGTTTCAACTGTGAAAAGACTTCAGGTTGCAGGTCTGACAGGTCGAGTTGCAGTAACAGAGCCATTGCTAATACAAAAAAGAGGCTTGTCGGGGCCGTAAAATACCGCCAATGGACTACTGAAGTCTAGAAGAAGGCATTATGGACTGATGAATCAAAATGTGAAATGTTTGATTCATCATGCAGGATTTTTGTACACTGTCGTGAACACTGAAAAAAAATCTTTCAATTTGCTTGATTTGAATGTGTACATTGGTCCCACATGATCAGAATGGTTCCATCTGACAGACTTATCCACTTTATTTCTACAAAGAATTGCTTATAAAGCCAATGTATTGAAATCAAATTGGATTGTTTGAAAAAATCATGTTCATGCTACACGTAATTTTCCAGCTACCCTTGTATAATTTTAATGCGTAATGTCAACGTAATTTAATCATGTCCAGGATAGTTAATGTTTGACTGTAAAACAAACTTGATTTGTTTGTGGTATTATTACTCAAAAGTATTGTATGTCTGTAAAGTAATTAAATCATGTCTGTGGCACTTAATTTTTCACTGTAACATCAACATGATTTCTTTGTGGTATTATTTTTCATAAGTATTATGTCTATAAAGTACTGAAATTATGAATTCTTTAAGGCATTATTCAAAAGGTGTTCTTCGTCTTCAACTCAATTTGTGCAAACAAAAAAATCACAACAACAATGACAAAGACTCTGAGCTCTGAATAGTTACATTTTGTATTTAACTTTTTTTTAAACCATATACAAACTTTACACAAAAAATTTAAGTACAGGCAAACATCTAAACACAGAGAGAGACAGATGGAGAGAGAAGCAGAGAGACAGACAGACACAGGGACAGACAGACAGAAAAATAGACAGACACTGAAAGACAGACCCAGACAGAGGAAAACAAACAAAAACAAAAAAACAGCCATGGTGCCTATAAAAGGAGAATTCCAGTATACTTAAACCTCAACCCATTACACCAGTAAAGGTAAATTCTCCATAAGCTGCAAATGGATTCACCATCCATATGTAACCCTGAATTTCAAGTTCTCACAGTTTCAACAGGAACATAAAACTTAACCTATTATAAAACTGGAATAAGAACACCAAAGACATGTATAAAACCATATAAAATGGAATAGAACATTTTAAAGTGCATTTTTAGGAACAGATACAAAACAGAAGGACAGCAAGTACTTTGTTAAGTACAGTGCAAAGGTTTTAACACTGCAGACAACCTTTTTTTTTTCCCCAATCGATTTACAAACTAAAGTAATCGACCTAAAATTACATGTTTCCCATAGGAATAAACACAAATACATCATTAAATGTCAGAAATGTCTAACAAAATACAGCAGCTGTTTTATAAGCTGACTCAGATAAGCCAACTAAAAGGTTCCAAACCTTTGACACATTTTTTTGGGTCAAATGATATGCTGTCAATTCAAGACAGAAAAAGGGTGTCCACCTGGCACAGCAATAACAAAGATGCCCTCGAGGATGGCAAATGTCCTGTGATGTAATCACTGGGAGTGCATTCTGACTCTTACTGAAAGAGCTTGTTTTTGAGAGCGAGCGCTTTGTTGGAAAGTTTATCTCCGTCTAGTTCCATGAAAATCTTTTGGATGACCTCAAAGGTGTAGCGGAGGTTAGCAGGGTAGATCAGGTTCAGGGCATAAATCAGTCCAAATAGCATAGCAACAGCTGAGGCTATATTATCCAGATCTTTCAACACCTTGATGCCTTCAAGGACAATTCCAGTGTCTTCTGGTTCTTTACTTGACACGTGTTCTTTCACAACATAAATTCCAATGGTTGTGTCTTCAATGGTCTCATTGATGGAGCCTTCATCCATGCCCTACAACAAAACAGACAGAGGGAGGAAAATAAAATTGGGTAAATAGGACACTCATTATAGGTCAAGAGAGCTGAATGCACAACAAGTTCATAAAACACATGCAAACAGACTTTCAACTTAAAAAAAAAAAAATCATTAACTGGATAAGATATGCAAGATTCCAACTTAAAATCTCAGACTGAGGTTGCGTTGGCAATTCAAGTGCAAGTTCAGCCCTCTGAAGAAAATTTAAAATGATCAGAAGAGGAAAACAAGGAGTGAGCTTAACCTGTGAAACCATGCATTTTCTGTTCATCAACAGATAACTTCAGGTAGTCAAACTGAAAAATAGGACCAAAAAAAAAAAAAAGGATTGGTCCAGATACATATCACATATTCCTGCACAAGGTTTTCTGGATCTTCACCCATGTAAATGCAGACTCCTTTGATGATACACTCCCGTCCAGCATCCACATCATCACACGACAGAGAAATTCCTTATCAGTATCTTAACATCTACTTATGTAAAACTTGAAATTTAAAGTCAACTGCTATAAAGTGAAGTGTCATACAGTATGTATTATCTGAAAACATAAAACCAGAAGACAAATAGAGCCTTGCTGTGTGCTCCAGATAATATCAGAAAAAGACATTAAGACATTAAAGTAACTGGAAAGAAAAGAAAATGTGCACAAATATATTGAGTAAAAATCAGAAAGGTTGACCTTCATCTACATAAACCTTTTCTATCAAAGTGCATTGAAGCACATGCCACAATTATAACACAGAGTCCAGAAACACCTGCCTCATACATGTGTACAACAAGTGCTTTGAGTTTTTTCCCGAGCTGTCCTCCTCTGTTCTGAAACAACTTGGTCAGACTGGCAGATTGGAGGTCCAGCTGCGACAGAAACTTGGACTGAAGAGGGATAGTGGTGAGTCTCTTGAATTCGGCATTTATCTGAAAAACAGTAATAAGCACAAAGAAACAGTGTTAAAAAATTAGGGAGAAAGCCACCATCACATAATCGAGGTGACAGACCCAGCTTATCTCAGTGACTTCAAACAAAGCAGGCCACCTGGCCATGAACTCCTCCACCATTGGTGCATCACGAACTACTTCGTGTCTTCTGTGAGCAAAAGTCAGAGTTTCACGACGTCTCTGTTGTTCCTCTGTTTTATATCCAAGAGTAGGTCTTTCTGCATGGCCTCCAGACTGCCCTCAGTTTCGCCTGACGGATATTCTGGGCAAAAATTCACCTCTGCTCTCTTTGGCTTTTTGACACCAAACTCTGCGCTGTGCCTCCCTGCAGGTTTATTTCTTAAAGAGTTTACTGTGACCTCTGGGCAACCAAGTCTTCTCAGTTGTGTGTGGTAGTTAGACAGTTTATATTTCAAACTGATCTTCCATCCGCCACTTCCAGTGCTGGATCCCTTCTCGGATAAACATGGATGTCTCTTGATAAGACTCTGTGCAACCTGCTCCATCTCCTTATCAGTTGCATAGACTTTATACTGCACAATTTCTTGTACTAAACCATCGAGGATGGCTGACTTCAACTTGGGCTCTGGGAAAAGTGTTGTGCCATTCTGAATATAAGCAGTGTTTGCCTGTTGAAGTTTTAATTCTGCATCATAAGAAAACCTGGGGACATGAAAAACTGCAGGCCAAGAGGACCGTGAGGTTGTGGATTCACTTGATGACAATATGTCTGTATCCACGCATCCACTGGATGCTGATGAAGAGAAAGGACTCATTGGTTGAGAAGGGGCAACTGGACATGAAGCAGCACCACTATCCTCATGCTGCATCAGCATGGGCCTTGAAAGTTCAACAACTTTAAGAGTCCCTTTGTTTTCAACTTCTGACATTGAGGTTAGGTTAAGTAATTCATTCCCGAACATAAGATCCATGAACTGCAGTCTAAAGTCAGTCTGAATCTTGCATTGTGTCTTCACCTCAGCCATGAGGTCATCAGTGGTTGCTGGAAGTCCATGGGGTAGAGTCAGTCCCTGAGAGCTTCCATCCAATAATATGATCTTGAGGATCACAGGAGTTCCCATCTTTAGAGTTTACTCTGTAAAGACACAAAAAAATTATCCGATGTCAGGAAATCCAGGAAAACTTTACATCATAATGTCACTGAGTGCTACAGATAAGCAAATATACAAAGAAGAAAATTAACAATGTAAAATATAATCATTAATAATGGAGACTAAACATACAGCAAAACAATATTACAAAGTGGACAATTTTTAGATTTTGACTACATTCAGAGCAATATCTTCCCAAAAAGACTTTTCCAAATTCAGTACAATGTATTATTGTGAGGTAGCAATGGTTGGCAACTATACATTTTAACACTAGTAACTTTAGTAGCAATATTATTTTGAAATAAAAAGGCGATGAAGTCAAATGTAAAACTTTTGATTATTTTTAGGGCAATTTTATTCTTGACTTCATTTAAAAGTTGCACTTTTTCCATTGGCAATCTTATTTTGAAAGTAAGATATGACTTCAAATATGATTTTGTTGAATAATTTTACATTTTTTAAAAAAAAGCTTTTAAATTTAATTTTAGCAATTCCATTGCAATTTTAGAAATTAAGAAATGAACTCAAATGTAGGACTTATGTTTCTCATTTTGAAATTAAGACAATCAGTTTGAATACAAGACTTCAATGACTTTACAGACAGGTTTTTGGTTAAAATGAAGACCTAATGACTTTTAAAGCCTAACCCCTGTAAAATTCAATGTAGCTTTATTGACCAGCGGACACCTGGAATATCATTTATAAAGCAGATTAGGTTAAAAGCAATATTTTACAGGCACAAAGCAAAAAGATGATGCCACGACATGCTGTAACCATATTTAATAAAGAAAATAAAAATTAAGTTTTAAAAACACTCACTTGCATACCTTTTATTTCAATGTGCCTTTTCAAAGTCACCATTCGGACTGACCCAACCCTGTAGTCCACCAATGAATAGATGTCACGGAGTTCACTGAGAGCCACAAGAGTGAATGTTCTTGTTGGTGATGGGGTGAGTTCAAAAGATCTATAATGCTCTCTCTACCAACCACAGAGCTCTTTGACGATGTAGAATACACAATCACGTATGATGCAGATTTGGTCAATTTCACCAAATTCGGGCAATCCCCCTGTTGCTCTGTGTGCCAGTATCATGCCCTTCCTATAAGTTATACCCTTGGAAGTCATACACTGGCCAAGGTGAACCTCACTTATATCTGAGAACCTTTATCTGATGTCTTGAGCTATCTCATCTTTAAGTAAATCTACTGGTAGGGTAGACACAGCTGAGACTTCAAGGTTGGATGTGGTAAGACATGGAGCACTCTGGTGGTAGGCGATCATCATCTGATGCTTTGAGGCTAATGTGAGGGGTACATTTTTGTAGCACCTTGTATGCCTGATGATGCGCTTGAAAAAGCTATGCTTAGCTTCAAAGCGCATTGTCCACTGCCCAACAACTGGACCGAATAGCCTATCCATCTGGTGTTTTGGTAGCAACTTTATGTCAGGGAACAATTCTTTGTATCTCTGTCTATGCTCTAAAATTTTACTCTCTATAAAAGCAAGAGTCATCACTATGCACAGGGGCCACAGCAAGCTCTGTGATGTCTTTAAGATCCATTAGAATGAGCCAAGCAGGCTCATCATCAGGGACGAGGGGTCCAACCAGAAAAGGCAATAACCTGAGCAAGCTCCAATTTTCGTGAGCATTTCCCCCTAGTGTTTTGTGCTAGAGAAGCTTTGTGAAACAACATGGGGTTTGTTTGTCCTGTCTGACCATTCGTAGGGAAACCTCTGAATGGTGTTGTTAAGTTCAGGTAATGTAAAAAGCTTTTTAGATATAAGAACATTTAAACAATGGGAAAGCTCCACTGGGATTATACCCTCAAAAAGATCATGTGCAAGATCAGGTGGATAGCCAAAGATTACATGAAAATGAGAGAGATTTTTTGTGAGGACACACTCCCTTTTCACTCCACAGCAACCTGTACCTGTATCTTTGGCTTGTTTTACATGAGCCTGATGAAGCTCCTTGGTTCTTTGACTGAAAGCACCAAATGCAACTGAATGTTGTTGAATTTCATTGCTCCTTCCTGTAAAAAATCTACAATAATACTGTCCTGAAAATCTCTGCACAAACCCTGCAATACTGTGTGCCCCCAGGTTGTCAGCTACTACACTGAGTATCGTACCTTTAATTGACTCACCTAACAGTAGAATATAAATTCCCTGCTCCTCCAGATATTGCAGATCCTGTATTAGAGGTTCCAAGATTTTATCAAAACCGTAGCATTTAACATCATCGGTTTTGCATAAAACTGACAGGTATATTGATGACAACAAAGAGTGAGACCCTAGAGGCAAATTAACTAATACCCAGTAAACACCACAGAGCTTGTGTTTTTTTCGGGAGGTGCCTAGGGGGTTACAAATTTCAAAGTCATCCACATAAAAAGTCAGGATGATTCTTGGCCCTCCTTCAACAAGAAAATTATTTTCTTGAAATAGGGAACCATCCTTCACAGATCTGAACTCATATGACCTTCCACATTGTGTGCCCTGTGTTTCATGGCTCTCAAGAACTTTCTCAATAATATCCTTGCTATTTAACAGTTGCTGTAAAGACTTCAGTAGCGGGATATATTGGAAACTGCGTTTGTTTTTACCATCAAGAATATATTCAATTGCTTCTACTACACTGAAGTTATCCTTGTAATACTGCTTACACAGATGTGTAGTACTTAGAGGGCCACCCTTTTGTATGGACTTTTGAACAGGGTTACCAGAACAAATTGCATTAACAGTTTCTGTGATTACACTTTCATCAACAGGAAGGTTTCTTTGAAGAAAGATGCCACTCACTGTGTCACAAGATAACTGAACAGGGGCAGAACAAATAAAATGATGAAGTTCATCTAAAAACTCATCTACGGATGTGCTTGGCACATGGACCAAGTGTTCCAACTTTAGCAAAGCAGCTGCAACTCTATGACTTTTTGCAAATCTTAGGTGTGAGAATGAATATTTGAAGGGATGGCAGTATCTGACTGCAGCTACAGCTACAGCTCATTCTCAACTCCTGTCCCTAGTTGGGCTTTTAAAACAACCAAAACATACAAAAGTGCACAGGCAGTGCAAGTATGTACACGGAAAGCGAGAACTATGCCCAAAATGTGGATGTTTTAATTTGTAGTGATGCAAAAGCTTCCACCTTCTTGATACGTTTTCTGAACACTCTTTACATCTCCACATTCTAACTTCCCAACCCTGTAAACTACATGAAAATCTTTATTAGCCACATCATTAAAGCCTCCACGTATTATTTTGATACAAACATAAAGATCTACCACACTATAATACTAACTACAACACATACAACACTGTAGTAACTTCCAAATTAATTAATTATTAGCTCATAAAACACAAGGACGATTACTTAACATTAATTGAATCAGGTTTTAGGGTTACTGACACTGTTTTTAAAAGTCATACATGCGCAAAGTACTAAAACCTAAAATTATACAATTTAAACTCCTTTATAGCCACAGTAAAGAATGTATATTTCCATTTCTGTTTTCTTAACCTGCTGTATCACAGTATGCTTCACTCTTGAATATCCAATGTTTTTTTTTATTTTAATGACAGGATTCTTTCAAATAAAACATTGAAGCATTATTGGTTGAAACTGATGATTCTTTAAGAATTATTCATCCTGAATTTTATTCAAATGAACTGACACTCCACCTGCCACTGAAACTAAATTAATTCAGAACGTTTATCTCAAAGTCACAAAACTGCAGAAAAGGGGCTGCAATACAAAAGGGACTAACAATGACATAACTTACCTCTATAAAGCTTTTGAAGACACAGGATTAACCTATGAAAGAAAATTAGAAAAAAATATTTAACTGACATGAACTTTAAATCTTGATACCAAAATAAAGATAACACTTGAGAAATTTCAGCAGAGGTGTCAGCATCAATACAGGTATTACTGGGTAAGACATAATAAAGTTGGAACATAATATAAATTCTTTCTTGCCTACCTATACACTATAGTTTTAAACACTTTTTTATTTTTTAAAAAAATCTCTTTGAAATGATGCTGCTGCAGCTTAAAACCATTTTGGCATCTGTGCTATTTCTGTCTCTCTCAGTCCACAGAGAGTTTTTCTGCTGCCGTCTGTTTTCACTGAGTTTGGTGTTAAAAGCTGTGCGCCGTTGATGCAGACCCCCTCTTAGCGCTCAGCTGTTTTGTTCCACTGTGGTCTGTCTTTCTCTGACGTCGTAAAAAGTCACAATAACCGACTGTCCGGAGTGTGATGTTAAGGGCCGTTGTGTTAACGTTAGTTAGCTAACTAGCTAGGTTGCAAATGATAGCTGACCAGCAATGTCGGTAACATAACCTAAACTTACAAAAAACAATATAAAGTCGCTATTACAGTTGCTGCATGAACATGACCATGAACACGTCGTCAAAACAAAGACATTTATTTGATAAACTTACTTTTTCAATGAGTCAGTGTCTGCCAAAGTTCACACATCTCTCTCTCTCTCTCTCTTCCCGCTTAAAACGCCTTCTTCTTCTTCTTTGTGCCAGAATTAGATTGGTCCTCCAATCCAGCTCATTGGTTCAGTCCTGCCACCCTCTGCCCAATCACATGTCTTGGAACCCTTTGAATGTATTACCATTTCTGGTAATGACCAAACCTAATTACATCAATTTTAATATTCGGTTCTGTATTATTTTAAGTTAACGTGAAAGAAATGAGCGTGTTTAATAGGCTCCAGAGACACTTCAAATCTACGTCATTGAAACATGATCACAAGAGAAATATAACTCAATCATGTTGGATACACTTGGTTCAGTTTTGTAAATTCAAAGACCTGCAATTTCCCATTTTTTCAGTGTAGGTGAAAAGTTGGTTCCTCAGTGTGGGACATCAACTGTCAAATATGGAGGCGGAAGACCGTCTGGGGCTGTTTTGCTGGATCCAGCACTACAAATGTGCTGCAGATGACAGATTAGTCTGAAATAATTGGGATTCTTATCACAGTTACATATGAGAACAAATATATCTGTCACATGTGTGTAGAAAGCAAATATGTTAAAATTTTAAGGTATGTGGGCTATAAGTTTATTGTGTATTTATTTATTCATTTATTTTTTGTTTCTTTAACCTAAAGTTGTTACGGTTTGTGCAGAGGCTCAGATGCAGAAAAGGAGATTGCAGACGAATGAGTGATTTAAGAATGCTTTCATTTACAGAACAGGAAAATGAACAATGGACTACAACTAACTACCGGAAGTCTAACACTACTGTAGACACGGAAGTAATACAAAACCTCCATAGGTGGAACGAATCCTGCTACCCTCTAGCGGGCAGGTGGACAAACTCCAAGGACCAGAATAAACACTATTAAGCAGACCCATGTATGGTAACACCAAGGCAGGAATACTAGTTTAAACACAAATCCACTAAACATGAATATATTTTAAGAGTACTCTACTAACAGTAATCCACACATGGTAACTCCAAGGCAAGAATACTACTAGAACCAGAATGTCTTTCATATAAGACAAGAATTATAAGAACAGGATTCTATACAAATGAGGAAGCCAATTGGAAATAATAGAACAATCTAGCATATTAAGATCAAACACAAGAGTCTGGTACTGCGTGGAATCAGACTTAACTGACGGTTCCGATATAGGAGAGTCCGGGTACAGAGCCAGGTTCGGGCCAGCCAAGGGAGGAGTAGCGGTGCCCTGGAAGGGTTGGCAGCCAGCGGTGGTGATGATGGGAAGAGGGTTCAGGCTGGAGTCCACAGTGGTGAGGGTGACATCTGTGATGGTATGGCAGGCGTCCATGGTGGCGTGGCAGGCAGCAGTGTGGTGGCTTCGGAAGGATGAGGAAAGGGTGAGCTGAACCCGAGAGTGACTGGACCAGGGGGGCCAAGGAAAATCCGGGAGGGTGAGGGATCTCAGAGAAGCGGTGGCAGAAAGAACAGTGGATCTGGGTGGCAGGCAGGAGTCAATTCTAGAAAAAGCAAAGACAGGATTACTGAAAGTAACAACAAGGCTTAGACTGAACGGTGTGCAGCACTAACTGGAGAACATTCATGGTCCGGCGATAAGTGGCAATCTGGTTATATGGAGGAGTAGGACCAGTTGATTCAATTACTCCCACCTGCTCGTGCACTGCTCTCACTGATGATAGTTGCTCTCACCTACTGCCAAGCCTCTGTGCACACGCATACCTAAGAGAGGGAGAAAAATGGGGCCACTAACCAGAGCCTGTCGCTACGGCCGTGACAAAAGTTCCTTTATTCACTGGTCCCATATGGTAAAAAAATTTTTAAAAATGTGTTTGTGGTTCTTATAAACTTGGAGGTGTGAAATAAAAGCTGCCCCCACAATTGCATAGCCTCCCAGCTTTACAAGTGTTGCATCACTACACTTTATAGTGTGTACTACACTTTATGATTACATTTTTTTACACTTGTTTACAATTAGGGGCACCAGCGAATATAAGACAGAAATTAATTGCTAATACTTCAGATTTAATATTAATAGACTGATCAAATGTGCTTGTATTGATCAGTTTGATAATCAGAAGTCATGAACTCTGATTTCATTGGCCTCCAGTTCCCAAACAGAGAAAAACACGGTAGAATCGACACAATTATTTACAAAAATGCATTAACTAATTCTACAAACAAGCAATAAAACAACAATCATCAACAGACAGTAGCTGAATGAATGCAGATAAACTCATTAATTAACCATGACTGTCACTGAAAGTAGTTGAAAGAGCTGTGATTCATTGAGAAACATTTTGGAATTGAGATGCCAAATGTAATGTCTAAATTCACCCATTTAGCAGAAACAAAGTTATACTTGCATGGCCTTTGTATTAGTTGCAGAATCAGTGTGCAGCAACAAGAGGTAAGAGAGGGAGGCTGCAGCAGGATTAGTCAGTGGAGATCTGCTGGATGAGTTGGTTCAGTGTACCAAATAAAACATGTGACTTTCATGTTTCATTTGGGTGAAAGTTTTAGGTGGTCTTCTACCAAATTTACAGCTGTGAGACAGGAATTGTCTGTGTGGTGCTTTGGAATGTGCCTGGTGATATACTATTTCTCTGCTCCTTGGTACGCTACATGAGTGAGTAAAAACCACTGAATAAACCAATAGTCCTTTAGTTCAAAGTTTGTATAATGGCCTGCCCCCCCCCTTTTTTTTTTTTTGCATTCATAATGAGCAGCCTATCAGTGCACTCCGTACAGCTGTTTCAACTAACTATAAAATGTCTTGGCAACAAGTAAAGCACATGCATTTCTTGCAACTGAGGAACAGAAAACCCAGCGAACTACTTTTGTATTTTTGATAAAATTAATTAGTTGTTTGTTTGCGGAATGGCTTTGATTGATTTTAAATCTTCTCTCAGCTTCACAATTGCTTGTTTTTCACTCATAGACAGCTCTGTGGTTTTCATGTTGGTTACACCTCTAACAATAGATGCAGTCTACACAGGCAAGACTCAAAACTGAAACTGAACATCGGCATTGAACGTTATTTATTTTTGAATAATCACAGTAATAGGACACACCAGAACAAGAAAACATGGCTGTCAGTCACAATATTTTTGCTCACATGAAGAATGGGTGGGTTCAAACAAAAGGTGCTTTCTTCTAAGTTGTGTATCAGATCCAGATGTAAATACCTGGAAATAAAAGCTGAAATGTTGATCTCTTGTTTCATATTCATCATTCGATGTCAAACCCAAATGTTTTACAGCAAAAGTAAAGGATTTGACCTCACTGTTCCAATACTTTTGTAGGGGAGTGTATTTAATGCATGAAACCATTTCTTTGCACAAAACAATCAGTGATCATCCAACACAAAATCAGAAGAAAAGGAATAGAGGGGTGGAATCAGATGGTCAGTGAATACACATTACACAGGGGTAGCTGTTCTTTTAATTTTTAATTTTTTTTAAATTGTTGACCTTTTCCCCATTGACAAATTTCAATATATTGTACACCTGATTTTTAAAAATGAATAAAACAATGTTGTGCATTAATGGATGACAAGCACACCTAACAAACAAGAGACAGAAAAAGGATGTGAGGGGAGCAAGGAGAAGAAAAATCCATGGTGGCTGGAGCAGGGATTGTGGTACGTGTGGACCATGTTAATGAAAGGGCATTTATCACCATTAGAGCAGTGATGGACGCTGGCACAACTGTCCCTTCCTATGGAAGAAAGACTCTCCTACATGGCCTTCAGTGAGGAGACAAGGAGGAAGTAAAGGGAGAGAGGAAGAGAGGAAGTGGGAGTAAAATTGTACACGCTGTCGCTCTTCACAGCAATAATTACCTTTCAATAATCCAAGACACACATTGGGAGGCAAGCTGCCTGCCAAATAACCACTTCTGGTGTCTCACCAGAGTCATCATGCACACACTTAAACTGCACACACAGACGGACACACAAATACCCATCTGCTAAAAAACCAAGGTGTTCCACCAAAGGGAAATATTGCTTTAAATAAGCAGTGTAGTGCCAAGACACGCAGAATGGAAAAGAACACTGAGACAGCAGTGGAGGGCTGTGAAAGAAAGCACTGGTGGTCAGTTGAAGAGCTGATGATAAGGACGAAGAGGGTCTGTTACTTTGTCTACATAGCACCAGAAGATAAGTCATCTCAGGACGCATGACATGATACATCTGAATGTGTTTTATAATAATCTTTGTCATTATTTTTTAGTTCAGAATGGGTTAATCCATTAAGGATCCCCTCTGGTGAAAATCAGGTTTTGTAAATGTCCATGTATACATGGTGTTTGTATACTGGAGGACAACGTGAATGGGATAACAAGTGTTTTCTCTTTGAAACTTGTAGTTTACCAATGAAAGCACTGATGGTCAGTCGAAGAGCTGATGATAAGGAGGAAGAGGGTCTGTTACTTTATTTACATAGCAACAAATCATGAGTCATCTCAGGGCACTTGACATGATACATTTGAATGTGTTTTAACATAATCTTTGTCATTTTTATTTCAAATTGTTGTATCTTCTAACCATCTTACCATCTTGCCATAGTTACTGTGGTGTAGTTGTCATTTCCAGCAGGGTTAATGAAATCTGTTAAGTCCCTTTTTAAGCACACAGTTTAGGGAACTCGGTTTTGAAGAAAGATAAAAAGATAACAGATTTACTGTAATTACTATACACTCAGAACCACTGTTCCTACCAATCTACCACTAGCACGTGCAACAAACACTAAGATTATGATTCACTCACTTGGTCATTAAAAAAAGAGCGCATCTGGTGTCCGAGCCTTGGGGTCCCATTGGGCTCAGTCGGACACAGCCCGAAGAAGAAACACGGAGCCACCGCCCAGTAGGCCCACGACCTGGGCCTACTGGGTGGGGTCGGGTGCTATGCTCACCGGGCAGTAAGCTGAAGCGGGTGCCCGGGCACCCTACTTGTCAGGGGAGGTCAGAAATGACACAGGGACCATCTCATTAGATATTGGCAGTGATGTGGTTTATAGTCTGAATCCACAGATTTGTTAAAGATTTCTGTATCATTGTGAGATAGTGTCACTGTAACTATGACAAGTGAACACTATGTCAGCTGCCTGCTGACGATCACATGATAGCGATCCTACTACAAATCGACCACTGGGGACTTATTAGGACTTATCCGTTTGACATTATACAAGCAACAACTGATTAGATTCTTGGGGTGTTTCCGAGTCCCATCAATTCCTGCTGCCACTATATGTTTAGGTCATGTGATTTGGTATCCATACATAATGTACACATGCATAACACACACCTGTGCTCAGTGCAAGATCGTTTTTTTTGTGGGTACATCTATAATAAATGGCCACATTCTATAGTGCTGTGGTTTCTGATCATCAATCACTAATAAGCAAATGCTGCATTTCTGACAATACCATATGGGGGAATGAACAGCCTTGGCGGAGTACTGTGCTCTCTGAGTGCTTTTCTAGTTTGGTATTTGGCGCCATCAGTGACTGGGAGGGATTTGATGACTAATGGCAAGGATATCACACTCTTTGCTACTATTGTTTGTCCATTTATAAACATTTATTTATTTAACTATTCTGGCTGGACTGAATGAGTAAATAATACTTTGATGTTTTTAGATGCCATTGGTACTTCCTTTCAACATCTTCACAGTATGTCTAAACTGTAGCTCTCTGACACAAGCAAGTGCCACATTTGTGCTCATCTCATGCCTACAATGGACTTTCCTTATAAAGTCAAGCCAGCATTCTTCACAATTCTCTTTTTCCAATATCTGCCTCTGTCTCACACAGCTTTAATAACATTTGGAGATATATGCTGGCCCAGAAGAGGGAGGAGCACTGAGCCAATAGATACTTTCAGAAATGGAATTGAGATGTATTATTCACAGCCTTTGCTATAGGTTTTAAGATATTGCAGTTTATCTTAATATCAACTCACCTCAACTTCATTACCCAGCTCCCTTCAGATGTGATTTCTTTTGGCATCTTGTAAGAAAACATTTGTCTTTAAGCATGAGCTGCTTCTGCATAAGAATGCAGTCCTTTTATTTTCACTGAGATTTCAAGTTTGAATGGTGCATTTCATCCGGGAGGCTTTAGAGATCTCAATTTGCACACACTCAAAGGAAGTTATTCTTCATGAAAGTTAGATTTTAGAGGTTTTACACGTGCTTTTAATGCTGGCCACTTAGAACTAAGAGTTTAAATAAAGACTCTTACATTGTAATGAATAAAATTCTACTTTGTATAGAGCCTATGAGTGGGTAAGGTAAATTAAATATATATTTCAAGGCCTTATGTTATTATATCAGAGCTGCACAAGATCATTTCTGAGCACATAAGATAGCGCTGGTGCCCTTGCTTTGATTAATCCATGCCCTCATTTTCATAATTTTGCGCAGACTAATTTAGTCTGAATTAATTAAAAGACATGAAAGCTAATGAAATGTGTACACACTTTTGAAAGATTCCATTTTGCTGCTACAGCAGGTTACTAATGCACTTGATGATAATATGTTTTTCTGCTTTGTCCCCCCCCAAATGGCGATATTGTGGATTTAATATCAGAAAATATGTGGTGCTTAATTGGTAAATCTAAATTATCCATAGGTGAGAATGTGAGTGTGATTGTTTGTTTCTATATGTAGCCCTGTGATAGACTGGTATCCTGTCTAGGTGTCCCCTGCCTTCACCCTAATTCAGCTGGGATAGACTCCAGCCCCCCGCAACCCTAATAAGGATCAAGCGGTGCATGGATAATGGATGGACGGATGTTCCATCTAGCTCCCTTGGGTTTTCTCATACTAACTGCTGTTTTCTTGTGCTTCAGTTCCAGATCTTCCACCTGCTCGCCAGCCTCTCACCTGGATTCTCTGTCTGCTCTCCGCCATCATTCTGGAGCCTCCTGGATCACCATCCGACAGACACCTCGGGCTTCAGTACCTGTCTCGTCTCCTTCATTCTCCATGCCACACGCCACCTCTGCCTGCCTCATCCTGCTTCACTTCCCTTCACGGCTGTAGTCAGCTAAGTTCCCTGCTCACTCTCTCAGTCCAACTATAGTTATTCAGGTTGTTCAGTAGTAAGTATTTCCTTGTGAGAGTTAATTCTAGTTTCCTGTTCCGTGGTTTTGGCATCTAGTGATTTTTCCTGATAGTGTTTTCTTTGTAAACTTTATAACCAAACCTAGTTCTGGTTAGCTCTTCTCTTTAGTTTAATCTAAGACTAGAGTCTGATGTATCAGTTCTAACCCACTACTCCCAAAGAAATCTGCACTGTTAGCCCGGATTTCATATGTAATTAAAAAATGAATTGCAATTTACTTAGATGATTTAAATTAGATTGCATTACTGTCAAATGTAAGTATAAAATAATTGCTTATTATTAAATGTCAGTATATTAAACTTGTGTTTGATAGTAATGCTCGTATCAGAAACTTTAAGTTAAATAGCTTTCCATTATCAAGTTTTTAGCCATGATCACTTTAATCCAATTAGTTTGCCGCTGCTGTTGGTCAGGTATTGTGATTTTGAGTATACAAACCATGTGTGAATACTAAAGTTTGTTGAGAATGGAATGAACTTTCTTGGCCATGTGGGTCGGACATCATGTCACATTGACCACCGGTTTAGGACCGTGCTCTGACCACGCTATCACGCTTCCAACAAAGGGAGAGGAGGTTGACGCTTACCACAGCCTACTGTATCGGGTGAGTGCCATTTAGCTAACATTAGCGACAATATTGTGTTTTGAGATGGCCATTGATTGTCGTCACCTAACCGCAGCACTGCTTTTGCTCGTGGTTGGTAACGTTAACTGAGTAACAGAAAACGAGGTGCAGTTGATGAAAAGTGAAGTTCTTTCAATCAGATAAAAAAATGTCACCGGTTCCGTTTTTTATCCACTGGAGGGGCTGTCACAGGGAAGTGAAAGACATTGTTTTTGTCCGTTTTACAGTTTTTTCCCCCTCTTTAATACCAGTGAAATGGTGAATGTGACATAGTAACCATTACAACATTTTATGTCCAGGTATCTCAAACATCTTTGCTCTTTGCTATAGCTAATGTAACATTCATTAGGCTATCAGAAGAAAACATTAATTGTACACAGCCTTAACATTACATAATTTAACAGCCTCAAAATACAAAAAAAAAAAAAAAAAAAAAACCCAGGAAACTGTACATTGTGATAAACTCGCTTAATTTAAGTTTCTGGTCAATGTAATTTTATTGTGTTGCAGTACACATGAAAAGATGATTTGGGCGTGTAAGTACTGCCCTTTTGATTGCGAAAAAAGAGCACAGCCTTTTTAAACACTATAGGCTAAAATATGGAAGTTATGCAAGAACAACAATTTCCTTGCTTGCATCAGGAATTTCCATGTACATTTAAATCGTTCAATGCACTAAATGTACACTTATCCTGCCTTCACACCCAAACTCCAGATCAGCAACCAAGTGTGGATGTAGGCCTGTCAGTGAAATTTTGCTGTCTGTCATGTGGGTTTGCTGAGACTTGTTCAGAGACTGACTACTTTACTCACCTGCATACTGCACACTTTAAAGTCAACCATAAAGTCAGGTGCCCTTATAAAGACTGCAACTTTGAAAGGAGTGTCTACTCCACTTTCAAAGCACACAAGAGTAAAGTTCACAAAGACTAAAGCTGGAAGAGGTTCAAACCAGAAGTCATTGGTCAGATTAACATAAACCTTGTCAGTGAGGATCCTGCACAAGACCAAATGTCACATGCTGATGTTGCGGAGTTAGAAGAGATGAGTGAAGAAGCTGGTGAGCATGATCTGCGTGATTTAGGAAAAACAACTTGAGCACAACTTGGCGTCTCTTCTGTTAAAAATGCAAGCTGTTCTACATACACCAGAAAGTGTTGTTCAAGAAGTAATTTTTTCAGAGCCACTTATGCATAACAGAGTGAGGTCTGTACTAAAGAAATATTATGCTGACATGGATGAAAGTGTTGTGAGAGAGGTTACCACTGTTGTGTCTGAAGCTAACATGATGACATTTTGTGCCAAAGATGGACTCTTAGGAACTGCTAAAAAAAGAGCTGCCTATGTCCGCAGAGAGTTTCCACTGGTAAACCCCATAGAGTATGTTGTAGATAAAGGCAAAAAAACATTTGCATATGTCCCTGTTCTTCTTATGCTCCAGGAAATACTTAACAAACCCGATATGTTAGACAAGGCTATGTCTGAAAAAGTCCATGTCCAAGAAGAGTACAGATCATATGTAGATGAACAGTACTTTAATGTAAATTCTCTTCTCGCAAGTGATGAGTTCACAATTGCTCTTGGCGTGTACATTGATGACTTTGAAGTAGCAAATCCATGAGGGACTTCCAAGCTGAAACATAAAATGTGTGCAGTATACTGGGTCATTGTCAACATACCTGCAAAATACACGTCAACCCTCAGCTCAATCCAGCTTGCGCTTTTGTGCAATACTGCTACAATGAAAGAGTGTGGTTATGCAAAGATCCTGCAACCTACTGGAACAACATGGTGTTTACCTGGAGAAACTAGGTTCAAATGTAAAAGGCACAGTGTTGTATGTTGCCGCTGATAATCTTGGTGCCCATTCCCTTGCAGGATTCCAGGAGGGCTTCACTGTTGACAAGTTCTGCAGGCTCTGTTTGGCATGCAGTAGTGACATTCAACAACACAAGGTACGTTCTGGATTCTTTCAGCTCAGAGACAAAGACCCCCGTGACAGGCAGGTACAGGAAGTGAGAAAGGACCCAGACTTGAGTAGAACTTACAGTGTGAAAAAAGCATGTCCTTTAACTGAGAATCTCATGCACTTTCATGCAGTGACTGGTTACCCTCCTGACATCTTACATGATCTCTTGGAAGGTATTGTTCCAATTGAATTGTCTCTGTGTCTTAAAGACTGTGTAGACAAAGGGTACTTCATGTTATATATGCTAAATCACGCCATCAAGTACTTTGATTGCACATTTACTGACAGAACAAACCGACCTCAGGTGATAGGAAAGGGATTTTCTGTCAACGAGACCATTAGAGGAAATGCCCATGAGAACTGGTGTCTCATGAGGCTCCTTCCTTTTCTTATTGGCCACTGTATCAATGAGGGTGACAGCACATGGGAAATTCTCATGCTTCTCAGAGACATTATTGAGTTAGCTGTGGCACCAAGGCATACTGAAGAGACACTGCATTCCCTGGACTTTAAGATAATAGAGCACCGACAGCTGCTGCAGTCCACATTTCCAGATTTTCATTTGAGACCAAAGCATCACTACCTAGAGCATTATCCTCAGCTTGTGAGGAAATTTGGTCCCCTGACTGAGGTTTGGACAATGTGCTTCGAGGGGAAGCATGAATTCCGCAATGCACAAAATTTCAAAAAATGTGGCCATGACACTTGCTACCAAACACCAGAAGGCAGTGAGTTACCATTTTGACTGTAGCTCATATTTCAGACCATTGGTTGAGTTGACAAAGGCAACACCAGTTTTGCTTACCTATTTCCCTCTGAACATTCAGAGGGAAATTTCTCTGAACATCACAAAGCCAGGGCTAGTTCTTGATGTATCATCTGTCAGTGTAGATGGAATCAAGTATCTTCCATGCATGATTCTCTCTTCTGGCTCATGCTCAGGTCTCCCTGAATTTGCTCAGATTGAAAAGATTCTTCCAGGTAGCACAGAAATTTTGTTTGTTTGTCACAAAATGTGAGTGTGAATTGAATGATGTCCAACCATTATCTGCATATAGGGTAAAAGGTGAACTCATGGTAACACTAAGGCGATTTGTTATTTGTTAAATATCTATAATTTTTTCCCCAGATGGCTGCACAACAGAAGCTGACAATGAGGGTTATTGTCACTGAGTCAGATATCAGAAAGATGACAATGACAACAAGACCTGACACTGTTGAAGATTTGATTGACTGGCTCCAAAGCTCACTCCAAGCAAACTACAGCTTCACCTTGCAGTACCAAGATCCTGATTTTAACAATGAGCTGTGTAACCTGACAGATCTCTCAGAGCTCCCAGACAAGCCAACAATCAAAATCATTCCTACAGTTACACTTGTACCCATCACTGCACCAACTAAAGCATGTAGTGACACAAGCAGCCTTGCAGACACAGAAATCCTCTCCAACTCCTCTCTGGATAGAAGTTTGCAGTGGCCAGAAGAATTTGAGTTTTCTGTGGATGTTGAGTACAGACTCCGACAAGGGAACCTCCTGTATCTCAGGGATGGAGCACATCTCCAAGTGACAAAAGAGCTGAAACATGATATACTCGAGAAACTGGCTGAGGTGATCTATGCATATGATATATACCCATCAAAGCAAGACTTTGAAGCTGTTGCAAAAGCCTTAGTGCAAACCCACCCATGTCTCAAAGAAGCAGGTTCATCCTCTGGCTGGGAAGGATGGAAGAATAGTCTGAAAGTCAAGATGGGTAACTACAGAAACAAAATGCGCCTTCTCGGTCGGCGTGAAGTCACTGTCAATGCTGGTAGACGTGGAAGATACTCAGATGGTGGACCTCCCAACAAAGACATCAAAAAGCCAAAGAAAGGGGAGATCAATTTCCTACCTGAAAATCCAGAGGGGATGGATGACCACAGCCTGGAAGCATCGCGTCAGGTTCTTGCCAACGAAATAATGAAGAGGAAGCCTAATGTATCCCTCATTGAGAAAGAGATGGACAAGACGTTTGCTCTTTGGAGAAAAGAAGTTGTTGAAGACAAGTTCGAGATCAGCCAGATGGTACATCGATGGCCAGCTCTTTTCACAGAAAGCCAGGTTTGTATGTTTGTTTTGAGTAATAACAAAGAGGACTATGTCTTTTTGTATTCTAAATGTATTGTTAATAAAATGTATTTTTTTCTCATGCATTCTTAACCACATGATTTTATTAATAGTGCTGCAAGAAGAACACAGAGGCATCTTGTAAAATCAGATGCTAAAGCAAGCACAAGTTGCTGAAATAAAAAAAAAAAAAACGTGCTTATTTCTGCTTAGGATAGTTTATGTTTGACAATCTGATCATGAACTTGTAGATGGTTTGTTCTTTTATGTTTCAGGTTAACTGTGAGTTCAACAGAGTGGTGGGTAAAAATCTCAAAGACAACTTCTTTGATGCTCTTGACAGTTTCTCTCTAAGCCTAATTGACCTCTTTAGAAGAAAGAAAGGTGTCACTGGCCAAGTTCTGTCTGAGCTTTTACATCAGACAAAGGTGGGTTTACTTTACATCTGTCTACTCTCTCTCTCTTTCCTCTCTCTTTGTTCCTCTTCTTTCCCTTTGACTTCCTTCTCATCTCTGCTTTCCTCTTATTTGTTGCTGTCTGTATTTTCCTCTTGTCCTCTCGATTCTTTAATCTCATCCTTTCCTATCTCATTTTCTCCTCTTTCCCCTATTCTCCCTGCTTTGCACTGTTGTTTTGTCTCTCCCTTTGTGTTCACAACCCTTCTGTTCTCTTGTGTCAAGTCATCTTCTTTTGTCTGCTCCTATACTTTCCAGTAAATTTGAAATAAAGCCAATGTTTAGAGTTTGTGGAATGTTTTTGAGAAATAATTAAGTCCAATTTATTCCAGACTGGGCTGCACAGTGGCGTAGTGGTTAGCACTTTCACCTTGCAGCGAGAAGGTCCCTGGTTCACGTCCCAGCTCGGACCTGGGATCTTTCTGCATGGAGTTTGCATGTTCTCCCCGTGCATGCGTGGGTTTTCTCCGGGTACTCCGGCTTCCTCCCACAGTCCAAAAATATGCTGAGGTTAATTGATTATTCTAAATTGCCCGTAGGTGTGAATGTGAGAGTGCTTGTTTGTCTCTGTATGTAGCCCTGCGACAGACTGGCGACCTGTCTAGGGTGTCCCCTGCCTTTGCCCGAGTCAGCTGGGATAGGGTCCAGCCCCCCCGCGACCCTAGTGAGGATTAAGCGGTGTATAGATAATGGAGGGATGGATATTCCAGACTACTGAGCCGATCAGTGTTGCATAAACTGTAAAGGTTTGTTTTGATTGTGAGATTTTGACTGTTTACATTCTTAAGCACCAATAAGTGCATTTGTTAAACAGATCATTCTGCTTGACTTTTATAGTTCACGTGCAAAAACAATCATAGGTAAATTTGTGGCCAATGTTTAGCCTCAGTTTTATAAAGAGTTTTATAAGAAGTTGACTTGCATTCAGTATTAATGAAAGGAAAAACTATATCGTTGTGCTTTGAATTTTTATTTCTTTTTTCCCCCCCAATTTTGTAGTTGACAGAATTCTAACTATAAAAATGTAACCGCTTTTAACTTCAAATATTAAGTTTAGTAATTGGACAAAGCAATTAATATTAATTAAGCTTTTAAGTTATATCAAGTGCATTGTACTTCAAATAACAATGCCAGCCCTTGACACATTTAAGTTGAATTCACTCAAGTTTTCATTATTCATTACTTAACTTTTTTAAGGCAGCCACTTTCCTCTAGTTTTTCGAGTAGATTCTACTTATTTGGGCCTACAGTTTTTTAGTTTCACATGCGGTAACTGCTTCTCAGTTCCGCAGCTATTTAGTATTCGCTTTGTTGTAGTTTTCATGTGTGTGTGTTTTACTTTAAATGCCTGTCTGCCGTGTCTCTGTTGTCCTGTCAGAAAAGTAACATGATGAACTCAGTCTGTCTTCAGCATGGTTTTGACTGTACATTCAGACATTGCACAGAATCATAATACTAGGGCCAGTTTAACAGTGAATTAGTCATGACAGTTTATTTTATAAATGATTATGTTGTCTCATTAACAATTCCTTTTGGCTTTCCTTTTGTGGTTTGAACCTGATTTGAGGTTATTACATCTGACAACAACTATGAGCAAGTCTTTCTAAAATGAATTAGACAGTATTTCAGATTTTACAAAACAACATTGATTGTTTGTGTTCTTGAAGTTTAAATGATGACCATTTAGATTGTAGTGCAGGCTGGAGTGTGGGACTTGCAAACATTCTGAATCCCATTTTTAACTTCACTCTAACTACAATGAACACCTGGAAGACCACTCAGTCCAAACATTGCCAACAAACAAAGTACACTCTCAGGTGCGAGTCATCTGTTTCTTCACAGTGTTTTCCAAATCCTCACAACAATAGGCTTTGACTGTAACAACACGTGATAAGGTAAAGAATGCTCTTTTCTGTGATTGCTGTTAAAATAGAATTGGAATGACATTTGGATCTCTTGAGGACATTACATTTTCCATGAGTAAATCAGCAGACCTAAATTTTATCTATCAATCAATTAATCAATCAATCATAGCTGTGATGATGGTACATGTTAGTCAAAATGTGGGTTGGTTAAGAACTGGTTAAGCAATGGTCAGGCTAATCGGCTATCTTGATACTGCCTAGGCAATCATTCTGGTCACCACTGCATGGAGTGAGCGCTGGATGCACCTAACCTCTTTGTATGGAAATCTCCAATGAAGTGCCCTCATGGGTGCCCTTTCAGTCAAATACAAAGTTTAACATGCTGAATTGGGTGACCTAACAACAACAACCACAATAATAAAAGAGTAAATAAAAAATAGTGCACTCTACGGTGCCTCACCGGATGCAGACCCTGCATACTGAGATGATGAAGATGATGAAAGCTGCTCAGTGGCAGACAAGCTGAAATGTTTTTTTTTTTCCAACTTTCCTTCACATACTTGGATGTGAGTGAAGTCTTCTGCAGTTTTTGTGCTCTAGAACATCGGTTTCCTTTTCCGTCATGCCTGTAAATAGTATAGGGGACCAAGACTCCTGTCTGCCAAACAGGCTTACTACCTGCATACCTGAATGGGGTTAAATAAAATAATCATATGGCCCTACTGGGCTTCCCAAATGCTAATGCATCAAATGGATCCAATTCTGACAATAAAAAGAGTAATTTCACAGGTTTGTAATACTGTGACAAATGTATTCACCATTTTATAGCCTCTCCTTTCCCAATGATTGTGTGTGAGAAAAAATGCTTTTTGGGCCAGTGTGCATCACATTATGAATGCAGAAGTCATGAAGTAGGCCTCGCAAATGTGGAAAGTATATCAAAATTATGATGCAACCTAGTGCAGCCCCAGGGGGTTTGGTGCCTTCACAAGTGAAGTTGTAATGAGTGAACTTTCAATGAAACAAAACAGAGTGAAGTGCCCCTCCAGTGAAGACAGTGGACCACTGTGTTGGATAAGATGCCCTAACAATAGCCAGTATTGTAAAAATGTATGTTTCCATTATATTGGCTGACAATTAGGAAAATAGAGCATTCTAAAAGCACTACAACAGTTACTTTAGCAGACATTATTCCATTCGGTTGATTTTGCTGCAGCTCTACTCAGAGTACTGATTTGTGAATAACAGCCACTTTTGGATTGTTCTCATTCTTTCTTCTTTGAGTCACTACAGCTATAAAATTGATCCTGCAATACTTTACAATTTGGTGTGTCACTTCGAAAGACTTCTTTACAATAAAAAAATCATAAAATAAATAAATGTATGGGTTAAATATTTGTCTTTTTTAGTGACTTTAAGAAAATGAATATGTTTTACAGTGTTTTTGAAAATAAAATTAAAATGTACTGCTTTTTTCATAAGAAAGCATATGACATAGTAGGTGAAAGAATAATTCCACAATTTAACATATGAGAAAATTTGAACAAATTATTTTTGGAAATATTTTCTTGATTGTTAGCCTCTCATTTTCTAGTAATATATTATTTTCCAGAAATAATAAAATAGATAAAAACAATTTGTACATTCTAAGTTAAATTCAGGCTGTACAGTGGCGTAGTGGTTAGCGCTTTCGCCTTGCAGCAAGAAGATCCCTGGTTCACGTCCCAGCTCGGACCTGGGATCTTTCTGCATGGAGTTTGCATGTTCTCCCTGTGCATGCGTGGGTTTTCTCCGGGTACTCCGGCTTCCTCCCACAGTCCAAAAATATGCTGAGGTTAATTGATCATTCTAAATTGCCCGTAGGTGTGAATGTGAGAGTGATTGTTTGTCTTTGTATGTAGCCCTGCGACAGACTGGCGACCTGTCTAGGGTGTCCCCTGCCTTCGCCCGAGTCAGCTGGGATAGGCTCCAGCCCCCCCCGCGACCCTAGTGAGGATTAAGCGGTGTATAGATAATGGATGGATGGATGGATGGAAGTTAAATTCAGTCTGAGGTGTAAAAAATAACAACGTAACCATCCAATCAGTATAGGTTTCGATGAATAACAAGTTACTTGGCTGATAAACCATTTTACTGGATGATAATTTCTATTTTTTTTACGGTGCTTGTTTCATTAAAAACAGCGGAGATGAGGACCAAAACCCTGAAAGGCTTAACAAGTCTATAACAGTTACCAGCTATTACTCCGCCAAGGAACATGGTGATTGGTGTATGTTTGTCCTTCTGTTCATCTGTTGGTTGCTCTGTCTGTCTGTCTGTGCACAACATTACTCAAAAACGGACCGACGGATTTGGATGAAATTTTCACGGAAAGTCAGGAACAGTTGATTGAATTGTGGAGGTGTTTCTGAGTCCCATCAATTCCCGCTGCTTGCTACATATTTAGGTCACATTATTCGGTATCCGTACATAATGCACACAAGCATAACACACATCTGTGCTCAGCGCAATGTCATGTTGGTTGTGGGTATATCTATATTAAATGGCCACATTCTACGGTCCCGTGATTTCTGCCACAAATTTTCTCAAGATTTCAGCAGTCGGAAATAATACAACGACTGAGCAGCCTTGGTGGAGTACTGCACTTTCTGAGTGCTTTTCTTGTTCTAAATGTGCAGAGGTGAAGACTTAAATTGTGTAGTGTCAGTAGCGATTGAGGAAGAGAGTCCAAAATGATGATGTACTGCCGTGATGGTGGCATAGTGTGGAGAAAGAAGCTGGCAGAGTTGACTGAAGCAGGGTTTCTGATGAGACATGCAGTGAAGCAGTGTGTCAGCCTAAGGCAGACAGACGACAGAGTTACTTGACAAAGACAGACTGGATTAAACAAATCGGAGCAGAGAATCGACTTTGACATGAGTACCACATTGGTAAACTGAAGCATCTGGTGGAAAATGGAGAGATGACATGGGGCACACCCTTCTGCAATACTACTTAAATATTAAATAATTCAAAATAGTATCACCTTAGGCTGCACAGTGACTTGGTGGTTAGCACTTTCGCCTTGCAACTAGAAGATCCCCGGTTCGCGTCCCAGCCTTCCCGGGATCCCTCTACATGGAATTTGCATGTTCTCCCTGTGTATGTGTAGGTTTTCTCCAGGTTCTCAAGCTTCCTCCCACAGTCCAAAAACATGCTGAGGTTAATTGGTGATTCGAAATTGTCTGTAGGTGTGAATGTGAGTGTGATCGTTTGTCTCTATTTGTAGACTAATGACCTGTCCAGAGCATCCCCTGTCTTCACCTTAAGTCAGCTGGGATTGACTCCATCCGCCCACGACCCTAATGAGGATTAAGCGGTGTATAGATAATGGATATGGATGGATGGACGTAACAATTACATTACATCTTAGTTGAACAGTAAATATTTGTTAATATGTCAAATTAAAACCTATCAGTTTACTATATTAAAAATATGGTACTCACATTAGGAAGTCATTGCAGCAAAACACTGTACACTTCTTATTAGTGAGATTCCAATTTTTTTTGATACTCTGTTTCTACCTTTACTTTCTGCTGCAACAGTTTCCACAGATTTTTAGTTGACCACTGATTGTCCAGTGTGCTCTTTCATTATTTTGAAGTCTTAGTATCAGATTGTTCCATTTCTCTGGCAATTATTTTCCTTGTGAAGTCAAGATGTAAACATGTAATAACAAAGCCCATAGGCTTAAAGCTGAGAAGGTTCTGATGGTGACAGGCCATGTTTAAAACATAATCATTTTTAGGCTAATTGGAATCGCAGGTGTAGCCAGTTTTGTGTCAAAGCTCACTGGTTTACTAACTTTTGTGTCAGTGATCACAAATGTATTCGCTTTTGTTGCATTGAATTTCAATTTTGGGGTGTCAGTTTTCAATGATGTTTTTCTCATGAGTTTGTTTTTGATTGTTTAGAAGAGGAAATACTGTATTTGTCAATGTGGAAGTAATTTAGTTATTGGGAAGTAATGTAACTTTAAATCACTTACAGTTTTTCTCTATTGATAAGACACTGTTCCTGAAAAAATAGCACACATTTCCCAAAACACTGCGCCCTATATTCTTTATTAGGACACAGTTCGCAAAGCACTGCACACTTGTGTCAAAAGTGCACTTTATTGTCAAAATCTGAACTTTGCTTTCAAAATTAGCACACACAATGTCAGGCCTGCTTCTGCAGGTTCTGGATAGGGCTCCTCCTTCCCCCTCCCTTTTATTTCCTTTTTAGGTGTGCTTGGCATTGAGGCTGTAGCGGCAGGTGATTACCATACACAATCAGCAGAAGCACGAGCAGGTGGACCAAGCCAATCAGCATTCCTCTCTCCTGCAATATAACCGGATGCCTCTCACCACTCAATGCCAGATCGTTGAATGCACTTTCTGGACTTCCACCTGCTCGGGCACAATCCGTTCCTGGCCACCTGGATCTCACAGCTCGCTAAGATCAGTGTTAATTTTGACAAGAATTTTTAATTTAATTTTAGTCTTAGTCACTCACAAAAGACTGGATTTAGTTAATGTCACATTTTAGTCCTTTAGTTTTATTTAGTTTTAGTTAAAATTTAGTCTGTGGAAATAAGTTTTAGTTTTAATCTCATTTTTAGCCTTATTTTCGTCTTTTGGCAGTTTTGTTATACTGTAATAGATTAAAAAAATCCATTGTAAGCATATCTATAACTATGTGTTTAACCATCTAAACTAATAATGTACCATATTACTACTTGCATAATAAAAAAAAATGTCTAAGGCCTATTCGAAAAAATGCAATATATAATCATGTTCTTCGCAAGATCTTGTTTGTTTTCTGTATATCTGAAAATAAATAAATCACTTACAACCTGCAAGAATAAAGCTCCAGTCGTCTTAAGACATCAAAAGAAGATCATAACAGCTTAACTGTTATGCCCATTATTTAGTATTTTCTTACAAGGGCATCAAAACCTAGCCAACACATTTAATCACACACCCATTTTAATTCAGTGTTTGTGAAAGGGCATCAAAACTTAACTGTATGCCCACTTTTGCTAATCAGTATTTGTTATAAAGACATATTGGTCCATCAAAACAATAATCAAACTGTTTAACTGCGTAAAACCCATTTTCACTATTTACAAGAACTTTTTTCAAAAGTACACCATATAAAACAGTGTGGAAAAATATAAAAGTGCTGAGACAGGAAAAGGGGACATGAGTGTGGCACAGAGGCCTGACAATTAAGCCTATCTGTGTCTTTGTTTTATCCTGTCTTATCCCGGTTTAGTTTTAGAAAGGCGCTTCTCTCCTAGATGACCCTTGCCCTGTTACAACAGGCCCTTGTCAAGTCACCCGTAATGCTGAACACCCATTCAGCAAAAGCCTGAGATGCAGGCATCGCAAGTAAATCAAGGGCCAGAGGCCTCAAAGTCACATACGCCTCTGAGTTCAGTGCCAACCAAAAGTCCAAGCCAAGTTGAAAATCTGGGATCTGCTAAGACAAAAGCTCATCTTTGTATTTCCTGACTTCCTGATGAGCACTGTTGGCCTTGGGTTGTTTTGACTGATGGGAGGATGACAACTTGGTGGCCAAAAACTTAAATTGTGGTCATTTTGGGGGCACCTCTTCAACATCCCTTGATGTATCCCCATCATCCCTCTTCAACTCATCCACTCTCTGTGTTGTTGATATAGAGGCAGTAACACTTAGGATGTATTTTTCTGCTTTTTTCAAAAGTCCCTCCTGGACTCCATCATCTGAGGGATAGATGTAGAGGGGTGGGGGTGGTGGTGGTGGTGGTGGTGGTGGTGGTGGTGGTGGTGGTGGTGGGGGGGGGGGGGACACAAGGACCATAAAACACATTTTGATACATGCACGATAAGACAGATGATACATGCAAAGTACAACTAACATGGAAACTGATTATAGTTTACTGTTATGGTGTACAGTATTAAATATACTACATATATAGCTGGTGGTAAATTCAAAAATATGTAGATGAGCAAATCAAGTACAGTAATGGCAATGCAGAATAGATTGGTGGAAATGGGCAGCTGGAAGCAGTGGGTTGCAGGAAGGTCAGCAGCAACATCCCGCAGTGGACATGATGGAGACTAGGCCAGTTGGTGGGAGAACAACCACAGATCTGAAGCATCCAGCTCTGGGACCAGGGACACTCGGAGAAGGAAGGCATGAAACCATTTGAAATGTGCTGGACCATCTTGTCACACAGCTGGGAATTAGTGCAAGTCCACAGAGGTGGTGAAGTTTCTCCGTTGCAACTGAAGACCTACGAAACTGTTTCATAATGGCTTTCACCTTTTCCAACAGACGATTAACAGAGGCATCCTTGTGGATCATATTGACAACCAGTTCTAGGGTGTGAACAAAGCAGCATGTTCGCGCCGTAAAGCCTCCATACCTGAAAAACAGACAGAGTATTTAATTATTTATTCAATGGAAAATGTGTACACATACCTCAAAGTACAGCATCTGAGTATTTTGACAAACAAAGGTATACAAAATTTTATTAAATTAGTTAATAAAGTATTAGGTAATACTAATAAATCTGTTCAGGAATATTTTAAGTGACCACATTATTTATAAGTATTGCATGGGTAGTCTTGTATTTCTAATTTTATTATGTTCTATGTCTGCTATAAAACAAATGTTCTCTCATGAAACACTACAATGAACTGAAGTGATTAGACTAACTCCATAATGTCTTAACTTTCTTCCTCTTGCTCTCCCTCACTGCTCCCCTCGTGTTCTCCTCACTGTTCTCCTCATCTTCGTCTGCAGATCTAGGCACTTCTTCCTCCTCTGGTCTAAATGCAGCAACCATGTGGCTCCCATTGTCTGTGATCACTGTAAGGATCTTGTTGTCTGGTATCCCCCATCTCTCAGTGCACTTGTCAACACACGCTCTGATAGAACTAGCAGTATGTGGATGGGAGATTTGTTCGAGACTTAATAGTATGTGCTCAGGTTTGTTCAGAACAGTGCAAAAATAAGATGCACTTATAGCAAGGAAGGAAGCATTAAGTCCCTTGGTTGTTCAAATGTCAAGGCCAATTGTAATCTTGCGTGCAGAAGCCAGTCTCTCTTTACACTTCTCCTTTTCATCCTTGTAAATACTCTCAATGAGTTTGTTCATTTTGGTTTTTTGGGGGATTACAAAACTGTTGTCAACCACTTCCACCATTTTAATGAAGTACTTGTCTTCCACTGTGCGAACTGGAAGACCAAAACGACCTATCCACAACGCCAGAGCGCTCTCTCTCTCGCTTGTTTTTTGTTCTTTACCATCTGGATGGTACTTTAATGTGGAAGTGAACATGTTTGGAATTGTTATCTGTTTTGGCTGTTGTTTTTCCTTTATACTGTCCGTTTTCTGTAGTATAGCTACAGGTACAGTCTGAATCTCTGTAATCTGAAGGGGCAAGAGGATAAAAGGTGTTACTTGTACTGCCTGAATTGTTTCATAATCATATATGTAGTACACTATAGCAATCAGAGTTGCAGCCTAAAACAAAGAACACAGTCATCTCAAATAAGATTACAACCATTAACCATAACACTGGTGCTAGGGTAGCTGAGAATTTTGTAGCACCGGCCAAAAAGTTGTAGAACAAGTAAAAAACATCTGGTACAATGTCTAAACACATGGAGTTAAGAACATCACCAAAATTTAATCATCTGTTCATTGTGCCATAATCAATATTTCCTGAAATTTTCATGAAAATCCATTCATAACCTTTCGAGGTGTCTTGCTAACAAAAAAACAGACAGAGAGATAAACACCAACTAAAATATAACCTCCTTGGCAGGGTTAATAACCCATTACATAAATACCCACTGATTCACAGCTTTCTTATAGTCACCGCTCTGTTCATTCACTCCCTACTTCTCTCCACTACAGCTAACACAACAGCTGCGGGCTAAAAATATTAATGTTAGCTCAGGAAAAAAGTTGGCGTTAGCTTAAGTTAACTGCTAGCGCATTCTCAAATAGTAAAAGCACACCCGCATATTAAGTTTCAGCCTCACTGTTGGCTTAAGGTTACTTAGGTCTACAAGTAATTTAATCCTAAAACTCACAGCACATTCTGTCATATTAATCTCCATTTTTATATTTACCTTGTCAGACACTACAGGATGGCGGGCCTTCAGGTGTCTTTTTAAATTTGTCATGTTTGTTCCGCCAAACTTAAATCCACAAGGATCTCCATCCTCGTTAGGAACGATACACTCAGTCTTTCATTCGGCTGGAAGGTAACAGAAGTGTGTTCATAAATCTTCTCTTCTTTTTCTCCCCACTTGACAAGTCGCAGCTGCATGTGAAGTTGATAATCCGCTCATCATAATTGCTGTCGTCCCGCTGTGGAGCCAAGACTTCTGTGTGGTAGAACTGGACATGCACCGTCACTGCGCGGGGGGCGGGGGTGAGGAAGTGTCAATCAGAAAAATACACTAAGAGAGTTAAGATAATTCAATTGTTAAAAGAGAAAGAGAATGGTTGTAATCCAGATTGTCCGGGTGGCCAGCGTCATCTTTTTCATTATGTCTTTACTCGTCAGTTGATAATGCACAGATATTTCGTTTTAATTTTTGATGACAGTACTTTTTATATTTACGTTCTCGTCACAAATTAGTTACGGAAAAAAGGATCGTCAATGAAAAGTTTTCGTTTAAATTCTCGTTGACAAAATTAACACTGGCCAATATCCACATTCCCCTCGTCTCATCTTCGTCCCCTGGCCTCAGTTGAGTCTCAGTCCATGCATGTTCAGACTAGCGTTAGCTTGAGTATCGTTTAGTAAATTTAGTTTGTATTTTTGATAAGTGTAGTCACTCTTTCGTAGTTCTTTGAACACCAGCCATGTTCTTAGTTCAGGTTAGTATATTTAATAGTATTCTGGGTGGGTGTTCTGTATGTTTGATGAGTGTAGTCACTCTTTTGTATCATTCTTTGTACACCAGCCACGTTCATAGTTCTCATTCAGATTAGTATACTGCTCAAAAAAATTAAAGGAACACTTTTTAATCTAAGTATTGCATCAAGTCAGTCAAACATGTGGGATACTGCTCTGGTCAAGTAAGTAAAAGAGATGGTTTTTAGTCAGTTTCAGCTGCTTTGGTGTTCATGAAATTAACAACAGGCGCACTAGAGGGGTAACAATAAGACAACCCCCAAAACAGGAATGAGTTTACAGGTGAAGGCCACTGACATTTTTTCGTCCCTAATGTTTTCTGACTGTTTTTCACTAGTTTTGCATTTGGCTAGGGTCAGTGTCACTTCTGGTAGCATGAGGCGATACCTGGACCCTACAGAGGTTGCACAGGCAGTCCAACTCCTCCAGGATGGCAGATCAATGTGTGCCATTGCCAGAAGGTTTGCTATGTCTCCCAGCACAGTCTCAAGAGCATGGAGGAAGTTCCAGGAGACAGGCAGTTAGTCTAGGAGAGCTCGAAAGGACTGTAGAAGGTCCTCAACCCATCAGCAGGACAAGTATCTGCTCCTTTGTGCAAGGAGGAACAGGATGAGCACTGCAATAGCTCTAGAAAATGACCTCCAGCAGACCACTGGTGTGAGTGTCTCTGACCAAACAATCAGAAAGAGATGTAATGAGGAAGGTCTGAGGACCCAACATCCTCTAGTGGGCCCTGTGCTCGCTGACCGGCACCATGGAGCTCGGTTGGCATTTGCCATAGAAAACAGGAATTGGCAGGTCCATCACTGGCGCTCTGTGCTTTTCACAGATGAGAGCAGGTTCACCCTGAGCACATGTGACAGACATGAAAGGGTCTGGAGAAGCTGTGGAGAACATTATGCTGCCTGTAACATTGTTCAGCATGACCGATTTGGTGATGAGTCAGTGATGGTCTGGGGAGGCATGTCCATGGAGGAACGCACAGACCTCTACAGGCTGGACAACGGCACTCTGACTGCCATTAGGTATCGGGATGAAATCCTTGGACCCATTGTCAGACCCTACGCTGGTGCAGTGGTCCTGGATTCCTTCTGGTGCACGACAATGCCCGGCCTTATGTAGTAAGAGAATTCATGCAGTTCCTGGAGGATGAAGGAATTGATACCATTAACTGGCCCCCATGCTCGCCTGACATGAATCCAATAGAACACCTTTGGAACATTATGTTTTGGTCCATCCGACACCACCAGGTTGCTCCTCAGACTGTCCAGGAGCTCAGTGATACCCTGGTCCAGTTCTGGGAGGAGATACCTCAGGGCACCATCCGTCGTCTCATTAGGAGCATGTCCCGACATCGTCAGGCTGCATACAAGCACATGGAGGCCATACAAACTACTGAGTACCATTTTGAGTTGCTGCCAAGGAATTTCAGCAAGATGGACTAACCTGCCACATCAGTTCTTCACTTTGAGTTTTGGGGTGTCTTGAATTTAGCCCTCCTGTGAGTTAATCATTTTCATTTCCATGGAACAATGTGGCATCTTTTCATTCGTAACACATTATCCAGTCCATATCAATGTAAATATCCAGTTTGTTTTTTCCTCGCATTGAAATATGTGTTTTCAAAGTGTTCCTTTAATTTTTTTGAGCAGTGTATATTTAATAGTATTCTGGTTGGGTGTTCTGTATTGTTGATAAGTGTAGTTACTCTTTCATATAGTTCTTTGTACACCAGCCACATTCATAGTTCTAGTTCAGGTTAGCAGTGTTCTGGTTGGGTTTTCTGTATTTTGCGGTGAGTGTAGTCACTCATTCGATCACTTCCGGTTGAATCCCCGGTTCAGTTCCTGTAACCTATTCTCTGTAAATAAACCATTTGAACTGTTCCTGCCTGTCTCCTTCTCTTTCCTGCGCCTGAGCCTCACAGAAACCGTAACACAAAAGTGTTTTCAGCTTTGACCTGTTGTGTCTTAATTGTGACAGGGGTGTTGGAACAGTGTCCCAATTCTGTTTCCTAGTGTTTATTTTTTTGAAAAATGTGTGCTATCAGTGAAAAGTGTGTTCAAATGAGCAAAAAGTGTTCAGCCTTTTGCAAAAAGAGTGCAAGAGTTTTGGAAACTGTGTGCAGACCATGAATAGTGTCCAAAATTTGGACAGCAGAGTCCTGTTTTTGAGAAATGTGTGCAGTCAGTTGGTGGCTGTGTTCAGTGAATGAAATTTAGTGTCTTATCATTTGAGAAAAACTGAAACATTCACATGATATTGCCTAGAGTTGTTTATGAATTCAAACATGGCTAAATTTGACCCCATAACACTGAAAGCGTAATCTCTTTTTAAACACAACATGATGGTTGACAGTGCATTTCTATGTCGGCTATATCCTCTAAGTTGCTTTTATATGTACAGGGATCCAAAACAGGTAGACTCAAAAACAACAGCAGGAAAACTAGATGGCTGGTTTTGAGTCCAGAGGTTTTTAACGTGACAGTAGACACAGGCAGCGAATGAGCCAAAGTGATGAGTGAAGGACAAGGTAGGGAACCAGTCAAGGCCTGTGTCAAAGTTGACACTCTGGAACTGAGTGATCATCTGAACCAGGGTTTCATAGAGTGGAATGTTGACTGGAGGCAGATGAGCAGCTCCTGGTCTTTGCTTGCTGCTGATTAGGTTGCAGTTCATCCAAACAGACAGTGTGGTGGAGAGGAAGGCGGAGGAGAGACTGCAGTAAATCAGGGAAGAGGTGGAGACCCTGACAACACTGTGCCTATAAAATGGCATGAAGATACAGAAAACTGAAATCAATAAAACAGGATGTGCAAAATGCAGCTTGAGGCAAGTTGGATTTTGCACATCCCATTTTATTGATTTCAGTGTGGATATCTTTGCATCTTTGGATTCAATCTCTGAAATATGAAGTGTCTCGCTTCATATTTCAGAGATTGAATCTAAAAATGTAAAGGTAAGTGAGGAAATCAGAAACAAAAACATGTGTTTGCATTAGTCCTTCACAAACAGAAGGCTATTCAGTCAAACTTTCATGATAGTTTTTCGATATTTTAGTGCTGAAAGGTTTCCTTCAGGATTATCTCATGTTATCTTTGTTTGACAAATGCACATCTGCTTAACATCCCAGTTTTTTTTTTTTTAACAAAACTTAATCTCCATTCCTCTGCACTCACATGCAGAGGACAAGACATTCAAACTGAGCTAGACTTTCTTCATATTTTCCAGTGATTGCATTTGTATGAGTTTAAAAATGTTTTATTTGTGCTGACTATTGAGAGCATAATATTCGTACCAGCATCATCTCTTACTAAAATTTTTCTTATGGTGTACTGTTGAATATAGCAGGCGGTTCTGTTGCTGAAGCATGACTCAGCCCAGGCATGTGTTTACCTTCCTGTGTTTCCACTGCCTGCAGTGAGAAGCATGATCTTACTGAGGAAATGTGGCTAGGAAAAATATGTTTGGATGGCTGTGAGCCCCCACAGTACACACACAGTGGCCACATGCATGTGTGCGTTTACATGCACTTCAAAAGTGAGTTATACTTAGCTTTCTTTAGTAAGTGGATATCTTTGTATTTTCATAAAAGAGAAAGCTACTGCAGGCATGCAAAGTAATGGTACAATGTGACTGGATGATTTATAAGAAACACACCCAGACTTACACTAAAACTGATAGTAATATAACGTGGCATGTCATGTCCAAATTAGTTGTTTCTGCATCTAAGTTTGTTTGTTCAAATTGCTTGATGTGAAGAGGAACTGTCTGTCTGCAGTCAAAGATGCCACATCTTCTGGCATTGTGAAAATGATAAGGGCATAGAAAAAACATCTGGTTAAGTACATGTAAGCACACTTATTGTTAGCATCTAAAGCTCAGTTTGCAGTAGGATTAAAATTATGAGCAGAGGTGAGGGATAAAATATGTATTGTAGTCCCAGGTAATTTACCTCATTGTTAGGGGATTTTTAATTTATTCAAATTATCAGATGACATTCAGCAGGACAACAAGAACCGGAAATAAAATAAATCAAGTACATTAATCTGCTCATAAATCATTATAATGAAAAGAAAAAGAAAGCTTAAGAATTTCCATGCATAGAGTACAAATAAGAGCTCTTAATATGACATTTATTCAATTTAAATGGCACAGGTTTTGCAAAAACAGGTTTTACCTAAAACAGGATTAGAGTACAGAGTATAGTCCCCCTGACAGCTTTAATACCCTTCTGTGGTCATATTGGTTTCCAGAGAAGCATATATCTTGGTTTAACATGTTTTCATTGTATTGGTTAAACATTTTCCTCCACATAGATCATTGTTCACATACGATAATGACTGGATTGAAATCACTCCATGCTGGTACAATTTAAATCACTCACCCAAATAGATCAATGGAAAAGAAGGAGGTTCAAGCTATCCAGCTGTGGCGAACATTACAACAGTTTATAGAAAAGAAGAGAAAAACAATTTTTCAGAGTAAAACGTTTTTTGGTAAAATTAAAGAAAACATCATATTGAAAAAGTCAGACCTGCATTGAAGAGCTTCTGTCTGGTATGTATTTATAGTTGCAGTTCTCTGCAAGTTTAAAAATTGGAATTGTGACTCAAAATTCTATACAACAGTACACTGTGTGCACAGACACAGTTGCAAAGCAGGTGAAACAGGAGACAACAAATGAAGAAAAATATGTGTGATTTTGACTTATTGTGCTTTTAATATGGTCCAATGGCAATCAACTTTAATTCACCAAAGGTAATTCTATTAAATTAAGAAACCTGCAAGAAAAATTTGATATAGTGTAATGAAAAATAGACTGTATTTAGGGAGTAATTAGCAGAACTGTGACATTACTAAAATGGAGCAATACTTTCTGAAGATATGGTTCACTGAGGGATGTGTGAGGCAGAAGCTGCTTTTGATAAGGTCAACAGTGACAGCATTGTGAGACTTTCAGAGGTTTTCTAATTAGGAAGAGGAAAAATCTAGCTGATGCAGCCTTTAGGAAATACATGAACTGTGGATTTTGCTGGACCCTGCAAACTAAAGTCACCCTGAATGATGCACGCAAAGTTCATGGTTGTCTTCCATTACAACCGTCTTTTCCTTTTCATGAAAATTCAACTGGACCACAAAAAACACCCAGTTAAACAGAGTGGCACGACACCCCTCCCATGGTAATTCCTGAATATTGCTGAAAACTGAAAAATTTCCCAAAAGTTAAGGAAATAAGTCAATAGTCAAGTCACTTTATGTTGCTGTCATTTATAGTGTATCAATACTGTATTTATTCATTGTTTCATTCTCGTATATAGTGTACATATTGTTATTATTATTATTATTATTATTATTATTATTATTATTATTATTATTATTATTATTATTATTATTATTATTATTATTATTGTTATTACACTACATATGGTTAGTGCTTCTTTGGAAGATGTTGCTGCTATAACAGTGGAAATTTCCCCTGGCGTGGGGAGCAATAAAGGATTTTTTTATCTTAACTTAAGTATGTAAAGCAGTGAATTTTGATAGAAAGTACAAATGCATGTTCTATTATCCATGCATACTGCTATTATTTGACTATGAACAGCATGGACATCCAAAATTACTTGACAGAGGATTTAAGTAGGATTTATGTGCAATTAATTTTCCCACAAAAAATGGAATGGTTAATGACATTTAGTTACTTCTTCTTCTCTTTTGGTATTTCATTCTTGCTTTGTTTAAAGATCTTCATCACTACAGAGTATATTGTAAGGAATGTTTTTAAAAGCTGTTGTAAGTAATTGTTTTGGTCATATTGGGGCAGCAGAACAAATGTTTAACACAGCACTAAAATATTATTTAATGGCTATTAAAATGAATTGTCAAATACACATCCATTGGACTCACAGCTTCATTAGTTCAGTTCAGCTCTACCATATGTGGCTGTTGAGCTGCTAAATGTTCCACTTTGGTCACCAGCCAGACTCAAACTGTGACTCTCTGCTGTTTGCTGCTGAGCAGGTAGTAGACAGCTGAAAACAGCTGCTGAACTCAGAACCAAAGAGTTAACCATGAAGTCAAAGCAGAGAGAAAAGCTACACTTTACACCTTTCACATTACATGTAGTATTTTTCCCATTGTTAATATAAAGCAGTGAATAATGCAGCATTGTTCATGGTGCATGAATTGTTTTTCTTTGCTTTCTTTTTTTGTTGTTGTTTTCTTTAACTGTTGTTTTCTTTCATGCATGGTCTTTACCAGGTGAGCCACCACATTACCAGTAATAAGCAATATTGTTAACTGCTCACCAAAGAGTCCTTAGCTTACTCATAAGAGGCTTCAGGAAGAATGAACTCATAATCTGTCATGGAAGTGTAAAAAACTAAATAAATCCTGTTGTGTGTCAGATCCAGATGTAAATACCTGGAAATGAAAACTGAAATGTTGATCCCTGGTCTCATATTTATCGTTAGCTGTCAAACCCAAATGTTTTCAGTCTTCAGCAAAAATAAAAGAATTGGCCTCACACTGTTCCAAGACTGCGTGTGTTTGTGTGTGTGCATGCGTGCGTGTGTGTGTGTGCGTGTGTGGACACTTCTGTTCAAAAGTTTAGGGTCATTTAGAAATGTCCTTGTTTTTGAAAGAAAAGCATTTTTTCAATGAAGATACAATTAAATTAATCAGAAATCCAGTCTAGACATTGCTAATGTGGTAAATGACTATTCTAGCTGTAAAGGGCTGATTTTTAATGGAATATCTCCATAGAGGTACAGAGGAACATTTCCAGCAACCATCACTCCTGTGTTCTAATGCTACATTGTGTTAGCTAATGGTGTTGAAAGGCTCATTGATGGTTAGAAAATCCTTGTGCAGTTATGTTAACACATGAATAAAAGTGTGAGTTTTCATGGAAAACATGAAATTGTCTGGGTGACCCTAAACTTCTGAACTGTAGTGAATATCCTTCATAGTTATATATAGGTTGCATGTTCTCCCTGTGCCTGTGTGGGTTCTCACCGGGTCCCACAGTCCAAAGACATGCTGACGTTAATTGGTAATTTTAAATTGTCCGTGAATGTGAGTGTGCTTTGTTGTTTGTTCCTATGTGCAGCTCTGCAACAGACTGGTGACCTGTCCTGGTGAACCCTGACTTCATCCTACAGATGATTAAGTGGTATACAGATAATGGACGGATGGATAGATGGAAGGATGTTGCAAACAAAAGCATTTTTCTTGATTTCTAAAGTATTAAAAAGGAACGTTTTAAAACCCCTCCTGATATCTTTTATTTTTGGTTCTGGTGAAATACTCTTAACAGTTGATTTCTACTGAAGCTTCAATAAAATACATGAAATCAAATCAAGTAAAAGGCACCATCAGCCTTATGTTGGATGCTTTGCATATTTCCCTACCCCTTGTTAAATAAAACAAGCAGACAGCTTGATGCTTGAGTACATAGTTTAAAGTTTATTATAGCATCTGTGTGTGACTGAGTGTCACCTGTGATCCTCCTAACATGCGGGTCAGAATTTAGAGTACAGACATGAAATCTGTGGACTTTCAAGGGTTGTAAATTCACTCTCACACGCATCCAGTTATCTCAAAGGCCAACCATTTAGATGCTCAGGTGTCGTAAATCTTGCTCCTTGGCTCCAAGACAAACCAGACACCAGGATTACAATTCCACATCCATCTCTCACACTAAAGCCCCTAATTCCCTGTTACACAAAGCAGAAACAACCCTCCTTCACAAGTGCTCCAAAAAGTCAAGGGATGAAAAAAAAGTACTTTAGAAAGTATTTTGTAAAGGAGCCAACAGCCTGCAGTGACTTTGCAGTGCTTTGATGAATAGTAGCTGCAGCAGCTCAGCTTCACACACCATCCCAGTGAATCTTACTCAAAGCTGCTCCTGATTTGACTGTTAACACTGTGGTAATGACCTGCAATTAGTTCAGCCCCACATCGGAACACATGCCATGCCAACACACAGGATTCTTTCACTGTGATGTAGGGACCAGACAAAACAAAAAGGCAGCCGCTTTAAAATGTCTTGAATTTTTTGTTTAGCTTACAGTTTTTCTCTATTGATAAGACACTGTTCCTGAAAAATAGCACACATTTCCCAACACACTATTTTTTTTGAACACGATTCACAAAGCCCTGCACACTTGTGTCAAAGGCGCACTTTATTGTCAAAATTTGAACTTTTTTTTCAAAATTAAGACACACAAAGCAAAAGTAGGACACTGCACTGCTAAACACAAAAACACTCCTCTCTCTGTTTTCACATGAAGTTTCAAAAAATCATACAGTCTTCAAAAATGACAACTTAAACACAAATGCATCCTATAAATAAATTAGACTGATTGCAGTGCTTGACTGTACATTATAAAATAAAAATAATGTTGGACAAAAAAAATACAACACTGTATTGTACATTGTACAGTATGTACAGTGTAAAATACAGTGTCTTAAGATGAGATACTAAATTAAATTGAGAAAAACTCTATTACAGTTTTTGTCAATTGATAAGACACTAAAATATCTGCATACTGTACTGTGTACAATACAGTGCTGTATTTTTTGTCTAACATTGTTTATATTTTGTAATGTACAGTCAGGCACTGCAATGGCCCCTCTGATTCATTTCTAGGATGCATTTGTGTTTAAATTGTCATTTTTGAGGGCTGTATCATTTTTTTACACTTCATGTGAAAACACAGTGAGAGAAGAGTGTTTTGTATTTAGCAGTGCAGTGTCCTACTTTTGCTTCATGTGTCTTAATTTTGAAAACAAAGTTCAAATTTTGACAATAAAGTGCGCTTTTGACACAAGTGTGCAGTACTTTGTGAATTGTGTTCAAATAAAGAAAATAGTGTGCAGAGTGTTGGGAAATGTGTGCTATTTTTCAGAAACAGTGTTTTATCAATAGAGAAAAACTGTTAAGAAATATTAGTGATTTTCTTGCTTCTTTTTTTGCAGCTGTCTTATGAATGATTTATTTTATTTAGTCATTTGTGTGAATATCTATTTGTATATTTTTCTTGTATATTGCACAGATCCAGTGCCAGCCTTTTATTTATATATTGCCTATGATTCTCGTACTGCTTTCAACACTACAGTCCTCCTGTCTCGTCTGAGCCAGTATGTTGGCATCAGTGGCACTGCTCTTTGGTGGTTCACTTCTTATGTTACTGATCGGAGTTTTTCAGTAATGATTGGCGATCCGTCCTCCTCTCCTGCCAAAGTGTTGCAGTATAACATCAATATATTGATACAGTATTGGCAGGTTTAAATCACATTGTAGCTACACTGTCTTATTTAAATACACCAACATCAAAATTTTACCAAAACAACCCAGCAGTATTTCACCTATTCAATTTGAAATGCAGCAATTTAGCAAAATTCACAGGACATTCATGTTCAAACCAGCAGCAGAATTTTGTTGTGTCATACTACGCTAAACTGACATGTCATTGAGAAAAGACAGCAATTCCTTTCGGTAAAACACATTTACTGGGGCTCTCAAATAGCTCAGCTGGTCAAGCGGGTGATCTATAAACCCTGACGCAGTGGCCTGGGTTCAACTCCAGCTCACAGCTTTTTGCTTTTAGGTTTTTTTCCCTACTTTTCTGTCTCTCTCTCTCTCTCTCTCTCTCTATTAGCCTGTCAAATAAAGCCAATGAAAAGGCCAAAAAAATCACTAAAAAAAGAGAGCTTTACAAAACCACCTCAATATGGCACCAGCTACAAGCTTCCAAATGTACATACACAGGTAATTGTACACAAACATCTACTTGACTGAGCAAAGCCACACACACTCATGGACAGCCAGAGAAAGTGATTTCTTTATTGAGAAGATGGTAGAGAAGGTTGCTAGGAAACCGTTTCTGAATGGTGTGCAGCATTAGCGTGTTAGCACTGGCTGCCTTGCCTTTAGGTATGGCTGGGATTTGAGATTTCGCCAGCGAGGTGCAAGCGGCTGAGAAGATAAGACCGGAGAAAGCGGCGCTTAGTGCTGGGGAATAGCAGGGATCAAGCTGAAGGGAAAAAAAACAGTCTGCGAGCTTGATCCTGTTCTGCCTGTCCAGATGTGTTTTGATTTTTCTTGTGCTTCTTTCAACTTAATGTGAATGCGTGCGCTCACTGTAGCCCAAGCAGAGATAGCCCTCCATCGCTAAAGACGAAGAAATAATTAGGCAAACTTCAGGGGATTTGGGAAAGTTTAAAAGCAAATTTGTTGGTTTTGGAGTGAGCTTGAAGAGGTAGATGGTGCTTGTCAAGATCCACACACACAAACATAAACTCATTATAAAGGCACAGAGCAGCAAATAAGAGTGAATTTAAACAGAAATGGTTTAAAGGTTTTAGGCTGGCTAGGCTAATAGAACAGATTCAAAGGGCTCATTGTTTTAACACACGTCATACAGTATGTGCAAAATGCAAAACAATGTGCTCTTTGGAAAATCTGCAGTGAAAATGAAAAAGAAAAACACAGCTTGACTTCATAGTCTAATATACAGGTAAATTATCACATCAGATAAAATTAAATGAAACATTGAAGATAAAAAAGCATCAAAGGTTTTAACCTCAACACTGTGGGTGTCATTGGAATATAAAGCCAAATAAAGCACCTACACTGTCAGATTCTAATTTGAATGTTGCAAAATCCAGACTGATGCACAATGATGAAAGGTTTCATAGATCATATTTAAACAACAGTGTTTAGGTTTGGTCAAAACACATGATGCTAATGTAAAGCATCATTAACAAATAGGACAGAAGGTACGAATTGTTAATATGGCTGATTACAACTAACTTTTGTGTCATTCTTGTCATTAACTGGATATATTATCCATTGTGACTGAACTTAGCCACTGGCTACCTAATTAGCTATTTTTAGTCATTACTTGGGCTGGGACTTAAACACATTAATTTCGATTAAATAATTACAAACAAAACACATTTAATTGCACCTTTCTTACAAAATTTCTGGCACACCAGTAACACTGATGAACACTCCAGCCCAGTAGGTGGCGGTAATGCACCTAGAGTCTGTTTGCCAGTTGTGAAGAAAATGTACTGGACATACTGTCGTACTGTACGTACTAGCTGGTCACATGACAGTGCTTAACTTCAGTCTGGTAGAAATGTCAGATCAACGTGGCGGGTCTACCTCAAACTTTTCTCTTTTGTGACAGATACACTTCATCAAAAAAGTTAAAAAGTATTTCTGAAAACATCTGAGGTGAGAAATAAGCTGTGCAGTTACTGTAAAATACTGCTGTTTGGCAAAAATGATATTAAGAGCGGTAAATTATTAACAAAGCCTGTAATTAATTAGAGTATTTTTTTAATCACGTCCCACCACTAGCTAATTACTGCAAATATCACATGCCAATGCAGTGAAATGTTCAATTTATTTCATTTTTATTGCATGTTCAGTGTAACAGGAGGCCTGGAATACAGAAGAGTAACAGGTGAGGCAGGCTGAGGGCATTGATTAAACTGACAAGTACACAGATACATTTCATCAAACAGAGAATTATGTATAGACACCTCTAACTACCGAAACCAATAAGAAACAGGCACTGTTCACAGTTTTCATTATTTCTCCCAAAATTTAACAATCCAGTTTCATCTAGTAATTTCCACTGACTGTAAGTCATCTTTTCCATGGACTTCATGTATTCCATGTGTGCATTTCCATGAGTATAACAATATGAAAAGCTTCCTATCGCTACCTTCATGCAAATTTACCTATTTCTCTAAATGATCCAAGACACTAATCCAGTGCAGTTGACATTAAATTATGATGTTTTTTGGTTTTACATATATTATTGTTGTCTTCATAGACCCAGAAGCTATTTATAATACTCTAGCTATAATGAGGTTATTAAATTAACCAATCCAATTTTCCTCTAACTACATGACAACAGAGCATGTGAGTGAGGGAGTCATGGATTACTCCAGCAGGCCTCTGCACTTCCATACAGACATTAAAGGTCACGGTCATTACTGAGCACACAGACAAAGCCTAAATGTAGTGGGAGTCATCACATGACAGACTAATGATATTAACATCCTATGAGGATGGTTATGAATACTGAATTTAGGATAAAAATTGAATTTATACGTCTTCACATGCACCCCCAGCGCATTTGCAGATTTGGATGTCGATGATATCAAGATGCAGGCTCTGCAATACACACACACATTGAGAGTTTCTCACAACACAATATCCCATTTCATGGCTTGGCTGGGAAAAGACTCAAAAACAGGCAATGTGTGAAAACTCAGTCTTTTCCACCTCACACGCATATCGGGTTGTGCATGTACTCTGAAATGTTTAACACCCCATGCAACAATGTAAATTAGACACCCTTTGGAGGTGGCAGAGGCAGGGAGAGATAGTGGGGTGATAGATTTGAAGTGTGTGTGTCTGTGTGTGTGTGTGTGCATGTGGGTGCAGGGGGTCAGGGATAGAGAACAGCAGGGTATTTACATACCAAAGGCAGCGACTCTAGTTGCAGTAAACAGTTTCTTTCCGTCTCCCTCTAGCTATACACAGAAAGCCCTTGTCAGCTTCCTGTTTTTTTCCTTCGACACCTCTCCTAATTGAGAGCACTTTTTGGTGGGTTGAGGCCTGGCCATCCAGGAAGAAGCAGCAGAATGTGAGTTGTGCTCTGAGGGGCCTCCAGCACCCCAAGGAGCCTCTCTGACAAGCCAGTAAGCCTCTCCACAGACCTAGGCTGTCTGTATCCACCAATTACCACTGTCTGGTCCTCTCAGTCTTTTTTCCATTTCTCTCCATTTATCCACTTCATTCTGAATTCCCTCCCTCACTACTTCCTCTTTCTTCCTTACTTCAACTCTCTTTCTAAATATGCCAGCCGCTTCCTGCTTCCCCCTTTCTTTTCATTATATTTCCCCCTCTTTCTCCTTCCAATTTCCCTCCTCATTTTCTTGTATTGCCTCTTTCATTTTTTCCACCCGGCAATCTGCCTGCTATTGTATCGGTGGTGGAGCATCATCTGCACCCTATTAGGCTTGCAGACAAGGCGTTTTTAGGGGACGCTAGGTGGGGATCAGTAAAGCAATGACCTCTGTCAGTAGGGATTAAGGTTACAGAGCAGTGTAAACAGCTCCAGAAAGGAAAACGATTCTATTTAGTCTACCTTCGTACCAGTGATTTAGCAGGAGTCTGACTGATAAATTGACTCGCTGATACACGATCAGACATTATCAAAAATCAAATATTGGTTAGCCAGTGGCATCAGCCTCGGACTGGGGCTGTTCTGAGGCTTCATCATCAGCCAGAGGAATTAGTCTGTTGTGTTGCACGAAAAATTTTACCCTGCCTGAAACCACCTTGAAGCAATTCATCTGCTTTGAGAGAGCCAAAATAATGAACCAATTTGTTTTCCATGTTAACCTAAAAATTTTCTATTAAATAAGATTGATTGCACCACTCACCTGTATGCTGTGTATGTTGATTGTCGACAATTTAACAAATCAATGGAAATCTCATAAACGATTTATGACATGCTAAAAAGCAACTTTATGTGGCCAGAAAATTTGTCACTCTCTCACAAGGGTGTCACTACAATGGAGTTTAAAGCACATCTCGTAATTATTAGTCGTTTCTGAAAAGTCACTGTCACAGGAAGAAATATTTCATTTCAATGTTTTGCTTTGAGCCTAGCCTTCTTGTGCTAAGCAGGTGTGGAATGAGAGTAATAATCAGAGAGCAGGAAATATTAAAGGAGTGGAAAGGGAACCAAAAAGATACATATTTGGCAAAAATAGTCAAGTCAAATGTTGTTTTTTAAACCTAGAGCTGGTCTTTTGTGTTTGGCTGATATTAGATACTCCAAAATCCAACCATTTAATACCAGAAAAAAAAAAAATTAAGGCCAGAAGCTCTGATGGAAACCTGGAGAGTCTGCATTGTTTCAGAAATGTAAAATAATGCTTGATGAAACAAATTATGCTGATGATTTAGATTTTGAAGAGCCTTATTGTAAAGTATACCTGGGTATCCTTGCAAAAGATGCATTTACAAATTACATGTTTCAAATGTGATGATCTTTCTCTGAAATACATTACAATGGCATCTGTCAAGATATATTAGGCAGCAAATGAAGAATCTGTTTTTGAAGGTGATGAGTGTAAAGTTTCTTTAAAGGATCTAAGCAACTTTCACAAGGCCTAAATTGTGATTTGTAAACAACAGGACTTCTGGGATGTTCCTGGTATGCGGTGGTTTAGTACATAGCAAAAATAATCAATGAAAGTACAACCAGTGGACCGGTGAACCAGTGACTGGGTCATAGGTGCCCAAGGCTCACTGATCCACATGGGGAGAGAAGCCTTGCCCATGTAGTCTGATCCCACAGGAGAGCAACTGTGGCACAAATTCCTTAAAACCTTAATGCTGGCAATACAGTTTTTCTGACTTTATACGACACTAAATTCCATTCACTGCACACAGCCACTAACTGACTGCACACATTTCTCAATAACGGGACTCTGCTGTCCAAATTCTGGACACTATTCATGATTTACACACAGTTTCCAAAACTCTTGCACTCTTTTTGCAAAAGACTGAACACGTTTTTTGCTCATTTGAACACACTTTTCACTCATAGCACACATTTTTCAAAAAGTGAACACTAGGAAGCAGAATTGACACACTGTTTCAACACTGCTGTCACAATTAAGACACAACAGGTCAAAGCTGAAAACACTTTTGCCAATGAACTGCACACTATAAAACCTGCTGGGAAACAGAATTAGCTGTTCAGAATGCAATCTGTTGTTAAGGTCAGTAGAGGGTAAGGATGGTGCATAAAGTAAATGGTTTCAGGTTTATTGTGGTTTATTTTACATGTATGTAAGTGTTGTTTGTCACTTCAGTGTCATGTCTATACTGGAACAATACAAGCAGTCAGAAATGTTCTGAGAATACTGTAAAAAATCTCATGTATAATTCTGCTTCATAAGTGCTAGTAAAATTACAGAAAGTGTACAAGATGGATTTTTTCTGTGTTTTGAGTGTGTTTGTTCCAGAGTTTTTCAGGTGGATTCTGATGATACACATGAATACATCTGGGACAATGTTAGTTTTCATAGTGGAATATTGATTTGGGAATGGTTCAATATGAACCCCCAAGTAATTGTGTTTTTTCTGCCACCATATTCTCCCTTTCTGAATCCTGTAGAAGAATTATTCTCTACATGGAGGTGGAAGGTATACGAGTGGCAGCCATACTTTGGGAAAATCTCTTGCAATCAGTGGTCTTGGCATGTGGTGATGTTTCTGTTGATGCATGTCAGGGCTGGACCAGACACACGAGGTCTTTCTTTCCACATTGCCTGGCCAGCCAGAGAAAACATAGCTAGTAATGTTGATGAGGTCCTGTGGCCTGACCAGGCTGAAAGAATTGATGCAGACGTGGTCTAAATATTTGCATACTGTACTGTGTATAATACAGTGCTGGATTTTTTGTCTAACATTATTTTTATTTTGTAATGTACAGTCAGGCAGTGCAATGGCCCCCTCTGAGTGATTTATAAGATGCATTTGTGTTTAAGTTGTCATTTTTGAGGACTGTTCATTTTTTTACACTTCATGTGAAAACACAGTGAGAGAAGAGTGTTTTGTATTTAGCAGTGCAGTGTCCTACTTTTGCTTCGTGTGTCTTAATTTTGAAAACAAAGTTCAAATTTTGACAATAAAGTGCGCTTTTGACACAATTGTGCAGTGCTTTGTGAATTGTGTTCAAATAAAACAAAATAGTGTGCAGTGTGTTGGGAAATGTGTGCTATTTTTTAGGAACAGCGTCTTATCAATAGAGAAAAAACTGTAATAGAAAGGTACCAGAACACACAGGACATCACAGCTTACTGCTTACTAGTGGTGTGCGATATTGCAAGATTTGGTATCGATCCAATACCAAGTAAATACAGGGCCAGTATCGCTGATATCAATACCGATACCGATACTCCAGACTAATTTTTTCAGTTGTAGAGATTTAAGCTAATTTTTTTGCACAGTTACTTTTGTAATGTTAAATATGATCTTTCAATCCACCCAGTTATTGTCTTTGATAACAAAGTGTGACAGACATGGTCAGTTTGTCGCACCCACCTGGTCCCACCTGGTCACGGGTGAAACACCTCACGAGCTGAATATTTGCTCATCGACAGACATTTACCGATGTGCCCTGAATGCCTCACAGCGCAGACTGCGGTAGAACCTGCTCAGTGGCTGGGTGATCAGACAAGTGTGAGAGCAAAATTTACTTTGACAGGAGTGAGATAAAGTGTCCTCACTTCAGATTAGCCCCAGATAAAAGTGATTGATTTTATTCACGTGTTGTTTTCTATGAGTGGAGAAAACAGCGCATGTAAGCGTCCTACGTCTTTTAAAAGCGGAGCACATTTGTAAATTTTAAAGGCCGCAGTCAGTTGTTTTCTTGTAGTAGAAGCTAAAAATCATGATTGTGATTAATGATTGTTTAATGTTGTAGCCCTACTACAGCACTAGTCTTTGTACTTGTCTCTGGTTCAGTATCTTCCTGCCTGCAGTCTGATCATCAGTTGGATCTCAGTTGTACTTCTTCTCTGCCTCCTTTTTCCTCAGTGTTGGTTGAGGAATGTACAACAGCTAAACAGCTCATTTTATACATTAGGCAGGAACAGACTGACAGAGCCACGGAAGAAATTAAAGTTATACTTTCCACCACTATGATTTGTGATGCAGCTGAGCCTGCTTGCTTGTTTGTCTGGTGCCGCTGAGTCACGTGACGGTACAACATCCAATCACAAGAGGAGGATTAGCTGCTGCTCCTCAGATGGAGGACCTCTGACAGCCAGGTCGCCTGTTTGTTGAAGCTGCATCAGTGCAGACATACAGGACAAAAACTGAACAGATGGGTATCTTCTGAGGTCAGAATCATGAAGGGACTTTCCCGACCAAAAAGACCCTTTTTCATTGGTACTCTCAATTGTTGTACTCTCTCATCATGATTCTCAAGAGAGGAGCTCAACAAAAACATCAACACCTGATGAATCCTGATATCTTTTACTACATCTTAATGACTGGTTGCATGTATAGTGTTTACCAGGAAAACAGATAGGAGTAGGATGCACTATGGGAAGAAGACCAACAGGCAGAGGCAGTGTGATGTTCTGAGCAATGTTCTGGGGGCAAAAGCTTGGATCCTGGCATGTATGCTGATATTACTTTGACACATACACTATATTGCCAAAGGTATTCGCTCACCTACTTTGACTCGCATATGGACGTAAGTGACATCCCGTTCCTAATCCATAGGGTTCAGTATGACGTCGGTCCACCCTTTGCAGCTATAACAGCTTCAACTCTTTTGGGAAGGCTGTCCACAAGGTTTAGGAGTGTGTTTATGGGAATTTTTGACCATTCTTCCAGAAGCGCATTTGTGAGGTCACACACTGATGTTGGACGAGAAGGCCTGGCTCTCAGTCTCTGCTCTAATTCATTTCATCCCAAAGGTATTCTATCATGTTGAGGTCAGGACTCTGTGCAGGCCAGTCAAGTTCATCTACACCAGACTCTGTCATCCATGTCTTTATGGACCTTGCTTTGTGCACTGGTGCACAGTCATGTTGGAAGAGGAAGGGGCCAGCTCAAAACTGTTCCCACAAAGTTGGGAGCATGGAATTGTCCAAAATGTTTTGGTATGCTGAAGCATTCAAAGTTCCTTTCACTGGAACTAAGGGGCCACCCCAGCTCCTGAAAAACACCCCACACCATAATCCCCCTCCACCAAACTTTACACTTGGCACAATGCAGTCCGACAAGTATGGTTCTCCTGGCAACCGCCAAACCCAGACTCGTCCATCAGATTGCCAGATGGAGAAGCGCGATTCGTCACTCTAAAAAACGCGTCTCCACTGCTCTAGAGTCCAGTGGCGGCGTGCTTTACACCACTGCATCCGACGCTTTGCATTACACTTGGTGATGTATGGCTTGGATGCAGCTGCTTGGCCATGGAAACCCATTCCATGAAGCTCTCTGCGCACTGTTCTTGAGCTAATCTGAAGGCCACATGAAGTTTGAAGGTCTGTAGCAATTGGCTCTGCGGAAAGTTGGCGACCTCTTCACACTATGCGCCTCAGCATCCGCTGACCCCGCTCCATCAGTTTATGTGGCCTACCACTTGGTGGCTGAGTTGCTGTCGTTCCCACACACTTCCACTTTCCTTTAATACAGCTGACAGTTGACTGTAGAATATTTAGAAGCGAGTAAATATCACGACTGGATTTGTTGCACAGGTGGCATCCTATCACAGTTCCACGCTGGAATTCACTGAGCTCCTGAGAGCAACCCATTCTTTCACAAATGTTTGTAAAAGCAGTCTGCATGCCTAGGTACTTGATTTTATACACCTGTGGCCATGGAAGTGATTGGAACACCTGATTCTGATTATTTGGATGGGTGAGCGAATACTTTTGGCAATATAGTGTAGCATCTACATCCCTTTTTTTTTGCAGTGGTGCACCCTGATAGCAGTGGCCCTCAACAGGAAAATGAATGTCCCCTGCCACACTGCTAAAAATATTCATGAGAGATTTGAGGAACATGACAGTGTTGACTAAGTCTCCAGATTTTCCAGATTTCAGTCCAATTGAGCATCTGTAGGATGTGCTTGATAGACATGTCTGATCCACTGAGGTACCACCTCACAATGCACAGGAGTTAGGGTACTAGTCTGAATCACTGGATCTACATTTTAGGTGTAAATCTGCAATTTGGCTGAACAGTTCATGTGTCTTTGTTGTCCTCAATCTGCATGTCACCTTTTTCAAAATCCCCTTTTCTAACAGTAAACAACAACAAAGCCATCCAAGCAGCAAACTACAAGCTAAAAATGGCAAATTTTGCCAAAGATTTGGATTGTGTTGCTGTGATGCCCCTGCTGGCAGTTCTGCTTGTTTTTTAGGTGAATTATCCATTTTAATATCAATGTTTGCCTCCCTCCACACAGATTTTTGAGTAAAACAAATCTTTCTATGCTGAAGTTCGAATCTAATGTCCACACTCAGTAATTTACTTTAAAACCAAATAATCATAACACATTTGAGAGACAGAAAGTGAAACAGACCATTGTGATTGATTAAAAGAGATACAAAGAAGCCAAAAAGAGCCAAAGATTAGTTTTCCCCTTAGAGCAGAATGATAAGCTGCAATCAGACCCTACTGCAGGGCCCACACAGCTGCATGGAAATATATCTGGCTTTGCAAGGCTAATCTGCTGCTAACCTCTTGATGCATGATATAATAGAATTTCAGAGTTCTTGTGTAGTCCAATGCCTTGATGGATCTGAACTCTTTTGGAAGCATGAGAGGGCTCTACACTTCATTAGGCAAGTGGCTTTAATATTGTGGGCTCTTAGTGTGTATGAACATGAGTATGTACAATTTACACATTTTTTTTCACACCGATTTTACAGCAAAAAGGTGGATCTACAAATCATATTAGTTCATCCCTTGGAGAATGAATAGGTTAATTCCTTCACTCGCCGGAGAGGTGCAGTAGAGTGTGTGGGTGATGCCAAATTAGTAGCGCACTGCAACCTTGGTGCCAAGAATGACTGTGTTTCATGCAGTCTGCTACTCATCGGTTCAGAGTAAGCCAACAGCCCAGTGCACTTATAATACTGTACTCATAATACTGTGGTTTGCTTATCTGGTTAAGGCATGTTGAAATATATCCCCCCAAAAATATACTAACTTTACTATCATGTAATCTCACAGACAAAAAATATGATTCATATTAAGGATGTCATGAGAACTGATTGTTTTGAATAGTTGAAGAATGTTTTCCACTGCATTTGTTTTCATATATTAGGTGTCATGGAGAGGGTTTGAGGCTCAAATACGAGATGACAAGACTCACATGACAATATTTACGATAATTACAGGAAGTCAAAATCAGGTCAAGGGGAAGTGATGGGGCTATGGAGGTTACACCAGGACATCTATTCTGGATAGATTACTACTGACTGGCGGGTGAATCACACAGATACAGAATTCCTGGAGTGACAATGAAAAAACCCTATTACAATGCCAGATCAGACAGATTTAATCTTGTGAGCAAGATTAGGCATAAGTGAATTACAAACTAACCAGGACTTGGTACCACCAAGCTAGGAAAATGAGGGACTAGGAAATAACGTACAACAAAGCACGGCACTGCAACACTCCAGATCAGCAGCTAAGGTGAGGGACACGAGCCAAAAATATTATGAACAAACACAATGCTGAACAACAAGGACCAGATGACGGGGGGTAACTTAGTTGGCAACTGGGGACGGAGAGAGTCCGAGGGAATGTGGACGGAGCGTGGCATGTGGAGTGGCAGGCGCAGCTGCAGTGGCGTCATTAGCAGGTGCAGGCCTGCAGAACCAAGATGCATGGCATGTACATGATGATCCAGAGGACTGGCAGGGATGGACAGTCAGGCAGAACATGCAAACTACACACAGGAAGCACAAACCAACCAGCAGGTTCAAACCCAAAGCCTTTTCTTTTGATGTGACAGTGCTAACCACTGCCCCAACAAAAATTGTTGTTTTTTTTTTTAACTTTAAAACTCAATTCCTATTTATTTATTTTCCAATAAGACAGTTATTAAAAGTGACACTGAAATCAATTAATTTCACTGAGTTATGTTGTTGCTGTGATCAACAATTCCAGTAATAGTAGTACCAAATACCACATTGTCATGACAGCCCTAATTCAGATTAATGCCAGCAAGAAGTGATGAATATTAGTGAATGATTCTTATCAGCACCGTAATTCATAACAGTACGGTAGTCTGTACTGAAGGTCAGTCTCTTTCCATTCTTCTACAGGCAACAAGTGCTGCTCTCTATCTGCTGTCTCTAGCCGGAATGAAGTTGGGTTGCTGAATAACTGTTTATGTGTACATCAAACCTGTTGTTTTGATGAAATATTCAAGAGCTTCTCCTGCAAACCAAAAAGTGAGGGCAATTTCCATGTACTCCATCTAGATTGAATAACTCTGGCTAAAGTGCACCTGGATCTCTGTACTTTTAATTGCAGTACAGGCAGATGTGGATCTGATGAGCAATATGATGCAACAGAGATCACTTGTTAGATTTTAGAGTTGTGCTCACAGCAACAAATGTTATTTCAAATGTTATATTATCAGTCTTAACATGAAAAAAGGTTCAATATTTATAATTAAACACAAAACCACACACACACACACACACACACACACACACACACCACTGTCAATCAATCCATTTACTTTCATTTTATGAACATGTATTGTGTTGACCACCTTTGAGGAACATCAGATTTTCATCCTATCCAAAAAATAACTCAAGTTGGAAATCTTTGAAAATTTGATTTGTTGTATTTATATGTGTTACTCTGCAACTTTGAATGTCAGACAAGAAGTTTCCTCTGAGGGAAAAAAACTATTGATAGGATTTCCATTTAAAATATGACTGTGCCAGCAGTATTTGTTCTCAGTCGCTGGCATTTCCAATAGTCTTCTCCAGTAATACTGATCATTTGAGATACATGAATGTTAGTGGCAAATTTGATGGAAACCCAATCAGGTGTTTTGATATACACTGTATGGTTCATATATGTGAATAAAAGTCTGACTCCATACCTCCTTAATTATTTTTTTCATTTGAGAATGGTCCAAGAGAAAAAAAAAACAAATAAAAAAATAATACTAATAAAAACTAAATGAGCAATGTCAACATTGTGTATCTTGTGGACATGATAAGTAATTATCACAAACATATAATTCAGCCAGCAGATTTCTGATCTACAGCTCTGATTACTGCACCTGAGTTTTGGAAACAGACAAAATCTCCTGAAAGAATCGAAACAGAAAAAGGTTTGTGGTCTGGGAAACATGAATAGACAGTAAATTTTGTGTTAATCCAACTAGAAAGTTTTAATATTTTTGTGCTCATATTGTCTGATGATGGCACAAGGACTAAGGACATATGCAAATCCATCAACATCCAAAAAGTGTAGAATCAGTTCTCAGTGTCTAAATATTCTTGTCTTAGCATTGTCACATTCCAGGTCATCCTGTTTATTTACCTCTTGTTCACCAGCCTGTATTCTCTGTCTGCTTTGCTCCTGCTTTGCTCCTTGGCCTTATCAGATTTGTGTATTCGTGTATTTTGGGGGATTTTGTTCTTTAAATACCACTGGAACTATTAGTATTTTTCTTGTTCTCCAGCCACTGTTTTGTAGTTTTCCTGCCCAAATTAGCTTCAGATGTTGAGTCAGTTTTGACCAAACTTTCTTTTGTTCCTTTACCTGCCTGTCCATGTCATCTACATTTGTGTTCATTTTCCAATGAATCCATAACATAGATACATTCACATACTTAGTAGTGGGGTGTTTATAGCAGGGGTGTGTTTCTTATTTCTCTTTGTCATCATCCAAATTGTAAGCCAACAGGAAATCTTTATTATAAGATGGCACTTGTGAAACAGATTGTTCAACCAATTAATTAAATGGCTCAGCTGCCACTGAGAGACACAGTAAATGTCTAATCTCTGTGAATCTGATTCATGTACAACACCCTTTAGATGAATCCAGTACGTGATGGCTAACTGGTTAGCTCATGAGCAGATGATGGCCCTCCTGATATTTTTGTAATAAATTTGGTGGGAAATTCATGTGATCTAATATCTTCTCTTTCCTATGTAATAATTCCATCTATTGTTACATTGAGCAGACTATTGAGGCCCTGCAAAGACCACAACTGATAATAAACTGTTAATCAACTGATTGTGGACACCTGTGGCAGGGAGCAGCTCACTTGCAGCTCATCAACCAAAAACAATAAAAACTGTGCCCAGACCACTGCTCAACACCAGACCACTGAACCACTCTAGTCAGTCAACCAGGCCAACATTCTGCTTGGGCTTTTGTTCTGCACTGTGCTAACCAAAAAAATCACTCTTCCACAGTCCACGTCAGTCTCGCCTGCCTACCTGCCTACCTGCCTCCGTGGATTCCCTGTTTCGCCTGCCACCACTGTGCTACCACCACCTGGTCCTCCCGTAAACATTCTCTTGCTGGATTCCCTCTGCCACCAGCACCAGTCGACCCTATCATTCCTGCCACACCATTCCCTCTACCAATCTATCTCACTCTGGCTGTTAGCTAAGTAGAGCTCTAGCTTATGTTATTGTAGTTTTGCTTTAGAGTGTGTAGTGTAATGTAGCTGTGTTTGTGCATACTGCTGCGTGTTCTCTCCATGTGTTACCAGAGTCGTGTGTTGCCATGCTGGCATTCTGTAGACTCAGAGTAATGTGTACGTTGTATTGCGTTGCATGCACATGACTTCTGTTTTTTGGTTTCTGTAATAAACTTTTTCCTGCATTTTTTGGTGTAGTGAATTCTCTGTCTGCACCTGGGTCTCTGTCACCCCCATGACAGTCTCTATGGTTTTCAACTGTCCTTTAGCTATACTTGCTGTAGGACACTATTCCATCTCAGGGCTAACACAGACAGTCAAACAGCCATGCACACTCACTTTCACATCGTTGTCCATTTTTGAGTTGCCAATTAAGTGAAACTGGAGGTTGGCCCTTAAAGGACACTAATTAAATGAAGGACAAGTGCTGAAAGAAAAATCAACTCATCCAATGGATGGAAAAATCCAGGCAACCATCATTCACAGTGAAGTCAGGCGGTTTGTTGTCTTACGCCCTGCAAGAAGCAGATGGTGAGTCAAGTCAGTAACAAATATTAAGTGACCACTAAGTTTGTTTTTAAAGCTATGTTCTACCCAGTGGTAAAGATCGAATGGGAGATGTTAGGTCAAACTGGAAATTGGCACCTAAACAATGTTAATTTAATAAATGTGGACTGTAGACACAAATACACAAATAAATTAGCAAGTGTCAAGAAGCAACTTCCAAATGAAGAGTAAGCCAGAGGAAACCTTCTGTAGTCAGCCCATAAAAAAGGGATGGACAGCGGCACGGTGGAAGCAGACCAGAAGTGGACACACTGCACTAATAGACATGGTGGCAGAGAAAGATACTCTTTGCTCATCAGTGTGTGACCTGCTGAGAGCACTTACGGAGCTATAATATCTACAGAGACCAGAGAGACAGCTTACAAGGGTGAACTTTAGAACAAAAGAGATTGTCTTCTGCGAAGGATTACTGCTGCCAGGTAATTGTTCGTGCTAGCACTAGCTTTAGTTGCCTGGTAACACTCGGCTTGATTATTTAACTCTTGAATGTGTGCAGGTGCAAGACAGCTTGTTTCCTAAGAATGTGTTGATTGTAAAAGTTTATTAAGGCGATGCTTGTCAGGTAACATGGCTTATGGTGATGTGACAGTGTTGGCTATGTATTAAGTATTTTGAAAGTGCTTCATGTATGTCAAAATTAGTAAATACTGAAGGCCAACACAAGTCAATTTCAATTCCAATTTTTACCTGTGGTTGAAATTTATAATTCAAATTCTGTAAAAATTTCAATATCTGGTTTGATATTGGTTTAAAATTATGTGATCCTAAAATGGTACACTAATATTAAATTGATTTTTGGGGGGATATCTTTTAAGGTAAATAAGACACTTTGATTGGGGTGTGCAACAATTATTAAGGTATTTATTGTGTTACCTGTTTGGCTTTTCACCAAGAGACTCACAACTGACAACTAATGCCAGTAGCTCTCTGGGGGGGGGGGAGCTCTCTGAAACCATTTTAACAAACAGTGTAACCTTTGTGAAGGCAGTATTTATTACAGGGACATTATATTAGACTGTACAGTAACTGTAGTTGCTTAATATATCAACCCTCAAGTGCATACATCCTACTGTTAGAATGTCTCAAGCAATGTTAGTTGTCATAACGGTGCAATATCACCGGGTAAAAGTTCAGTTCAGAGTAGTATTTTTGTTGATAATGGAGGGTTTTAATGACAGCAGCTGAAAGATGGACATCAGGACACTAAATATGAGGATTTGGTTTTTGTATCATTCATGGGTCAGCTCACTAAACTTCAGCTGTTGTGGCCATGGGCAAGGAAAGGTGTCTCGGAGGCTGTGGCAGTCGTCTACCACTATTAGGCAGGATCAGTTGAGCAACTGTCACAGCCCATGCAAAATGCAAAAAAGCCCATGAATATTATGCATGCAATTATACATGTCTCACTATACTCTGAAATGAAAGCATAGAACAAACAAACAAATGAAGTTTTAAAAAAATCTATTTAAAAACCAAAGTGTATTCAAAACTTTTGACTCATCAAAGTAGCCACCTTTGGCAGACATAACAGCTGAAGACACTTGTGACATTCTTTCCACAACAGAAATCAAACATTTTTCAGAACCTTCTTCCCAACTCTGTAGCAGAAGTTCCCATAAATGTGCAGCACTTGTAGGTTGCTTAGCCTTCACTCTTATGTCCAGTTCATCCCAACAGCTCCATGGGGTTTATGTCTAGAGACTGTGCTGGCCACTCCATGTTTTCAAGTTAACCATCTTGTTTTTTTTTTTTATCGTACTTTCCTCCTCCATGTTTGACAATTGATGTCACACATTGAAGAACCACCAATTTCCTTCCTATTATGATGTCTTAGCAATGGTTTTCTTGCTGCAACTCAACCTGTCAAACCTGCAACTCCAAATCTTCTCTTCACAGTTGAAACTGAGAGTTGCGTACTATGACCACGATTAAGCTGTGCTTGAAGCTACTGTCTCTTGAGCCCCCTATCACCAAGCTGTTGACTCTCAAAAACTTGTCTTCTGATTCTGTTGTGGCTTTGGAAATTCAAGACTGTCAGAGTTTAGCCCAGTTTCTGAATGCCTTTTGGTGGTGAAGAAAACTGAACTCACTCACACCTTGACTTTCTTTGCAGTTTCTCTGTAGGAAACACCCATATTTTTAAGTGTTACAATGATTTGTCTCTCATCTATTGTTAATTGCCTTTTGCTCTTCATTTTTATAGCAGCACACTACTTTCTACAGTACAATACTGTTAAAATAATACTTTCCAGGGTATGATGCCACGGTGTGTTCCAACACTACACTACTTTATGCAGACAGAGGGGGTTGTAAGTAATCAAGAAAAGCTGGGACATCTGTACAATTTGGTTGCACCAGCTTTCAAGGCTTGATCAGCCTCCATTGCTGTAGAACAGCTTAACCCAGTTAACCCATTTCTTCCATCCATCCATCCATACATCCATCCATACATCCATTTTCCTCTGCTTATCCGGGGCTGGGTCGCGGAGGCAACAGGCAAAACAGGTTGTTCCAAAAGTCCCTCCCAACAGCAACGCTTTCCAGCTCATCCTGGGGGATCCCGAGGTGTTCCCAGGCCAGATGAGATATATAATCCCTCCAGCGGGTTCTGGGTCTGCCCCGGGGTGTTCTCCCAGGCAGACATGTTCGGAAAACCTCCAAAGGAAGTCTCCATGGAGGCATCTCAATAAGATGTCCAAACCACCTCAACTGGTTCCTTTCGACGTGAAGGAACAGCAGCGTATATGGACGAAGATTCCCCTGAGTCTTCAGGTTCTGCCTCCTCCACGAAGGATGTGTTTACCGAATTCAGGAGTTCCTCGAAGTGCTCTTTCCATTGCCCGACAATGTCCCCAGTACGGGTCAGCAGTTCTCCACCCCGACTGTACATAGCTTGAACAAAGCCCTGCTTCCCTTTCCTGAGGTGTTGAATGGTTTGCCAGAACTTCCTCAAGGCCAACCGAAAGTTCTTCTCCATAGTCTTCCCGAATTCCTCCCACACCCGAGTTTTAGCTTACACAACTGCCACAGCTGCAGCCCTTTTAACCGACCGGTACCTGCCAGCTGCTTCAGGCGACCCCCAAGCCAGCCAGACCCAAAAAGCCTCCTTTTGCAGCCTGACAGCTTGCCTCACCGCTGGTGTCCACCAGCGGGTTTTTGGGTTGCCGCCGCGACAGGCACCAGTTACCTTCTGGCCACAGCTCCTAACAGCTGCTTCTGCAATGGAGGCTTTGAACATGGTCCACTTAGACTCCATGTCCCCAACCTCCTCCGGGATGCAAGAGAAACTCTTCCGGAGGTGGGAGTTGAAAACCCCACGGACAGGGTCCTCCGCCAGAAGTTCCCAGCTCACCCTCACTACACGCTTGGGTTTACCAGGTCTGTCCGGCAGTCTTCTCCGCCATCGGATCCAACTTACCACCAGGTGGTTATCAGTTGACAGCTCTGCACCTCTCTTCACTCGAGTGTCCAACATATGGCCGTAGGTCTGATGATATGACTATGAAGTTGCTGTGTGTGGAGGTGAGCCCAACTATATCTAGCCACCTCCTGCATCAATGAATCGCCACCTTATCACAGTGGAGGGGTTTCAGTGTACCTGTGATCCTGGGAGCTGTGTTGTCCCTGGTAGGGTCTCCCAAGGCAAATTGGTCCTGGGGGAGGGACCAGACAAAGAGCAATTCAGAAAACCCTGATGACAGCAAATACAAGGAAAGCTGCCACCTCGCCCGGATCAGGGAATCCGGGGCCTCTCCCTGTAGCCAGGTCGGGGGAGAGAGTTTGCCAGAGAGCACCTGGTGGCCAAGCCGGTGGGGCTCGGTCGGGCACAGCCCGAAAAAGTAACACGGGGTGACCGCCCAGTGAGCCCATCACTCACCAGGCTAGAAATCGGGGTTGGGTGCTATGCCCACCAGGCAGTAGGCAGGAGCAGGCGTCTAGGCGCAATGCCCCCTGGGTGGCGTACTGGCTCTGGGGACGTGGAACGTCACCTCACTGGCGAGGAAAGAATCTGTGCTGGTGCGGGGAACCTATTTCTTGTTCCCTGAAAAAAGCCTTTCTTGTACAATTCTGAAATGTACATTAGACATAGACACGTAGACAGACTGGTTCTCTTCTCACTGCATGCAGAGTCGATGGAGGTTATATTTTCTTATAATAACTTATAATACCGTTGTAATAAATGAAGATGGGTGTCCTGGAGACACCAGTGTCTTTAATAAAAATAAACAAAACTAATTCACTAATTAAAACTAATTTTAAAAAGGAGGTTTCTGATAAAGATCTTATCTGTTTCTGTATCCTGGATTGTGTTCACACTCCAGCTTCACTCTATTATCCATCCACCATGTATCATTGTTCTGTGACATTTAGAGTGCAGTCATAAAAACAGTATATGATACAGTAATTATGCTGTAAGACATACAATTTCAAATAATCCCATTATTCCCAATTGTAAATTGTTTCTCTCAGTAGTTTTAGAATGTTCATACCTTGAGATGTAAAGCACCCTGAGAATACATTCTGAGAATTAGTGCTATAACAATTAAATTAAAATTAAAATTGCAAAGTCCTTACAATGAATAAATAGCACTTTGTAACATTCACTTATAGTAAATGAAGGTGATATATCAGCTTATGCTACAGAAAATGCAATTAAAAAATACATACAATGAGTAAAAAAGACATGGAGGAAATAAAAAATCAGAGCCTACTTTTTTTATCTGTTATGTATTATGTATGTTTTCCACTATAAAAAATATTGGTAGTCTGTGTCTTGAGGATGTGCATCTGTACTCATGTGAAACTATGCAAATTTGTCATGCCCTCCACCTCCAACTCTGCTTCATGGCAGCTTTTCCTCCTTTCCTTTATCCTCACGTGGGTATGAGTGAGGTGTGCATGGAATGTGTGCAGGTGCAGGCGAGTGGATAATCACCTGAGTGAACACACCTGGGAGTGGCTAACTAAGACCACTACTCAATGCTGGACTGTTGAACTACTCCAGTTAGTTTAACCCAGGTCATGGTTCTGCTCTTGCTCTGTGTATTCTATCAGTTGTCTCTTGTGCCTCAGTTTAAGGTCAACTCCGCCTGCATCCTGCCTGAACCTTCAGCCTGCCAGTTCCAATCCAGTGATTAAGAGGATGACATTGCTGAGGCTGCTGTCACGTTCAAATCCAAGAATGGGAACTTATCCTGGTCTTCATCCCCGCCTGAGGGTCAAGGTTGGCTTCCAGCTGAAAATATCATCTGGATGACCCATCAAAACCATAGTGGTACACATGACCAACTTGACCAGGCTGTTGTCAGCAAGACAAACTGGCAGCAATCAGAGAGGTTCAGGACAAGTGGGTGTAGTGACTGCCACTCATCTATAACCAAAATCCAAACATCACAGTGGATGAGTGTCTGATTGCTTTTAGGAAAGCTGCCCTTTCAAACAGTATATGCCAAGCAAGTCGTCTAAATATGGCATAAAACTAAGGGCAACATGTGATGCCAGGACAAGTTGCACCTGGAACATGCAGGTTTATACCGGGACACCTACAGACAGTGTTCCTGATAAGAACCAAGCGAAGCATGTGATTTTGCAAATGACTGCAGGTCTCAAGGGACTAAACATGACATGTAAATAGTTTCAAAATGAATGTCCTGTGTTTTGAATGCTGTTATGCTACTGTCAGTGAAAGTCAATGCTTACTGTGTGGATATTTCACGCATTTGACTCTGCAGTGTCTTACTTTGGGAATACACAAACAAAATGAAGATTAGTGTGAACACCCAACTCTTCTCTGGTACATTAACTTTTAATTCACCATTGCCTTTCAAGACTTTGTCTTTATCAAGGTTTTATCTAAGGCTGCTTCCAGTTTTCTTTCTCTGTGATGATCAATGAGTAACATGGCTGATTACTAATGGAAAATAAAAATCCTGAAACCTGCTAACGGACTCAGAGTAGATTCTCAGTTTTGATGGTCAGCAAAAAATGGAAGTGGCACTCTAAGGCCCCAAACAAGGTATGTGCATGTATACAAATGCAGAAGCTTTGAGCTGAGCAAGACTGACCACTCGTTGCATTCTGGAGTGTTCTCAGGGCAACACAAGTGTGAGTTGCAGTCTAAGTGTTGGAGCTTTGGGTCACTATGGCACAAAGGAAGAGGAATTTAATTTTTTTTATTTGCACTCACTTCTGCTCAAAACACAAAGGTTCATCTGAAATGGTCAAATCTCCATTCAGACAGGAATTTTCTATCTTTTCCTTGCACATCACATTTGCTGCATTTTCTCCATTTCCTGTAGTTATTGAAAGACTGTGCTATGTAGGCTAACTACAGTTAGCCTACATAGCCTTTTTGAGGACTGGCATGGACTATTGATGTTCAGTGGGGCTACATGATTGCACGGGCTGCCAGGTATCATCATATGCATTTACAGCCGAAACTAAATTCTCTGTCCTTAATAATCATCTGCCTTTTATTTCTTGCAGTGGAAGGAGGCAGTGTTGGGATTGTGGGATTCGGTGGATAAACAATATCTAGTCATACTAAATGAATTGGTACGAGCACCTCAGTCATTGACAATTCCTGTTCTTTAGGATGTAATCTCAGCTGTAGACTTTCTGAAATCAGCAAATATGTTTTTTGTCACGCTTTAATTACAAGTTTTAAATTTAGGGAACTGACAGTGCCAAATATTTATTATCTGGCTGCCATATCTGCCTCTCACTTTGTGAAAGCCCACTTACTAATGCAAGTGATGCCATATGTCCAGTAGCTGTGCTATTTTATCAGCCTGCTCAGTATGCGAGGCAGCTCTCCCAGAGAAACACAGCCCAGTGGATCCTATAATTCACCTGGCTGTGCTTTTAGAGACCTAGGAAAATACATCCATTTACAGACTAAAAGGCAATGGCTGCATTTCCATTTAGATTTATGGCTCATTCTCATTGATCAACATGGTTTACTACTGCACTCTGGAAAATAGAAGCATAGGGAAAGTAAAAAACTGGAAAAGAGAGTTGGTCAGAGTAAACAATGAGAAAGCTAGACAGATACAATTCAAAATGTAAGAGTGCTGAGAAAAGTGAGATTTAAGGGAAACAAGAACAAAACTGTGGCTGAAAAAGAAAAGTGAGAGTTGCTTAGTGAGAAGTGACATTGCTCCACTTGGTTTTACAGATGCTTTGCAGTTCTCCTGACATAATGATACTGTAAATCTGTCAGTGTGTTCTATAGCATTCTTATCTTCACCAATTGATCAAAGTCACCATGGTCACATGAAGGAGGTATAATGATGTATGGAGTCATTGCAGTGACTGATGTGTTGTCCTTCACAATAAACAATCAACACTAAAAGTCAATATGGGTGGTTCAATGCAATGGAGATGTAAATTCAAAATGGCACTTTATTCTCCACAGCAGTAAAAGTTCCCACTAGGCTCTGCCAGCTACTTCCAGCCAAGTGGTAAGTAGAATGGGTCTGCACAGCTCTTACATGCTTTATGACTGAGTGGTACTGTGATACAATGTAGCAGAGAGAAGCTGGCAAGATGGGCCAATATTATATACAGTATTTTAATTAGTGCGAATTCAGATACCATCTAAATACCATATTCTTCAAATGATATGGACTTGAATGTCTTGGGCTACAAATAAGCTTGGCTACATCTACACCTATTCCAATCCACACCACTCTACCAATTTAGGAACCCAAAAACCAAGACTTTTGGAAACAATCCATCCATCCATTATCTATACACCGCTTACTCCTCATTAGGGTCTTGGGGGAGCTGGAGTCTATCCCAGCTGACTTAGGGTGAAGGCAGGGTTCACCCTGGACAGGTCACTAGTCTATCACAAGGCTACACAGAGACAAACAAGCACACTCACATTCATACCTACAGACAATTTAGAATTATCAATTAATCTCAGCGTGTTTTTGGACTGTGGGAGGAAGCCTGAGTACCTGGAGAAAACCCATGCATGCACAGGGACAACGAGTCAGCTCCATACAGACAGATCCCAGGCCTGGGCAAGGACGCAAACCTGGGATCCTCTAGCTGCAAGGCAACAGTGCTAACCATGAGCCACTATGCAGCCCTTTGGAAATGATGCTGATACTAATTAAGTTTGTGAATGATTTGTACGCTGGATCAGCAGAAACAAAGACTTTTGGAAGCAGTCATGACATATTGTTTCCTGATTTTTCCCTTTGAAGCTTCTTCACAACTTTCTGGATTGTTTGGCAAAAACAGAATGAAAGTGTTAAGCAGTATAATAAATGGTAAATATATGTTGATTTGAAACAAATTTGTGGTATGTCACAAACAAACAAAATCCAGGACAAAACATGTTCCTCTTAAATCTCACTGAGAATGTACTTTAGTTGTATAAAAACTTAATTTGGATAAAACGGGCCTTTAATGTAAAGGCAATGGTAGGTTGCACACTGATTTTTTTTTTTACCAAAGAAAATCATCTCTATCTGAATATCTCCCTCTGTTCCTTATTGTGGTTTACACAGCAGACGTTGTTAGTGAACACACTCTCGAGGCGGTTTGTCTAATTATTACACTCAATCCAAGCAGCCTTTCACTATTACTACACAAATGTGCATGTGCATACAAACACACAGACACACACACACGCACGCATGCACGCACGCACGCACGCACACACGCACGCACCACACACACACACAGTCAGAATCGCCAACTGTTGCCTCACCATCCACCATCCTCCAGCCATCTTTCAGCTAACACAGACACTTGTAAGCAGCTCTGCCAATTCCAGCATGCTGGTTTTCAGAATCTTATTTGAGAAATCACAAATCATGCTTTCAAACAAACACTAATACAAATCCACACCCTCCCACTGTTGGACATAATGCAACAGACACAAGGCAAACTATTTTCCATACACTCCCTTTCCCAACCCCACCAAAAAATATTGGGTTGAATCTGTCGTGTGACAAATATGTACTCCTTTTGGATAGTCATTTTAGGAATATGTTACTGAGGAAAATTTAATAAATCAGTGTAAACTCTGACACTGGTTTCCCATTGTCATGGGCTCTGCCTAAGCCCCGCGCCCTTCTGGCCATCCGCTCCTCTGCCAGTGTGTCTCCGGTCTGTGCGGCTCTCTGCAGCTGCTGATCAGCCTGGATTGAGTGCAGCTGTGGAAGCTGCACACCTGCAGCTCTTGTCTCCACCTGCTATAAAGACTGGCTTCATACGGCAGTGGTCATGGGATCATCATTGTTGTCTCCACTCTTCAGACGCGGTGTGACATTGTAGATGCCGGAGCAAACTGCCTTCTCCACCAGAGGTCCTCTGGAAGAGGACGTGGACCTGGACCCCCCTCACTTTGGGTTCACATTTCCCCTGCACCTTAACATCCATATTATTTATTTGTTTTTGTTTTTTTAGTTTAAAAAAAATATTTGCAAGACGCCATGTATAATGTGACAATTCCTTTCTCATATGCCTTGTGAACTGGGAAATAGCCTATGACCATGTACTCCAGAGAACCCTGCGGGGTACACCATTGGTCCATTTACAACCAAAGTAAGAGCTACTGTATGTTTACATTCTCAGAACAGCTGGGTGCTTGCCTCCGGTCCTCTTTATGATGAGATTTTAAGGTGCAGCCAGGGTGAGGTGGATGAGAACCTCAGAGCCATATTTATTCCTTTGGCAGTGGATGTGATTCTGTTGACTCCGACCTTCAGTGTGCACTGGAGTGGTTTATTTTAGGTCTAAAGACATGGTTCTCTGCTGGAAACCAGTGGATTGCACCCTCTGGGTTAGTGCTAAGATGCTGCCTCAAGCAAAGGAGTTAGCATCTTGTTCGTGAATGACAGGGAAGTGAACCATCAAAGTCAGTGAAGAGGGAACTTAGCTGCAAGGCATAGCTCTAGATTTACTGGTCAATCAGTGTTCCAACTCTCAACTATGGTCATTAGTTTGGAATAGTAGGGGCAATGCTAATGGTACCAGAGTTAGCTCAAAGCTTTCATCAGTAACTACTAAACATACATCAAACTCTCAGATTAAATCTGGTATTTGAAAAAAGAAAGAAAAAAAGTCATAGTAATTCAAAAATTGATTCAAATAGTTAACAAACTGTGTACATTCTTCATGATTTAAACAACTGAAAATAATCAGTGAATTTCTTCAGTTCCTCTACAGATGGAATTGGAATTATGGGACAGGTAAGCATTTTGATTTTAAAACCATTAAAAAAAATGCACATATCACAATGTATACTTAAAATAAATTATATGCCTTTCATTGATGTAACAATTTGTCAAAAATTCAAATCAACTACGACTATCAATCCGTATGAATTTTAGCATTTTTAGTCATGGTCATCTTGTCTTCTGTCGCCATTTGTTGAGAACACATTTGCACCTTGACATTAAACATTCCGAGTGATACCTCCTCCGGCTTGGTTTTGTTTGATGTTTTAATGAAGATAACGTATAATTTAAATTTTAGAGTAGAGGTATTACAAGATCTCAGCTTCAACGTTTCTATTTGTATGCTTGCACATTGTATGTACCATTAAACAAGTCAGTTCAGTGCAAAAAAATAAAAAATCCAAGCATGTAGTTTAAAGAATACTTGGAATGGAAACAATGTAGAAATGTGGTATTTGTCTGTTGTAGTGAGAAAAGATACTGGACATAAACTTTCTTCTCTTGAATAATTTACCAAACACACCATAAATGTTTTGCCAAGAAGTTGGGCCACATTGTTTAAACTATATACTGCAAACATACTGTAAATCAGCTTTTATTTAGGATCTCCTTTCATTCATTCTCTCTGTCGTACAACTGAGCAGTTTCAATATCTAAAAGGAGCATAAACATGAATCACATTAGAAATGTGGCTGTCCATAGAAATGAATTGTAGTCGGCCTGTGTAGGGTTGGGAAGCGGTGCAGAATGATTTGAACTCATAATCGTAATGCACGTTGCCTTGAAGCGGAATTCATGAATATGCTCAGAGAGTCAGAGTGGCTGGCTGGCACCGGGTCAGATCTGATTTGCATATTGTTTATGGCCACTAGCTTAATTTGAAGCAGAGGTTTGAGCCTGCGATAACACTGAGGCCTTATCTACAGAGTTTGTTAAGTGACTGCAGGAGTAAACTTCTCAAAGTGATATGCTCCACTAGGCTGACAAGGAGCACTGGCCCTGTTACATTCAGCACAGTGCTTTGTGTGAAAAACAGAGGATGTGCACAGTACAGTGTATGGAAAAAGATGTAAACATGTCATTTTTTTAAATGTTATCATGCATCAACTGGCCACAAAAAAAGCACACTGGAAGGTAGTTTGGAGTAAACACAGCTAAGGCCACATTTTAATGGACAGAGCAGGTTTTCCAGATCTTGAAAAGGTTGATATGAATCTTTACTGGCAAAAACCATGGTGAAGTATATTTAATCTAAGTCTTACAAGCCAGCTATAGTGAGAATAGGATGTTTAAATGAATAAAAGGATCAACTTATGCTCATAATTTACATTCACCCTCAAATTAGCTAGGTTTCAATTTCCACTTTTTGATAAGAAGCTTATCTGCTGCAACCAAAGTTCTTCTATTCAGATTCAGTTTTCAGGGAAAACATAAGTGCTAGGACAAATCTCTCTTGTATTAATTTCCCTGTCAAACTGACTGTGAGGCTAAATGATGCACTTTCAGGTTTAATTTGAGGTGTTTGCAGAGGAACACTTCAAAAATTTTAACCCATTTAACCAAACTTAGCAATGTGAGCAGATCGGATGTATTTGAACAAGCTACTTGAAGGGTCAAATAATACTTTGAGAACAGTGTGTCCTGCTCACAAGTATTTTGTTTGTGTGTGTGTGTGTGTGTGTGTGTGTGTGCGTGCGTGCGTGCGTGCGTGCGTGCGTGCGTGCGTGTGTTCGTGAAAGCCTGATTCCTCTGTCCAATTTTGTCCAGTAGTTAAACAATAGTTGAACAGTCCCACATACATAGTCTCACTGGTCCCTATACACACCAGAGCACCAAGTATGGAATCCAAGGATTAAAAAAAAAACAAAAAACAGAAAAAAATGTTAAAAAGCTACTTTTTCCTCCTGTTTTAGTAATATTTACAAGATTTATTTATAAGACTACAGTGACCAGGGGTGGAATGCCTAATCGTTGTATCCACATACAAACTAAGCATATAAACTGGTATTATAAAGACAATATTCAGTGAAAATGTACACACGTAATGTATACTTCAGACATACTGCACATGGGTTCCTAGAGCCAGCTGCAGACACATGATGCAGTAGAGATGGCTTTGCACTCTAATTCTGTGTTTGTTGCCCATTTTTCCACTCACCTGCCTCCATGTTTAAAAAAAGTAGTCTCTTCAATTTAAATCCCATTGGTCCATCACTCAGAGTGAGCCAGATTGTCTTTGTGCATTGCTTTCCAGTCATTCAGAGTCGCGTATGTTCTTATCTATTTTTCAGACCCTTCCCTGCTAACCTGTTACTTGTATTGTGCCTGATCTCTTTGGCTTTGTTTTTGTTTATTTTTTTCTAAACTCGACTTTTACCTGCCTGCCTCAGTAAATTCCCCTGGAGTCACATTTCTTTTGAGACTTGTCTTACCATTTTCAGATAGTTGCCCTGATGAAAGTCTTTTCCTCAGTGATGTTGGTCCACAGCTCCTCTGCCTCTGGCCAGTTCAGAACATTCCACTGTTTGGTGAAAGCATTGCTTGTTTTGAGTGCACATTTCGAAGCACTGTCCAGCTGCATCATGGCATTCCACTGACCGAGTTTTAAGACATGCATGAATCTGACTGTGACATCATGAGCTGAGATGAGACAACTGGCAGCCTGAACACTAGCTACTTCCTGCATGTTCTGTTGCATTTTCCTCATTGTTCTTGCATGCAGTAAACCTTACTTGCCAGTGATCCTTACAGTCCATAACTTTGTCCTGTAATTCAACAGATATTTGACTGTACTGTTTTCCAAACTGTAACCTTATCTGTCTATTCTGAGCCTTACCATGCAATTACCATCAGTTTGCATCATGTGGTGAACTCCAAAAGTTATGTAGGAGTCTGCATCTCTTTTGAAGCTTCACAGTTTAAATGGGAGTAGTGTACCTTGGAGTATGGTGGTGAAAATGTGAGTGTGGACCACATTACGCAAACAAATGGACAAATGGAATTCTGAATGATTTGTTTGAGAAGTTGTTCTTGACATTTTGATGTGTCTGTATTTGGACTGGCAGAGAAATTGAAACAAACTAAAAATGCAGAGAATATAAATATGAACGTGGCACAGTGCTATGAATTATTTAACTTCTCATCCACCCATCAGAAATCCTGAGTTATTAACAAACGCGTAAATGTGGTTTTTAATAATTAATTACAATTAATGATCGCTTCTACAGATCTTGTGAACTTAAATATACCAGATACTGCTGTTTTTAAATTTCTGTTTGAGCCTAGATTACATTAAAAATGTACAATGTGTATGTTACAGCCCAGCTGTTCAGGGCACCCAGGGAGTAACAAAAGAAAGCAAAACAAATGCTGAGTTCCAGAGTGATGGGCGGGGATTTATTCTGATAAAGGTATGGCTATGATAATACAGAAAGTGAGGGAATTCAAAGCAAATGGGTGCGACTGAAAGGAAAGAAAAAACATAAATGAAAGCAAGTTTCACTCTGAAGCTGAAACTACCAAACTGAAAGAGAACATAAATGATAATCAATACAACAAAAAAAACTCTCAACCAAAAATACACTGCAGTAGTACCCTAACTGGAAACTAACAGAGTATTCTAGCTTCACTTCTCCATAAGTCAAAGATCCCTTGCTAGCTTTTGAACCCCATTTATACACCAATCGCTATCATTGATCTTCACAAAATATACCGGGCAGCTCAAGTTCTCCCAAGGAAAACTGCTGCCCAATGCTGCATGAATGAGCCTTTTGAACTACACCTGGCACCATGATTGGAGGCGGTAGTTTATCCTGGACCAATCCAGCTTGTAGGCAGGGCAAGAACACAGAGGCAGGCGCAGGACAGGCATGCAGTTGTACACAATACAGACTGTAACAGAGGAGGAGAGTGAAGCATCCCAGGGCCATAACAGTGTACATAAAAATCTTTTGAGCTTTTAGTAGTGTCACAGCGCAGGTGAGAACCCAAAGGAGAAAGCGTACAGACTAGGCAGACCAGTCAGGATCAAAGAAGGATTTATTTGACAAAAAATAACAAAACTGGACCGAACTAAGACGAGGGGAAGGAGTATCAAGGATCTACCTAAACACCATTAAATAAACGATAAACCAGGACTAAAAGGAAAAAAAAACAAGAAGGGAATTAAACTAAACTCACCGGCAGGGAAGAGATGTGGGGTATGAAGGTCCGGTGAGTAGCTGGGCAGAACCAAGCAGGCAGGAGGGTCTGAAGATCCGGGAAGTGACCGGGCAGAACCAAGCAGACAGGAGGGTGAGAGGGTCCGGCAAGTGGCCGGGCAGAACCAGGCAGTGCGGCCAGTGGACTGCAAGAACAAAAACACAGGTTAGTGACGAGCTGGATACAAAGGAGCAAAAATGTGAAATGGCCGAAAACTGACAGCATGTAGCTGAAGCTACAATCTGGCAGGGAGTGGAGTGAAGAGCCATCTTTTACATATGGAGGACTAAAAGTGCCAAAATTAAATAAATAAATACATCATTAAATAATTAATTAAATATGTCATTAATTAATTCAAATTGGAATTAAATACATAAATGTGTTATTAAATATGTCATTAATTCATTAAAATAGCAGTTCATTTTAGTTAAAAAACATATATTATTATTTCACTGATTAATTAATTATTTCATGGTCCTTGTGTTGCAGTGGATCATGAATTTACTCTATCTGTCAACCTCGCCCGTCAAAGTCGGTGGGCCGATCCTAACACCTGATTGGTAAACCTTTCTCATCTCTCATTCCCTTCATTTTAATTTCTCTCTCCCTCTCCCATTCCCTTCCTTTCTGCTCCCTTGTCCCCAATATTCCTCCTGTGCTCCCTTTCCTTTTTTATCATGCATCAACTGCTCCGTCTGAGGAGCATATCAGTCAAGGCCTGGCTAATGAAGTCCCTCTCCTTCACTATTAGAGTGAAATAACTAATCTCTCTTTTTCTCTTTTTCTCTCTCTCTCTCTTTCTGCCTTCTCTCCCTGTCCACCTTCTGTTTAATGGATCTCCTCCACTCCTTATTTCTCTTCCCTTTTCTCTCTTACCATCTCCATCTCAGCACTACTCTCTCTCTGACATCGCAGAGACAAATAAGATAAAGGTTGACTGAGGTTAAGGCTCTAGATCTATTAGTAAAATCAGATCTGCAGCAAAAAGCCCATTGATATCATGACAGTCCTGTATTTCTAAAGACTCTTGCAACTCTTAACTTGCTATAATGGAATCATTGGAACGTGCATTTTTGGCACAAAAAATGAAATCATGCATTTTGGCTCTTTAGTAGATCTATTCTAGGTCTTCTGAAAACATGACAAACATCTCCTGGGTAAAAAATGTCTATACATACAGCAATGCTAATATTTGGTTAAACATCTTTCGGCTATTTTCACCTCAACTGGGTGCTAGATAACCATCTCCTTCTGGCAGGCTTCTATCTCTGACCACTCCCTCTTAGAATTGATACAGTTAAACTAAAATTGTTGTCTTTCTAACAGACTTATTTCCTCAGCCAGAGGTGGGTAGAGTAGCCAAAAACTGTACTCAAGTAAGAGTAATGTTACTTCAAACTAATATTACTCAAGTAGAAGTAAAAAGTAGTCATCGAAAAAATTACTCAAGTAAGAGTCAAAAAGTATTTGGTGAAAAGACTACTCAAGTACTGAGTAACTGTTTGATTGTACTGTCCGATTTATTTTTCAGAAATGATTTGATCAGACGGACAAAAATGCAAAATAATGTGCAAATTCTGGTATTTCTAAATAATAAAATACAAAAGCAAAAATAAACAACATCTTTACAAAACAACAAGTTAAGGCACAACAAACACAAATTTACAAATCTCAGTTTTTCACAACATGAAGTTTTTGAATCAAATACCTGTAGTAAAGGAACGTTTTTATGTTTGAACAATGCAAACTACTTCCAGTGACAAGATATACAGCATGCTCATAGACTGAATGTGTATGCTGTATTTCACCCCTCAACCCCCTCCTGTATCACTCGTTTACCAGCCTGACGTCAACGCTTCACTTCGCCCGTGTTAGCAAACAGAAGACAAAAGCCGAAGATATCCATGCTAATGCTATGCTAATGTTGTTGGACTCTGAAGCAAAATCAAATTTCTCTAAAATGGCCCCATCTGCTATGTGTGCAGAGTTTGTATGAGGTCATGTAACTGCAGCGATGTCTGGTGAAACACAGTCATGTAATGATTGTTGCTTCATCTGATTGGTGAAACGCTCACATGGTAAATCCACTGGGGCCATCTCTCTGGCAAAATAAAGCAGATCTAATGTGGTAAATAAAAAAGTAATGAGTCAAGTGTAGTCCAGTGGAATGGAGTAAGAGTAATGTTTCTCCTTCACAAATATACTAAAGTAAAAGTAAAAAGTATGGCAGACTAAAACTACTCTCAGAAGTACATTTTTTTTCAAAAAGTTACTCAAGTAAATGTAACGGAGTAAATGTAACTCATTACTACCCACCTCTGTCCTCAGCACAGTCCACAGATTCTCAATACGATTTCAGTAAGGACTTAACCTTAGCCATTTCTTAAGCATTTTGTCATGTTTTTGGGTCATTGTCTTATCGGAACACCCAACTGTGTCCAAGATCAACCTTCTGGCTGATGATTTTAGGTTTTATCAAAGAATGTGGAGGCAATTATTTCCTCATTATTTAAATTACTTTATGTAAAGCACAATTTCCACTAGCAACAAAACAGTCCCAGAGCATAATACTACAACCACCATGCTTGACGGTAGGTTTGGTGTTCTCTGGGTTAAAGGCCTCACCTTCTCTCCCCCAAACATTCTTTGAGTGAGAAAAGCTGGTCATTGTGTGCAAATAGCATTTTTTTTGTTTGTTTAATCTGACCACAGAGCTTTCCTGTTTTCTTTGTTATTGTGATCAGAAGCAAATTTAGCCAAAATCAGTGGTCACAGTGAGATATTCAGCTGTCAAGTATGTGATATTTTGGTTGTCCTAATATTTTTGGCCACATATTAATTGAAAAACATTGCAGTGTCATAAAACAATAAAAAAAATCACAACAAATATAGTACAATGAAAAACAAACAATAAAGATAAAAAGATAAGTAAAAACTCTGAGAAAGCATCATAGGTATATGTATGCCGATGTGCATCCAGGCAGCCCCGCCTAGGCACTGACAGGCATGTGGACATGAGAAGTGGCTTTTTCACTAACTACTTGTTCAGCAGATAAAATCCCTCGCCTGTACTGCTGACCTGTGGTATTAACTCAACCTTCCATGAAGACTGCCTTGATCCACTCTCCCAATCCACCAGTCCATTCTCTCCCAGCACCCTTAACAGCACCTCACTCATCCAGATCCCTGCTGACATTTGTGGTGGAGCCTTATTCCTAATTCACATTTATGCAAAGCAGGCCCACCAAATTAATGCCAGGAGCACTCAGCTTAGCCCTATGGTTATACTAATATGCCATCTGAAATCCAACAGCTTAATTTCATTTTTTAGCTTCCCCTCTGCTGGAACTGCATGGGTCACGCAACAGGTAGACTCATCCACTTAATGAATCTGTTTAAAACCCAGTAAAGACATCATTGCTCTCCCAGCATCTGTCCCTACATAGAACCATTAACAGGCGGCCTCACAGCCACATCAAGACAAGTCAGCACAAAATATCCAGGGTCAGAGATTGACTCAACATTGCAAAATGCATTTACTGTCATTGCATGTGTATGAAATCTTGTTTTTTTCTTTACCAGCAGTAACAACATTTCTATTGTTGGTAATGGCAACATCAGTGCAGAAATTTCAAGTAAGTAGTTTTAACCAATAAAAACTGCAGTCATACCAAAACACCCTGCAGCCAGCGATAGTTGCTCTTTGTGTGTGTATGGTTTTTATTTGTCTTTTTTTGGCAATGTGAATCTGCCTGTATTATTGCTTACTTTAAAAAAAATTCTAGTCTTATTTTAATTTACCTATGTATTGTTTTCTTTTCTACTTTTCTGCTAGGCATTGTTTTGCTTATGTTTCAAAATTATCTTTTTTTTCTGAGTAATATCTGGCAAAAGAATTTCAGGCTTGATTAAGTTTTATCGTATCTTATTTTATGTTCACAACCTTTTACAAATGAATGGAAAACAATCGCTTAGTTATTAAAAATGAGAGGAGTGAAGTTTAAGAGAGCAATTTAAAAAGCCAAAAAATAAAATTTAGAATGGAATACACAATCATTCTTTAAAAAGGCAGTGCCAATTCAGTTCAGAAGGGAAATTGTTTGGAAGAAGAAATGTTCTACATATGTTTGAAAGTGGTCATGTGTGCGGGAGGGTTCCATACTGCTGTTGTCCAAATAGTGTAAATCTAATTAAACCATACAGTACACATCACAACCATGTGCAAATAAAAACTAAACTAAATAAACTAAGAAACAAGTTTTCTCCCACCCTGACACTGGTGTAGTCCTTCATCACACCATTTGGTGTATTCGTGTCAGCAGTGAGTTAATGAATTATTTGTGTTTCTGAAACACATAATCCATTAACAGTCTTCTTGTTCTGTTTTTCAAATTTTCTGGGATTTTCTTGCTGCTTGGTATGGGAAACCTGGGGGGCTCAGTATGCTTGAAGCAAACATCACCTCTGAACGTCCCTCCGCCACATCTTTCCATCATCAGATTCAGGGTTGTCTCTGACAATTTTTGTGAGTTTGCACATTGACAATAAAACAAAAATGGCACCTTTGCACAATGGCTAACAATATGTATGGAGGAGGTAGACTGTGTTTAAACTTCCCTCACAATCTTTGCTTCCTCATTCAGGTCTGGCAGTAATTCTGCTAGCCTACCACCTGGCTTGCATCCCACTGACATGGCCTCAACAGTTGCAATAAGAGTCTCAATCCCATTCACAGCCTGTAAAATATTTTCCCTTGACAGGAGAAAAACTATATATACTATTATACATTTATTTGTAATTTGTACTCTGAATTAATGAGGTTAAACAATATTCTTATTAATATCTCAACATTACCGTAGGCAAAATAACATAATTTCTATGGAGAAGAAGGCTGAATTTGCTGATGGCCTCTAACAAGTCAGCCAAGAAGTAACAGAAACCCACAAAGCTACCATCTTCTATCATCTTCTTGACCTGCAAGACATAACCATTAACTATCAATATCAGTAATTTGCATATATCACCAATTTGAAATAATTTTGAAATTAAATGCAGACCTTCCTTGCTCTCTCAACAATGTCAGTATTGGTGGATGATGCAGTCAAATGTTCCATGTGGAAGTAAACTGCTGTGAACTGGCCAAGGTTCTGCAGTTTTCTGTCCTTTCCTCCAGGTCTCAGTAGGGTTTGCGGGGCCCGGTTTACATGTGAAAGCCAGCGTGTCCCACTGACACTACCTGGTACATTGACACGCACACCCAGCTCCTCTCCAAGTGCTCGCAGTTCTCTCATAGACTTGTTGCTGTAGTGGTAGGTCTTCCAAACCGTGTTGAGGAGACTGTAGACATGATCCACCATGGGAATTTCCCTTTGTACTGCCAGCTCCAGTCTACAATTAAAATGGATTCAACTTAAATTTAAATATACAGTACATTGCTTAATAACCTATCTTGAGCCTGACGGTTCACCTGACCTACCTATGTGGCATGCAATGAAACGGGACCATGAAAGCTCCTGCCTCAGCTTGGAGAAGGGCTATTACACCTCCTTTATGGCCAAGATTGACAGCTGCACCATCAGCTCCCATGGCAACTGTCTTCTCTAACCACCTTGTTTCTGTCCCTAGTTTCTGGAAGGCCCCTTTAGTGGCATCATATATACCTTAAAATGAAATCACATGTTATGACTGTTGAACACAATTATTTATTACTCCTTCAATATTTACTGTACACCAGAAACCACCAGCCTGCCATCACACCTAACAGCTTAATCATTAATTATTATCATCACATGTTAAGTTCAACATAGTTTGATTTAAAACATACCTTGAGCATGTGCATGTTGCACTTCGATGTGGCCAATTAAAACATTTGTTGGATTCCCTTGTTGCAGGATCCTTGCATATATTATTTCACACTTGTTGAAACATCGGTGTCCCCATCGATTATGATTGACAGGTAAAGAGCGTCCTTAATCTTCTCGTACGTCTTCCATTTCAGTGTATCTGCAATGATGCCAATAAACCATGCACATGCTGTGTTGTTACTGTAGGTTTGTTATGATCCCTGTTCCAGCCTCTGCCCTTCTTCCTCCTTCTCCATCTTTTTCCTTCTTTCTGCCATGGTTCCTCTTCTGTTTATCTGTTTTGAACTGTCTGTCTCTTTGGCTCCCTCTGTCTGTCATCTCTCCCTCCTGTCTCTCTTTCCCTGTTCACTCATCCTCTTGCTCTCCCTGCTTCACCTGCTTGCACTCTGCTACCTGCTGATTACTGCAATGAGTGTCAGCTGCAGTAATCAGCTCGCTCAACTCACCTGCTCACTACCTCACCTCCAGCTATTTAAACTCAGCTCATTCAGTCACTCTTCACCGGATCATAGACTCTGCTTCCCTACTCTTGGACTCTGTTTTCCCACCGATCCCAGCCTACCTGCAGCCTGTCATAGCCCCTCCTGGACTCTCCTCACCCCCCATCCCTGGATAACCGCCGGTCCCCTCTCTGTCTCCAGCCTTCTGTCTGCCAGTCTAGTCTCCCACTAGCTTCCGGATTTTCCCCGTGCCTGTCTAACTTGCCCCGTTAGTTTGGTTCCCCCCTGGGTCTGTGAATACTCTGTTTGTTGACTTAGTTTAGTGTTTTCTGGTTGCGTTTTCCTCGTGCTCCTGTGTTGAGTGTACTTAGTTTTTGTTTGAGTTTTGTTGTCTTGCATATTTTTGTATTAGATCTGGTTTAGTTTTTTCCCTCCAGTTTTGTTTCCTGCTCTTCCTGAGCTTCTTTGAGTTTAGTTTGTTTTTGTATTTGAATAACTTCCTTAGAAGCATCTGTTTGTCTCTTGTCTGTGTCTGCAACTGGGTTCCCCAAATCCCATCACTCTTGTTTTTCATTGAACAGGGTGTATGGTCAAATATAGTGCCCGCATTTTTCATGCCATAATTTCACTCATTTCACAGTCTTCCTTAAACAACACATATGTCATCACTTAGAACAACTACTCAACCGTAAAATATGTGAGCTTCGTCAGCTTACCATGGTTAGTTTTAATTTTTTGATCACAAATAAGGAAGAGAATTGAGCCACTTGTCCGTCTTTTTCCAACTTCAGAGAAAAGAGAAAGTTTGATACATTCCAGGCCTCTGCTGGTTGGTCAAATGCCATGATGTCGTGTGGTGCAATGTAGAGTGGTCTTCACTGATTTGCTGGGTGAAAACCACATGCTTCTCGACCTCACTGAGAGGCGGGAGCAACGCCATATATAATGTGTGCAGAAGTTACCAAATATGATCACTTGCCCAATAAGGGGTTAACAGCGTAACCTTCTGTACTTGCAAACACATCCCCTCTCCTACAGCTCAGGGAATTAGCCCTCAGCATATTTAACAAAAACTCTAAATATTTCAACTCTCAATAGGAAGAACATGATCTGCTTTTCAACAGGGTTTTGTTGTGTGTTGCACACGGCAAAAAGTGGAGTGTTGATTCAACTCCCACAGAGTTAATTTTAACACTTTTTCAGGGTGTATATAGCGCCACACTCTACAGAGTTAAATTAATACTTTCAAAATAGTTAATTATTTAACACTGGGTCAGAGTTACTTCTTTAACTCACCAAACAGGGTTAAATTAACACTGAGCAATTTATCATTAACACTGAGCCAGAGTTCCTTTTTAATTCACTAAACTGGGTTAAATTAACACTAAACAATTTGAAAAATAACTACTTTTTATTTAGGTAGTTCTAATCTCCAATATCTATGTAATAATTTAATATAACTTTAATACAATAATTAAATTGACATAATTGACAATGAAATAATTCCAAGAAACATACATTTTCAAAAACATTTATTTTGAGGCTTTTCTCCCATGCAGTCAATTAAAACATAATAAATGAAGGTATAATGTACAAGCTTTCATCTGTAGCTCCATATGAGCTTTGAATATCAAAGGGTTTGTGACATTTAAGTTCAGTTGTTTTTACTACACACCTTTATTCTGTTCGTAATACTTTGAACGCATGGTGATGTTCATCAAAGTTCTCTGTAAATAGCTTGTGTGTCAATAAAAAAATGTCATCTTCAACCAGAAGTACATCAAGCATTTGACAAAAGACTGGCATGTCTTCCTCCAATAAACTGCAAACAACAAGTCCAGCTCTGTACCCTACACCATCAACTTTAACCCAACTTGTTGAGAAAACATCTTTTAACAGCAACATTTCAAGCATTTCACTGTTGACCACATTCTCATCTCTCAAAGAAAATGATTTAATTGGCCCATATTCCTTCTGTTTAAAAGTGAAGGTTTCCCAGTGATAAGCAATGGCCATCTGATGCCTTTTAGCGAGTGATTTGGTTATGTTTTTGAAATTTTTGAAATAATCTTTAAACAACTTATGTTTAGCCTCGAACCTCATAGACCGGACAAACAACAATGGGCCAATTCTCCTAATAGAAGATGGGTAATGAATCATAAAGTGATGCTTGGGTATCAATTTTCTGTGTGGATACAAGTGCTTAAATAGTTTGTGGTGGTCAGCAATCAGATTCTTTAAATACACAGTCATACCCAGAGTGAGAGAAGGTGAAAAAACGATGTTCATTATTTGAAGTAACAGTAGTAATAATTCCCAATGTCTGTTCCCTGCAGGAATTATGTCACCAAACAAAAGTGGGATGTTTTTCACGAGACATAATGTCTAGATGGAGTTCAAGCCAATGCCACTGCCAGCACTATCCAATATGATTTTAGTGGGGCGGTTTTTTCGCTCTAAAAAACCATAGTCAAAACCATAAATCCTAGAAAGCAAGTCCTGTTCTGATATGAAGTGTTCTATGAGATAGTCAAATAGCAATTTGATCTCATACTGAGCAACACCTTCAAGAAGGTCGTGCATTATATCAAATGAGTAGTTACTGCAAACATGGAAATGCTGTAATGAATTGAGTGCAGAATTTCTTTTCAAACCATACAGTGACTTCAACTGAAGATTTTCCTTAAGAGACTGGCAATGCATGTCAGACATATCTTTTCCACGAATAATCACTTTAGGATCATCCTCAGTGTACACCATTTGACAATCATCTTTCTCAATCAAACAAAGGCGACAGAAATGACGGCTACTGAATGACTCGTTAAAACCAAGAATTGAGTGCATCCCTAGATTATCTCCAGTGATCTGTGAGATTGTACCATATACTGGCTCATCAGAAAATGGAAGACTTAGCCCTTGGCTTTCCAGTTGTTTCACATCATTTATCAGTGGTTCCAGTATAACATCGAAACCATACTTGCACAGATCTGGTGTGTGGAAAAGTGATACTAAATGAATGTTCATCAAAATCGAATTAAACTTTGGAGGTAGGTTTCTTACAATGAAATAAATGCAGCCAATTTTGTGAATTCCATGTTTTGAGCCAAGGGGATTGGCTGTTTCAAAATCATCATAGTATAGCTGAATTTGTAATGCATGTCTTTTGGCTGAAAACAGGGGGTGAGTTTTAAAGTAACTTCCATCACAAAAGTCATGATAAGCATCAGGCGCTGACCTACACACTCTCTTCAGGAAAACACAAATCTCTGGATTTCTACACATGAACTTCAAAGATTCCAGAAGAGGTACATATATAAAAGTATCCTTTACAGGTACTTGATCATAAGTACCGGATTTCTGATTACACCTGGTGTCATATCTCACTCCAAGTGTTATTTCTCTAGGCTCTACAACTCCCCATTTTAGGTTGAAGTATTTATTTCAGTTTCCATTCTGTATTCAGATGAGTGAAAGGGTTTTCCAATTTTTCAAAACATTCATTTATTACAGATATGTTGGGGTCAGTTGTGGGTAAAGCAGAAAAAATGGTCTGCTTCGCTTCTGAGTGAAGCTCACTTGTCAATTCCTCCAAATCTCCTACAAGTGAAGATACCAAACTGTTAGAAATGCCACTACCCTGTAGTTTGGCCACGATGGATGCACACATTTCTTTGGATAAATCCCTGTTAAGTCCTGAAACACTGCTCTCTGGAACATGGGAAGAATTAGACACTGGAAGAACACTGGATGAAGTTTGAGGAAGATTTGTGGAATTAAATTGGTCCTCCAAAGCATGTGAAACTGGATCACTAGAGGAACAAGCAACAGCTGAAGTTTGAGCAATTTGCTCAGCATTGCTGTGAACGATATTGAGGTGCTTCCTAAAGCCTGCATAAGTTTGAAACTGAAGCCTGCAGCTTGGTTGACAACAAAACAACTTATACTTAGGTCCAGGATAATAACCATGTTCACCTCTTCAATGGGAAATTAACTGCTGACTGCCGGGATAAACTTTCTTACAGAAAAAACATGTCAGTATTTTGCTCACAATGCCTTCAAGAGATTGCCTTGCCTTTAACTCAGGGTTGTGACAAGTATTTCCTGGTTAAGGAGTTTGGCTCTCATGTCTCGAACTCTTGGTGACTCCTTCATTTTTCCCATATCTATATTATAAACTGTTGTCTGCAGAAAGGTGTAGAAATTCACAAGTGCCCCATCATAAGACACATTGAACACAAAATGAGCTTTAAAAAGCTCATCAAATGCCCCAAGGGAGCGGTTTGCCTGGCAAGGGATGAGACGCTTGTCCATGGAGATGTAGAAGCTGTCGATGTTCCTCTTCTGGCGACCAACGGCTAGGAGGTATGGCTGCTGGCCCTGCTGATTCCGAAGATGCTCTTCCAAACTACAGCAAGACTGGGGTTTACACAAGGACATTGGACATTAGACACAGGAGTAAGTCAGGAATCTTGGGAAGATGGACAGGATATCAAGACTTTTGTCAGGGTCATTGATAAGGTTCTGACAATACTTAAAGGTCTCTCTCATCTTTTGGAGAATTAAGGAAGTGTCTGTTGTATGGTTGAGCAAAGAGATGGCCTCCTGGCAAGCATCTCCATCAAGCTGCTTCTCAACAACAATGGATCTTTGGAAATTAGGGCCCCCTGAAGAAAAGAACCCAACACAAACTTTAAAGAAAATAAGTCCTAGTTGCAGATCAGATAGGTAAATGCAAACAGAATAATATAATTACAGTAGGTACAAGAAAATGTTAACGAGAACATTTATCTAGTTTGTGGACAGTTACTTCCTTACGTCAGACCTACAAACTCTAGAGTAGTGAAAAAGGTGACAACATATAAAACTAAAACCCTCTTCATTTACTTCTACTACACTGGTTGACATAAGAAAGGTGACTGTAGCCAAAAGGTGACCAGTTTGCAGTTGTGTTACCTCCTCCTCGAGAAAAGCCAGTGCAGCTATTTGGAGGTGCAGATCCTCGTCGAATCTTTCTCTGGATTGTCTTCAGACACCAAGAAATGTATCCTGTGCTGCTTGCAGCATCATAGAAGTGTTCCTAAAATGGAAATACATTCACAATTAATGTGTTGTCACTCATAAGAAATCTCAGAATTCAAATGTCCCCCGAACCCTACAAACCAAAACATAAAAATTATGTCAACAAAGAGTACAATGATGACTATACATACGTAGCCTTTCTTGGAGTATGGGTCTTTGAGGGACGGGAACACTGTCATTATCCCAAGAGCGTACTCTTCTTAAACAGCTTTGGTGGGGAGGTGCCTGAGAAGAGAGATTAAATTGGCATTAGTTATGTAATGGCTAAGGAGTTACTTGTTTTTCTTTTTTTTTTTGAAAGAGTGTACACAAATACAACACATTTACCCGCGTTTATCAATCATGTGAGCCACTATTATATTGACCAGTTTTCTTCTGGTAGCATCTGTAAGAGTTTGTGTTGTGTGATATTCTTCGAGGACCTCTTCACCACCTGAACTGGTTCCAAGTACAGCTTCGATCAACTTAAGGAGGAAAAAAAAGACAGAAGCCAAAAATTGTGATAAACAACAGAATTACAACTGTTGACATTAAAAGAAATCTGTGAGAACTGAGCTTTGTTGCAACCTTTTTAGCAGATGCTGCATTAATTGTGCCTTCAATTCTTGATTTCTTCCTAGGGACCTCATCTAGAAGTATAGTTGATGCACTTGCACCTGAACTGAAGCTCGAGTCAGACCACTCAGATGGAGAGGACAAGGCGCAATTGGAAAACTCTAGAAGGAAAAAAAACAATTTTGTTCTGTGTGGTGTAGAAAAGGTGATGTGGCTAAAGGTTTTGCATTGTTGTTGCATTGCAAAAGTGAATTACATTAATTCCACATTATACTCCAAATGTATTATTCTGTAGACTAATAGATTTGAGAAAAAAAAAGAATACAGGTTACACCATTTGACATTGGATTGCCTCATGTCATTGACCCCTTTACATTTCTCACCATCATTTGAGAAAACTGTTAGAACCACACTGCCTTGGCTGACAAGGTCACTGAAAATGTCTTCATCAACTTCTGTTCCTGTCGCATCTTTGTACACTACTTTTGCATCAGTTGGCAGGCAAAATCTCTCGATGACTGGAAAAGATAAGATACATCTGAGAGCACCTTTTAAGCCAGCACTGTTCTTACTACAGAAATGATTTCACATTTAATAAACTAATCCACCACTGTATGACTAAACAGACTTGGATAAAATCCCCTACACAAAATTCATTCCCTCTTCAGTCCAAATTCTAAAAACAAACCTTTTTCATGGAACCGCATGAAATCCAACTGTCCATCGACATCATCCACCTTCACATACTTCTGCTGTTGGCAGTCCCGAACTTGGACCAGCATTTTGCTGAGACATACAAAAAAAAACTAATAAATGAAAATGACAGTAATAAGCATTTGATAGTAAACAACTGAAGCAATTCAAGCTAAAATTATTAAAAACACTCATATAAACACAGTAAGCCAGTATCGGTCATGCTATACACTGTAAACAGTATTGAAGCTTTTGACACACATGCAGTGGATTCCAGAATGAGGCTGTATGTGTGAACCATGTAGCAGTCAACGCAGTCAATGGTGTAAACACTAAGTTTGCAAAATGTTCAGGTGAGCCTTCCGTAAAAGAGCGGGTAATAATCTGAAAGAAAGAGCGAGCGGGCATGCTAACACTGCTAACATGACTATTCAGACTTACCTCTTTCACTCGAGGTTTACCAGCTGACGACTCACTCTGAAGCTGAAGAGCAGCACCATTTGACCTACCAGAGGTGGATTATAATTAGTTACCACAATATTTATTTACCTCTGCAAAGTGGTGTAGTGATTGAGTAAAGCTAGGTTGCTTTATAAAATGCAATTATACTTGAGTAACTTGAGTTGTGGCTGCCCATGCTGTTAAGTCCAAAACAACACACAATAATTAACATTAACTTTGCTAACTAATTTGTTTTACACGACTTCAGACATATATGAGACTTGGTAAATTGCAATGAAAAACGCAGGAAACCGAGTGTTAATGTCTAACTGTTAGCTAAAATAAAAAATTTTAAAAAACTAGGGTTAGGGGTTACTAATGTTAATGTTAAACACATTAACATTAACTGTTCAGTTACCGAACTTCAGTACCAGGGACACAAAAGCTTAGAAAAGTAGCATAATTCTCCGTAGATTTTTCACTTTAAATACTGCGTTTCATTTAATATTACTGTTCCCATAATTTTGATTTACTTAACTTACCATCTGTGTAAAACTCTTTCCAAAACTGATCAGTCCGTGAAACCAGCAGCAGCCGCAGCACATGGAAGACACGCAGCTGAGCAGACTATTAATTGACGCACGGGGTTTACAAGGGCTGAAGCCCAGGGGCCTTAACTTTTTTTGCTTGGGCTTGGCTAACTCTGTTAAATAACTTCAACACTGAACACCATTTGAATCACAATGTGTTAAAATAACACTTTGAGAGTTGAAATCAACTCTGATGTGTTTAACCCTGAAATTTCAACACTCCAATTTTTGCTGTGCAGTCACAGCCAGAGCATCTGCCACACACATTTGGCTGAAATCAAAAAGAGCTTCCAAGTGGACACAGTCCTTTCCTCAGGTAAACAACATCTGCAGGCAGCAGAACCTTCTGGGGCCTCAAAAAAAAAAAAAAAATGGAGGCCAGACAAGGTGATGCTGAGAGGACTGGGGCCCCGTTGATGTCACCTTGTGAGAGAGAGCTCATTCCTCACCAGCTGTGGAGCTAAAGCTTCCTGTCCATTCACAGATCCACCTGGATTTATCATTACAAACAGAGGGGTTATTTTGTAGTTCTATATCTATTTAATAATGCAATACTAACAATTTAGGTGTGTGTAACAGGTGTGTATAATGTGTTTGTACCATAATATGCATATTGATAGACAACAGGAAAGTCATGGAAATTTATGTACTTGGAAATTTTTATATGCTTTTTGATTCTTTTTACTCCAAAGTGAAAAATCCTGCTGAAGAAAGTTGCACATCTATTTTTTTTTTAATGCTGACAGGTTGACATTTATTTTTTTCAATGACAGATCAAGTTTATTGCATCTTACATTTATTTTTGTACATTATTTTTGTAACTGCAAGCTGACCAGGTTAATCAAGGGCTCCTCCAAGAACTGAAATGTCCTTGGACAAGACACTGTCCTCCAAGTTGGTAGTTGGCAAGCAAGCACCTTGAAAGGCAACTCTGCTGTCATTGGCGTGAGTGTGTGTAAGTCAGTTCAATTCAGTTTTAGTGCCAATTACGATTTAAATGGTTTCAAGATGCTTTTCAGAATCCAAAAATTTCTAAATTTACCTCGTATTTCATATTCTGCATCAGATTTTCATTAAAAAAAAGTCAAATATACAAAAAAGATTGTGTGAAAGTCTGAGATTGTTATGGCAAAAAGACCTTGGTAAAGAGATTAATGAGGAAACATGGCAAAATGTGATTTCAAATGTGGGGTGGGCTATGAGGGATGCGAGAAGAAAGTTTATCCATTATAAAATTGTGCATCGGTATTATTTTACACCCCTGAAATTGTTTAAATTGGGATTAATCCAGGACAAAAAGTGTTGGAAATATAATAAAGAAGAGGGTACATTTTTTCATGCTATATGGGACTGTTCAAGGGTACTTCCTTTCTGGAAGATGACACTGAAAAAAATAGAGGAGTGGCTTAAATTATCTCTACAAGAATCACCTCAGCTATGTCTATTAGGAGATAAGTCTTTTACACCATCAAGCCTGTGTGAGGCACAGCTTAGATTGATTTTAACAGGCTGTATGGTAGGGGCTAGAATCATTTTACAGAACTAGAAGAGCACATGTAAGCCAAAATTTGCAGAATGGCTTAAGCTTATGACAGAGACTGTTGCTTTTGAGAATATGATTGCCAGGGTAAACAATGTCCCAAGTAAAATTAGACAGACGTGGCAGGCTTTTCTGGCTCGTATTAATAATGCATAACTTCTGTATAAAATCTACGATATTCATGAGATGTAAAACTGATATGTGATTGCTGCCCTTGTTGTTTGTTATGCTTGTTTTTGGTTTCTCTTTATTGACTCATTTTCACCACATATCTTGTCTGCATCATTTTGAGTAGTGTGTCAGGTTTGTTGTTTGTTTGTTTTTTTTAAATTAATTTATATATTTTTTAATACTGTTTGTTTCTGTTGTTTTAAAACAAATAAAAAATCAAATGAGAAATGATACTAGGGTTTTGCACAGTGCTACAAAATGAAGACGTTTTGTTTTAATGAATCACCGTGATCATTTAAGGTAGTTTTTCACAGGAGGGGAGGGAGAGGTAGGGGGGAGGGATGGCAGAAGAGAGGGGTGAGGAACATTTATATTATATATATATATATATATATATATATATTGTATCTTGCAAAACATTAGCAAGGTAACCAAGAATATTTTTTTTCTTGTCCCATTTCTCAGCCTTCAGTTTAACCAAGGAGATCTCAAAATGTTCCCAGGGCAGGTAGGGCAGTAAATTCTCCCAGAATGGGGGGGGGGGGGGGGGGGGGGCTGGAGCCTATCCCAGCTGACTCAGGCGAAGGCAGGGGACACCCTAGACAGGTCGCCAGTCTGTCGCAGGGCTACATACAGAGACAAACAATCACTCACACATTCACACCTACGGGCAATTTAGAATAATCAATTAGCCTCAGCATATTTTTGGACTGTGGGAGGAAGCCGGAGTACCCGGAGAAAACCCACACATGCACAGGGAGAACATGCAAACTCCATGCAGAAAGATCCCGGGGAAAGCCGGGACGCGAACCAGGGATCTTCTCGCTGCAAGGCGAAAGTGCTAACCACTACGCCACTGTGCAGCCCGTTTTATTAACATATATTAGCTAATTTAAACAATTTCAATTCAATTTCAATTTTATGTACAGAGCACTATTTACAATTCAAATTGTCTCGATGCTTTACAGAACCCATATACCTGAACCCCCAGAGCAAGCCCTAAGGTGACAGTGGCAAGAAAAAACTCCCTTTTAACAGGAAGAAATCTTGAGCAGAACCCAGCTCATATAGGGGGACCCATCTGCCGCTTGCTGATGGGTCGAGAGGGACAGAAGAGGTAGAGGGGATGGGTGAGGGGGGGAGAGAGGGACGAGAGAAGAGGGGGTGGGGAACAAGGAACATATAACACACAATTGGATAGATGCATGATAAGGTAGATGATACATACAAAATACAAGCTAACACTGAAACTGATTCATAAGTTTACTGTTGTGGTGTAAAAAAATATACTATTTGTATAGCTGTCAAGTAAAAATTTCAAACAGTTTGTAGATGAGCATATAAAGTTTGGTAGGGGCATTGCAGTGTAGATTGGGGGAAATGGGCAGCTGGAAGCAGTGGGCTGGAGGAAGGTTAGTAGCAGCATCCCACAGTGGACATGATGGAGTTGAAGCCAGTTAGTGGGACAGCAACCGCAGATCTGAAGCATCCAGCTCTGGGACCAGGGTCAATCAGAGAAAGGATACAGGAAGAAACAGAGTGAATGAAATGCAATAGTGGTTTATATAATTAAATACATAGGTATTGAGAAAAGGACTCAGTGCATCAAAACAGATCCCCAAGCAGCCTAGGTCTATAGCAGCATAGCTAGAGGCATAACTAATGGACGTCCAAGAAGAAGTCAGTTGTGCCTCGTACATGCGGACTCCAACTGACCCCCTCTGGGCCATCCAAGTCTGCCGTAACTATAAGATGGGTCAAAAAGAAAGGTTTTAAGCCTGGTCTTAAAAATGGAGAGGGTGTCTGCCTCCCAAACCCAAACTGTGAGCTGGTTCCACAAGAGAGGGCCTGATAACTGAAGACTCTGCCTCCCATTCTACTTTTTGAAATTTTGGGAGCCACGAGTAAGCCTGTGGTCTGAGAGCAAAGAGTTCTGCTAGGATGATATGGTACGATAAGGTCTTTAAGATATGATGGAGATTGGTCATGAAGAGCTTTGTATGCCAGGAGAAGGATTTTAAATTCTATTCTAGATTTCATCGGAAGTCAATGAAGAGAAGCCAGTATAGGAGAAATATGATCTCTTTTGCTAACTCCTGTCAGTACTCTGGCTGCAGCGTTTTGGATCAACTGTAGGTTTTTCAGAACGATTAGGACACCCTGTAGTAAGGATTTGCAATGATAGTATGACTAGAAGGAGTTGATTCATTTAGACAAACATATTCTTTCTGTTGCCTGGTGCAACCAGGTTTCAGTCAAACAGTACAAATCAATCTGGTAGTCAGTTATTAAATCATATACAAACAGAGATTTAGACGAGAGAGATCTAATATTTAACAGAGCACATTTAATGACAGAAAACAAAATAAAACTTAATCATAATATAATCAAGGACTAACAAAAGCACCTTTGAATTTCAAGGCATAAAAACACATTAGTCAAAAACGTCTCTGTATTATGTATGATGCCCTTGCTAGTGGCAGCATATAAGGTCTAGGAACGAGAGTCAGAGAAGGCTGGGGGGCAGAGCCTGAGAACATTCAGTTTATCCCTGTGAGGAAATTCATCCTCATCATTTGACCCATCCTAGCTATAACTGGTAAATGGGTAGCCAGCATGATGGTGCCTGGGGACTAACTCTAGTTCTGGGGCCTTTTCTTCGGTCAAGGGCAAAGGAAATCTTCAGATAAAGGTGTGAGAACACCATTCATACACATGGCAAAATGGTGTGAAAAGGTCTGTGTCAGGGCCTGTTGTAGGGGAGGCAAAGGTGAAAGAAGTAAATCTGTCACTAGTGTTTTCTACTTGGTGCATTAGTCCAAATAGGTGTCAGGGGTTTTCCATCCCTAGACAAATGATAAACAACAAAATATTGGAAAAACACTTTTAAAGGGCACTTTGGTATGTAAAAGTCAAAAGGAGCAATATTTTTAGACTCATAAAGGTCATATTGAAAGGGGAACTTTGTTAATCTTAGTTATTGTGGATTTTCTGACATGAACACACATAAAATGCCATTCATATGCCACATCTGTTAATTAACTTGCTACAATCATACTTTCTCTCATTTTCAATTAATGACCACTCTGTTAGTTTATCTTTTTAAAATCCTTTTGTTATCCTTCCTTTTGATGATATATCTGACACTACCTGAAAAAGAAAAAAACAAGAACCAAAACAAACAGAATAAATTTGTGAGAGCCAACAAAGAACTTGCCTCTCTGCACTAGCTGTTATTGATGAGATTTATTTCAGTATAGTTCTAAGACCTACTGAATAGCAGAACTTGAGAAGTTTACTGTCTTTGGGAGCAGCCTTTGCTGCAACAGACACTGAAATGCCATTTTTAGCTTTTGTTGTGTGATAAAAGTAGAACAGAGTATACAGACAGACTTTTCAGGAATATTGGCCTTCACCACATTCTGTGTGTGCAAAATAGTTAATGGTTGTAAAGTATAACAATCTGTGGTCCACAAAAAAGAAATTGCTTGCTCTATTCAAACCAGGGTCACTTCAGAGGTTTTACTCAACTTTCATTTTCTTCACTTTTGAGTTTAAGCATCCAGAGCTCATTATAATGTACATATAACAGCTGTAGATTTTGCTTAGTCAGTCCATCACACGCTTCAGTGATGGTGTGTAAAGGAACCTGCCGCTCTGCCCATCAAACCCACTTAAAATCAAAAGTCCAAAGAAGAAATGCAAAACATAAATCAGTTCGCTAATGTTGTGCATCCAAGTGTAGAATTGCACTTAACCCATGCAAGGATTTCAAACTAATTTTGAATGTGTCCATGTACTTGGAAGTCAATAGAAATCATAACAATGAGTATTATGCTTTTCGTGTAGGACAAAGGAAGTCATTTTAAAAACACAACCTGGAATTCGATATTGAATGCAATGAATCCACAATTCCTGGTGGATTTTCTGTTAAGTCTCAACATTCTTTTAGTCTGTAGCAGAAACTGTGCATGAATGTTGTAGCAACCTGCCCCACAGAGCCATCACAAAGGCCTGTAAAGTTCTGGCAGCAACACTTTATAGGCTGAGAGCACTGGGCCCAGGTGTTCACCCTTAAAACAGGCCACTTGTTACGGGGGACAGAGGCTCAAGTGCAGGAAAAGAGACTGAAGACCAGTAAAGCAAATTAATAGGTTTTTATTTTACAATTCAAGATAGTATACAGGACTACAACCAGAAACCAGAACTAATTCGAAACACGTGAAGAAATCCTTTGGAACTCAGAACAGCTAGAGTCCTCCTGGTGGGGAGGCGGTCTAACTACAAGGCAAAGAGAGTTACATTAGCAATGCACAAATCAGAACCTACACTAGACCCACGTATGGTAATACCAAGGCAGGAATCAAACAGAAAGTACAATAAACTATAACAAGCCAGATAAAGCTCTACGAGTGAACAGTGAAGCAGATAAATTTAGAAATACGGATTGACAGAGAATCCAAACATTTAGCAGACCTACATATAACAATCACAGCAGGAATATTCTAATTGAAAGTAGTAATGTCAATTAATGGTGATAAGACAAACTATCGACTATTATCTAGAGGATTATGCATAAGCCATAATTAAACAACTAAGTCTGGTATTGCTCGAGAAAGAAGATTTGGCTGGCGTGGATGAAGCCAAGGAAGATCTGTGCACAGGTAAGTGGTTGTGAAGAGCCAGCGGTGGTGTGGCGGCTGCGGGTTGCTGTGGCTGAATCAGCGATGGTGTGGCAGGATTCCAACAGCAAGAACCAGGCAGCTCCTTGGCATCGACGATGGCTGGATACTAGAGTTTGTGGCTGGGCAACAGCGGCAGCGAGCAGGTGACAAATGTTGAAGGTGTAGGTATGAAGAACCAAAACTCAAGAGATGATACCAGAGGCATCCGGGAAACACAAGCAGGTGGGAGTGGGTCTGGAACAGAGCAAAAACAGAATTACAAAAAATAATTAAAATAAATAAATAAATAAATAAATCCAGGACAGAACTATGCACAGTACTGACTAGAGAACTGTCACAGTCCGGCTCAGAACAATGAGTGGCGTCAAGCTTATATGGAGGAGTTAAACTGGTTGATTTCCCATCTGCTAATCAGAGCTCACACTGATTGAAGATGAAGATCACCCGCTGCCAGCCTCTGTGCCCAAGCACACCTACTTAGGAGGAAAACCAAAAGACACAGGGGAGGGAGAGAGAACTGTGGCTACCTGGCACCCGCAGCCACAGGTGTGACACCACTGCTGTCCCACCCACTAGATACCTACAGGCAAACAGGTGAAGATACAACAGGGCAGAGTACAATACGAGAGCTCAGTCTGGGAATGCATTCACTGTCTCAAAAGCAGGTTGACCTCCTCATGTTTAAGAATTATCACTCCAGAAATTTTCAAAAACACCCCAGAGACATCAGCTGACAGTGACACCTGGTATTGACCTATACCTCAGATGAACAGTTGCAGGTGTAATATTTTTCAATTATTTATGTCCATTTTGAGATGGACAGAGCTCTTCAGCTTTACATTAGAATTCATGCAAAATAGAGGCTACATGCATGAACACTAATCACAGTTAACCTATATAAGATATTAATTGGCTACTCTGTGATTGTTAAAACTATCAAATACTGCACGAGCACTGATGCCAGTTTCAACATGACTGTAGCAATCATTCAGACACATTCTGACATGGCAGGTGGCACCTCTTATCTTAGCCCAAAATGATGTAGAGGTTATTTATCCCAGCCTAGATCTTGTCTTGTCCTAGTTTGTCTCTTTCATTAATGTTGGCTGTGAAACCTACCCCACCCCCATTTTCTTCCCTCTGCCTGACTGGCCTCTTATAAACTGTGTACAAATATAGATTAGTTTAGAAATTCATTAGCCCAGTCGTTATCTGTCACTGCCGTGCACAACTCCATAACATGCCCCGGGGGTTGGGGTTGGTGGGATGGGAGGGTCTGGTTGATGGAAGGTTGGGGGAGGGTGTGTGCACTTGCATTGGTGGTGGCAAGATAAGAGCAGGAGACAGAGGCGATGGTGTGAAGACAGGAAGATGTCGACATTGAGGAAGCAGCATGAGGTCCTCACAGCATTTTGAACAGATGTTGAGGTTCTGCAGATGTGGACTACAAACACAAACCCTGGACCAAATTTCCCAACATACTACAGTGTTGTGAGGTAACATGCGCAAGCAGGTCAGCTGTTCCTTTACTGGTATTTCAGGTTGTCTGTTAGTTATGTGAGTGTGTGTGAGAGAGCATATTCTGGAAACATTGGTTTTGCCAACACTGCAAAAGAGAAAAAGTAATTGAGCCAACTACTATTCTTTATTACTGCTTTCATCTGGGAAGCAGGTTTGACTCTGATTTGTTACGACAGGCTGTTCAATAGCGTCTCTAAATTGTTACATACACGCTATATATATGTGTTTGTGTGTGTGTGTGTGTGTGTGTGTGTGTGTGTGTGTGTGTGTGTGTGTGTGTGTGTGTGTGTAAGAAGAATCTTGGGTTTGGAATGACCTGAGGCCACTTCAGTGGAGACAGAACCAAATGTTGGTCCAGCAAAGACACTTCTTTTCCCTAACAGCAGACAGTAATCACAGTTTGGAAGAAGCTGAACTGCAATAACTACTGTTATGTAAGTGTTTGAACTTTCAGATGGGGAAAAAAAACAGCAGAAAAATGAATGCAAAGTGCATTAATATTTTTTTAAAAAGCCAGACAACAAAACCTTATGGATAACAGTGCACAGTGCATCATATCAAATATTTTAAAAGCTGTTTCCCCAATTATGCTATTTCTGGCTGGTTGGACCATGTTTTGTTGTTGTTTTTCTTGTAGTTTAGAAGTACTCAATCATCAAACAATTAATTTCATTTATTTTTAACTGTACAACTTGCCTGGACTCTAATGGCTTGGAGAAATCCATTTAATTGGGCCTCAAGGAGAGCAGAGAAATCACATCCTTAGAGCTCATACTACTGTGGCACCGGCTTCAGCTTTTTGCACAAACAAGACTGTAAAACCCAGTGAGAAGGTTCATGCTTGAGACTCATTTTTGCAGCTAGACCTACAAAAGCTAAGCAGTAACAACTAGTGATAGTTCATTAAGAAATCCATCCATTAATTTTATTTCCCCTATCGAGAGTCAAGTTGTGGTGGCAAACTCCACCCCCCAACCCCCACACACCCCTATCAAAAAAGAACTGCCACCCTAGCCTAGTTTAGGGGTTTCTATGTCCACATGCTCCTGGGAGTTATGATCTCCCAAGACAAATTGGTCCTGGGGTTAGGGTTCTGAGGGGCCAGATCAAGAGTCATTCAAATACTTCAATGAATCATCTGATTCAGCTGATTGATGGCCATGCTGGGACCCATTAGGAAGTGAAATTAATCTGTATTTGAAGTAAGATCCTAGTACAACATACATGTACAATACAGTACAATGTATGCTGTGATTTAGTTGAATTCTATCAGCATAATCAAATGTACATAATCACATTCTATGGTAGTCTACACAGTAATTAAACCTTGCAGTTGCTGACTTTTGGAGCAGTAAAACCAAGATTTTTACCTTCATTTGTCACCTTGTGAGTTGATATGAACCTTGATGTTTCATTCAGTAGAAGTCGTGTCATTTCACAATTAATAACAATATTCAATGTCCTTTAGCTTTAGTTAGTTCGTTTAGTTTTTGATCCCTGTTTCTGAGAAAAATAGTCTCTGTGTGTCAACTGAGCAGATCACTTTTTTGACAGCTGCTACCGAAGGTGATGCCATATTGGGGATGAAAGTAAATGTGAATGATGCAGCTAATCAGTGGTCTGAAACTCTGTACAAAGAACCATTAGGATAAGCTGAGATGCAGATTCTGCTGATGTTTCTCTGTAGACAGAACAGTAAATGATCAGTTCTGCCATATGTTGCATGCAAGTGGACAACAATAAATGTCTAGAAGTTGCAGTGAACGTTTATTGAATCCAGAGTCAGAATTAGATCTGTGGGATTTGGCTGCTGGGAGGAGCATTTAGAGTCTAAGGTTTGTGGTTGCTGTGTATCTGATAGGCCTAATCACTAATCTAACCTGTCTTTGGGGGCTCACTGAAGAAGCAGAGAGTGTGATGTGAAAGGAGATAGAAAGTACAGGCCAAAGCATATTTAAAAGAAGTGACTTTCTATGTGTCCATCCCTCTCCAGTAGAAAATGTATAGCAGGTGATATACCCTGCAGGAAACAAAATGCTGAAAAGCACTGCATGTGGGCCAGAAAAGATGTGTGACTTTGGATTCAATCTTCCCGAAAGAGAGAAGCCAGGCTTTAAACCCAACTATTCCATCCAGCAGCCCTACCTCTACATGTAGTCCCCATCAACCACTGATAACATCTCTACATTATCAGCAAGGGCTAAAAAGAATTTCTTTCATGTTTTTATAAAGCAAAAGAGCCAACAGGAAATGAAAGAGCCCTGGCTTGGAAGACAAAGAAAGAAAACAAAGGAGAAATATCGACAATGGAGAGGAAAATCCGCTCCTCAACTCCCAGAGCTAAGCATAGTGGAGAGTCAAATTTTGTTTCCTTTCATGAGGATGTATGTGCAGAATAGCTACAAGGAGAGAGTGAAACTCAGCTCTCAATAAGAGAAGATTTTTTTTGTGCTTGTTTTACATATTTATTGTCCATTTCTTCTGTCTCATAAAAAATGTCATTTTTCTTAGGGCAAACAATTGAAAGGGAGCTTTGGTCTGACCACTGTAGGATGTTTGTAGTGTCATTCCCTTAATGGACAGTGAGGGGTGTTTGAAAAGAAAAAGGAAAAGAACTTGAGAGTAAAAAGAGATGAAAATATGCAATAAAACACTTATTTCTACAACTTAAGTTGACTTCAGTCTGTGCCAGCAGATTATGTGCCTTTACCAATCTTTCCTTATCTTACATGCTTTTCCTTTTACATCGTGACAATGAGAGACACTATTCAAGCAAATTCAAGAACCTTTGCAAACGTTTGCTGTTACTGACCCTAAAGAGAACCTTCTGAATCTTTTTATCCATCCCTGTCATTCATTCAAAAAGATTAAGACACTGCACTTTGGGGAGTGTGTGTGTGTGTGTGTGTGTGTGTGTGTGTGTGTGTGTGTGTGTGTGTGTGTGTGTGTGTGTGTGTGTGTGTGTGTGTGTGTGTGTGTGTGTGTGTGTGTGTGTGCGTGTGTGTGTGTGTGTGCGTGTGTGCATGTATTTATGTGTGTTGACATAAATCCATCAAAACAGGACTGCCAGCAAGCATGTGGATATGTGTGTTCCACCAGATTTACACCTGCTGTCCAGTCTGTGATTGGTCCAGGGACAGAGCAGTACATCCCCCAGGGCTTTCAAGCTCTTTGTCTTGCCAGAAGGACAATCAGCAAAATAAGCTGCACTGCATTTATCCCTCAGTTCCCCACCTGCTGGGTGGGAAAGGACCAGTCAGTAATGGATGCACTGTTTCTTTCATCTCATGCTTTCTTCTTTCTCCCGTCAAGTGATAGATATGTAGAGATCATTCATTCCTTCTGGACCAGAGAGGGGTGGCATCCATCAGTCTTTTTCTGTGCTTCCTCCTCTCCCCAGCTTTCCCCCTCTCTGCACCCATCCAACCACAGTACCATAAGCTGTCTGTCAAACTGACAGGCCCATCCACTATATCACAGAGAACCTGTGAGGCCCATAGGACTCTATTATATCTAATCTGCTCCTCTCGACACAGGCTGCTTACACAGACCACCACCAGGATTTGTGTGTGTGTGTGTGTGCTTGTGTGCTTGTGTGCTTGGTTAAGACCTAAACACATGAGGGGTTCCTAATTTATCTGTCAGTTGCCATGCAGCAAATTCATTAATAATTAATTTTCCATTGTGTGATTTTGTGAGCTTTTTATATATCACATTACTGAGGATTAATGTAAATGTCAGGATTCTGTAAACTTCCCTTATATCATAGAACTTTATAAACTCTTGAAAGCAATCCATGCATGTTCCGCCAACACCAGTTTCCAGTTTTTTCATATCTTGTCTCAATGCTGGTAATGAGTGCTGGCATATTTTTATTCAGTCATGATCTTTTGCTAACAATTCTTAAAATATTTTGAGGGTTGTAGAAACAAAATAGTAAAAGCATGTGATCATGATATGAACAGTGTTGTGTTTACTAAACTTTGAGGCAGTACAATTCTTTCAAACCAAAACTACCAATCAAAAGTTTGGGGTCACTTAGAAATGTCCACATGTCTGAAAGAAAAGCATTTTTTTTCAATCAAGATAACATTAAATTATCACAGATCCAGTGTAGACATTGTTACAGTTTTTCTCAGTTGATAAGACACTAAATTCCATTCACTGCACACAGCCACTAACTGACTGCACACATTTTTCAAAAACAGGACTCTGCTGTCAAAAACTTGAACACTATTCATGGTTTGCACACAGTTTCCAAAATTCTTGCACTCTTTTTGCAAAAGACTGAACATGTTTGTTGCTCATTTGAACACACCTTTTCACTCATAGCACACATTTTCCAAAAAGTGAACACTAAGAAGCAGAATCGGGACACTGTTCCAACACTGCTGTCACAATTAAGACACAACAGGTCAAAACTGAGAACACTTTTGCCAATGAACTGTACACTATAAAACCTGCTGGGAAACAGAATTAGCTGTTCAGAATGCAATCTGTTGTTAAGGTCAGCAGATGGTAAGGATGGTGCATAAAGTAAATGGTTTCAGGTTTACTGTGGTTTATTTTACATGTATGTAAATGTTGTTTGTCACTTCAGTGTCATGTCTATACTGGAACAATACAAGCAGTCAGAAATGTTCTGAGAATACTGTAAAAAATCTCATGCAAAATTCTGGTTCACAAGTGCTGGTAAAATTACAAAAAGTGTACATGACTGACTTTTCTCTGTTTCGTGTACGTTTGTTCCAGAGAGTTTTTCAGTTGGATTCTGATGATACACATGAATACATCTGGGACAATGTTAGTTTTCATAGAGGACTATTGATTAGGTAATGGTTTCGATATGAACCCTCAAGTTATTGTGGTTTTTCTGCCACCATATTCTCCCTTTCCGAATCCTATAGAAGAATTCTTCTCTACATGGAGGTGGAAGGTATATAAGTGGCAGCCATACTTTGGGAAAATCTATTGCAATCAATGATCTTGGCATGTGGTGATGTTTCTGCTGATGCGTGTCAGGGCTGGACCAGACACACTTGGTCTTTCTTTCCACGTTGCCTGGCCAGCCAGAGAAAACATAGCTAGTAATGTTGATGAGGTCCTGTGGCCTGACCAGGCTGAAAGAACTGATGCAGACGTGGTGTAAATATTTGCGTACTGTACTGTGTACAATACAATGCTGTATTTTTTGTCTAACGTTATTTTTACTTTGTAATGTACAGTCAAGCACTGCAATGGCCCCCTCTGATTCATTTTTAGGATGCATTTGTGTTTAAGTTGTCATTTTTGAGGACTGTATCATTTTTTAACCCTTCATGTGAAAACACCGTGAGAGAGGAGTGTGTTGTTTTTTGCAGTGCAGTGTCCTACTTTTGCTTCGTGTGTCTTAATTTTGAAAACAAAGTTCAGATTTTGACAATAAAGTGCGCCTTTGACACAAGTGTGCAGTGCTTTGTGAATTGTGTTCAAATAAAAACAAAATAGTGTGCAGTGTGTTGGGAAATGTGTGCTATTTTTCAGGAACAGTGTCTTATCAATTGAGAAAAACTGTAATGTGTTAAATGACTATTGTAGCCGGAAACAACTGATTTTTAATGGATTATCTACATAGGGGTACAAAGGCCCATTTTCAATAACCATCAATCCTGTGTTCTAATGCTACATTGTGTTGGTTAATGGTGTTGAAAGAGGCTAATTGATTATATATGTGTGTGTGTGTGTGTGTGTGTGTGTGTGTGTGTGTGTGTGTGTGTGTGTGTGTGTGTGTGTGTGTGTGTGTGCGCACATGCATGCGTGTGTGTGTGTGTGTGTGTGTGTGTATACACTACCATTCAGAAGTTTTCAATGAAAACTCACACTTTTATTCATTTGCTAACATAATTGCATAATGGTTTTCTAATCATGAATTAGCCTTTCAACACCATTAGCTAACACAATGCGGCATTAGAACACAGGAGTGATGGTTGCTGGAAATGTTTCTCTGTACCCCTATGTAGATATTCCATTAAAAACAAAACAAAAAAAGCCGAAGAAAAACACACTACACACTACATGCTCAAAACCTGTGAAAAGTGAAACCTTATACTTGAATTGATTGGGGTAAATTCAAAATCTCAGTTTTGTTTTCATTTTTGTTTTTTTTTTATCCACATTTGTGACCCTTATGACTGTTTGTGCCAAGATCAAAAAATAAAAAATGAAAATAAACATAACCTTCAAAGTAGACCAAATGTTGTGTAAATTAAATGTCAGTTTGATAACTTGACAGGCTGCTGAGTTATTCTGCTGCTTCATAGCATTAGACTTATTTGCTAATGTTAATACATACCTCTTACTGTGGTGTATTTAAACTCATGCTTACATGAAATACAGTAAAAACTTAAAACCTGATGAACTGCAACCCAACTCTAAATAGTAGTGCTAACTTTAAAGAGTTTTCTCTTGCCAGAATTAGTTCTAATTCATACTAAGCGACTATAAAAGTTATCTTGTGTCGTTTAAGAAGCAAACTAACTTCTCTCAGCCCCCCTGCTGAATCTCTAAGCCTTGATTACAACATAAAACCAATCCCTGCTATTCTCCATCGTAAAGCGAGCTGAGGCACATCCTCTGGGCTTGTCATTTGATCTCTGCCGCTCTTCTCTCGTAGCATGCCTTCCATCTGCTTATTTACACTCCTTTCTGACTCAATTCTATGGATCATTCCTCTCAGCCAAGTCACACGGAAATGGAGGAAGAAAGGAAGAGAACATACTTGTCTCACTGTCTCTGGTCTCTCATGGTTAATGTTTTGCCTCTCATGTAAGTTTGTGAACTTGACACAGTTGATGGATAAGAGTGACAGTAAAGTAAGTGCCCAGAACCTTACCCAAAAGGACCAATACCCTCAGGGAAAAAACATTCAATTTCAAATGAAAGTCAGGTATTCTAAACTGTATATCACGTATTAAATAAAACTAAATTTTCATCAGCAAAACAAAACAGCTCTCTGTCACTGTAAAAATTTGAGGGCTCCACAGATGATAAGAGAAACTTTTAAAACAGCAACAATTTGCACTGAAGAAGGTAAAATTGCAGTGTTGGACTGACCAAGAGGCTGCGAGGTATTTCCAGCCCCATTGAAAGCTAAAAAAAAAAGGCAACAGCGATCGCTGCGATTCTCATGAGGGAGATCTTTCTGATGATGTAAAATAGCCAACTACAGAAGAAAAGCATGAAACAATATTGAATCCAAGCTGCAGACACCAACTGGTCAAGTTCCTACTCTGTGATGAGTTTGGAGGCCAGATCTGCTTTCACTTCTCTCTGTGCTCCAGAGTATAGTCTCAGCCTGCTGGTCTGCTTGTCTGTTTGGAGTGTTTGTCCAGCGCTAACACAGTTGACAGTGACACAGTGCCACCATTACCGTATATGTAGCTCACATTCCTGGCTAATTGGGTTTGAGGCCCTCGAGGCTGTATGTCTTAAATGGGGGAATAGCTGGATAGCGTTCGTGTGTGTGTTCGTGCGTGCGTGCGTGCGTGCGTGCGTGCGTGTGTGGTGTGTGTGTAGGGATTGTGTAGTATGATTAAGGTTGAGGGGTCATTGGGTTGTTGTGTGTGGGTTTGTGCATGTGAGGAGCTCAGACCTGCAGCCTTATCATCAGGCTTGCTGCAGTCTTAAATCTCTTTTTTCTGGATTATTCAGGAATAAGACTTGTGTACCTTTGCTCTAATGCCTATGTATTCACTGGGGTGGGAAACCGATGTATGATAAGAGTGAGAAACAAATGTACACTTCATGGCCCAGGCGAGCGCCAGGCAGGAAGGCGGACCACAAGAACAGTAGCTCTATAACACCAATCTTCCTACTTCGTCTAGGTCTGCTTTCCTAGTGCTTTGCCTACCAGCATGTTGTGCTTCTACCTTTGACTTTTTTGTTTCTTCCTTTACCCCATTTCCATCCCCGCTGTGAACGTCACCGCATTCACTGGTTATTCATCGAAAGTTGATGATTCTTTTTGCAAGTGCAGAGTGCACTTTTGGTGGAAGAAAAAGCTGTTCACTGTGAGTACACACAGCGGTGAAAGCACTTTGCTGAATGAATGGGGAAATATAGAGACAGTGGAGGAGTAGAGCATTCATTCGAGTGTGGTTTCAGGATTGCTGTGAGTTTAGTCATCACCAAGACATGAGTTACACAGCGGCTGTAATCTAAATACTGGAGGAGGAGGAAAAGGAGAAGGTGGAGTAGGAAGAGGAGTAGAACAGGACACATTAGGAAAATTCAAGGGGCGGGACAGCACAGCTCATCTCTGAATAGACGGTGACAAATAAGCCAGTGGGCTGCGACGGCGCAGTGTGTTGAGATGATGAGCAGGCGGAAATCATGTAAACGGCACACAGCTGTACATATTCAAAAGCACAAATAGAAGATTTCTGTTTTTTCTGAAAGTTCTGGAATGTAAAATTATTTCACTTTCCTTGACATTGCTCTGGGGGTCAGGCATATGGGTTCTGTAAAGCGTCTCGAGACAATTTGACTGTAATTGGCACTATATAAATAAAATTGAATTGAATTGAATTGACATCATCAAAAATCATATAAGGTCAAATGGCAATGTAATGTATTAGAAAATGTGAATTTATGAATGGCCAAGGAGGAATTGTAGCTCGCTTTTTTAAGCTTCATCTCACATCTGTCCTGCATCTTTTAGCCTTCCTCAACTGCCTAAATATTGCAGTCAAAATCTCAAAAAAAAAAAAAAATTAAATTAAAGTTTTCTGCAAGGGCTAAGATTGTTTTTATACCATCAGCAGAAACTGGAAGATAACTATTTTTTTGGACTCACCCAGTCATTTTGTTGGTGCTTGGTTTATGGTTCATGCTTAAACACTTTTTTTTTTTTTTTTTTACACTGCTGTGCTTTAGACCAGTTTATTCTCACTGGATTTTTGGCATTCTGGTAAATGTTAAGAGGTTATGGTAATAGTAACTGTGAGCAGAATCTTGTAATTTTTCAGATCAAAAACAGATAATAATAATAATAATAATAATTAATAATAATAATAATAATAATAATAATGCATTTTATTTCTAATACATTTTTCATTTAGGCAAAATCTCAACATGCTACATTTAAGATATAAAACAGATAAAAACAAAACAATCATTTAAAAAAAACAGAGCAATTGGATAAAATAACAATTAAAAATAGAAACATTCAGGGGCACGTTTAATTAAAAATTTTGTTAAAAAGAAATGACTTTAGGCTTTTTTTTTTTTTTTTACAAACATCCACTGTCTGTGGATCTCTCAGGTGCTCAAGGAGGGAGTTCCATATGCGAGGGGCAGCTTAGATGAGGGCTCTGTCTCCCATGGTCTGGAGTTTGGTTCTGGGCAGGTGGAGGAGCTGACAGTTATTGGTGCGGAGGTTTCTTTTTGATGATTGATGACAGATGAGTTCTTTAAGGTATTCCGGAGCATTGCCATAAATGCACTGATTTTGTAGTGAATTCTGGAGGATATGGGGAGCCAGTGGAGTGAATGGAAGATGGGTGTGATATGGTGTTGCTTACGCACTCTCAACAGGATCCCAGCAGTTCTGTTTTGAATATACTGGAGCTTTTGCAGGCTCTTGCTAGGGATCCCAATGAGCAGTGCATTGCAATAGTCCAACCTGGAGGAGACAAAGGCGTGGATGAGTTTCTCTGTATCAGAAGGGGTGAGGGTGGGACTTGCACAGATGTATGATGTGGTTGTTGAATGTTAGGTGAGGGTCCAGTCTCATAGCAAGGTTGGTAACTGTTGATGACATGGGAATGTTTTGTGTTTTGTTTTGTTATGGTGATGGTGGTTATGGAAGATGTTTGGAACTGATGAGGGGTGCCAACAAGAATGGCTTCAGTTGTGGAACTGTTTAGCTGGAGAAAGTTTTGACTCATCCAGGCCTTTGTCTCCTCCAAGCAGGTGGTCACGGTAGACAGTGCTGATGAAATTGATGATGATGATGATGATGATGGCAATGATGATGAAGAAGGCATGGGAGCAGATGAGTTTGGGACAGTCCTGAGATGAAGGTGTGTGTCATCAGCGTAGCAATGGAAAGAGATTCCATGCCGGCTGATGACACAGCCAAGGGGGAGCATATATAAAATTAATAGGGTTGGACTGAGGACGGAGGGGGCGGCACTCCTCCAGAGGTGGAGCAGAAGACCGAGTTCCCGCTAACGGCTGGATTGGCAGGACAGAGGCAAACCAGGCAAGCCAGAAACTGCGAGCAGAACAAACATGAATTAAACGCAACTCAGCCAGAGAATGTGCGATGAAGTGCAGCGATGACCAGAGCAGCTTGTCACCATAGAAGACGCTAGAATCTGACGGAGACAGGAGGGATGAGCTGGTTCAGGCGCCGATGACCAATCAGATGCAGCTGCGCTCCTTCCGCAGCTGGAAACACTGAGCCCCAATCACTGGCGCAGTCAGGGGCGTAGCACAGAGGGGGGTGGGACCGAGAGAGAGAGCAGGAGATGGGAGAGAGAGAGAGAGCAAAGGAGAGATGTGAGGAGGAGAGAGGGGAGAGGAGAAGATGAGGAAGAGAGAAGTGAGAAGAAAAGGGGGAGAGAGAGAGGAGAAGAGGGGAGAGAAGAAGGTCGACAGGGGGCCAGGGCAGGACTGTGACAGATGAGAGGTTTGCAGAGGCAAGAAGCTGAAGACCTGAAGCCATGATGTCTGTCTTGATATTTTTAAGAATAGAATAGAATAGAATAGAATAGAATAGAATAGAATAGAATAGAATAGAATAGAATAGAATAGAATAGAATAGAATAGAATAGAATAGAATAGAATAGGTCTTTGTTGACCTATTCTATTCTATGGAATATAATAGGTCTTTATTGTCACTGTTACAAAAAACAATGAAAATCTAATTTGGCACTTTCTGTATTAGCAGCATTAAAAGATAAACAAGAAAAGCACTCAGAGAGCACAGTACTCCACCAAGGCTGCTCCGTCTTTGTATCATTTCCGACACATTAAATCTTTGCTAAAAAAAAATGACCTTGAGCTGAGCACAGGCTTGTGTTAGGCATGTGCACATTTCATAAGAAATACTGAATCGTGTGACCTAAATATGTAGTGGGCGGCGGAAATTATTGGGACTCAGAAACGCCCCCACAAATTAATCAATTGTTCCTTTTATCATTTCTGACAAATAAGTCCCGCTAAGTCCACAAGGGTCAATTTGTAGTAGGATCGCAATCATGTGATCGTGAACAGGCAGCTGATGTAGTATTCACTTGTCACAGTTAAAGTGATGCCATGCCGCTGTCACAGCCAGCGTTTTGACCCCTCCTTTACTGCTGTCTGCCCCTCTGCTGCAGGTGTATGTCTCTCTACTTGCTGCATCCGCACTGCTGAAGTTCAGCTTGGATGCAGAACAGCTGTGGAAGACGCACACCTGCAGCTCATCCACCAGCGGCAATAAAGAGCGGCTCTGTACTGCATTCAGGATGTCGGAGCCTACTGACTGTCTGCCTGGTGATTGGAATCATGCTCTGACCACAGTCTGAAGACGCTGGCGCAGCTTGCCTTTCCCCCAGGAATCCTCCGGATTGAGGACCTAGACCCTCCAAGAAGCCTCCAGAGTGAGGACTTGGAAGCTGTCCCCCAGATAGGGGACGTGGACCTCCAGACTGCTCCAGTCAACCTGACCCCGCTCCCCGAGGAGGACTCAGCATCTCCCCTGGCCGCCGCCGCTGTGGTCTCCGCTGGATGCTGAGAACATCGGTGTGCGCCTCACCCGACTGCCACTCCCCTGGAGCCTGCCTTTCTCTCACTTACTCTCACTTTGGGTTCAAATTCCCCCCCCCCAAATAATGTGGCCTGTAGAAAGCAGTCTGCAAGGATTGATGACGAGGTTACAGCTGGATAACTCCCCCAATGTGCAAACAACTAAATAGAAATGGCAAAATGCCAGTATTAAAGAAAAAACATTTTAAGGTACAGGTTTATGCAGTGTTGTTTTGTAAATATATAATCTACTGACTTATGCTTATGTTAGTGCACTAAGGTAAATCTGTGAATTTTACCATACCCTAGTGGCCACAGTGCTCTAGAGGATAAAGTTGTGAAAAGACAGCAATCGAGGAGTGGAGGACAATGAGCAAAGGCAGAAACTGTCTCCACCCCCTCATGTCTTCTCATCCCTCCATCATGTCATTGAAAATTGATCAATTGTTTAGTCCATAGCATCTCGACTGACATACCTCACAAACTATTAAAACATCCATAGGACTCTCCCTTCCTTCCTCTGCCATTGTCTCACACCCTCCTCTTGGTAAGGAGGACTTCACTGGCTGCTCATTAAAATCTTTACAGCTGAATCAGACAGCAAGAGACACAGCAGACTTTCCCTTCATCCTTCCTCCTCCCTGCTCTCTGTTTTATTTTCTCTGCCGATGTGACTGTGTTTTTCACCAATCTACTATTTCAATTTCAGTGCTTCTGGGAAGGTTGTTTATGGTGGAAATACCAATACCACTAAAAGTTGTTTACCGAGCTCAACTTGGAGAGAGGATGCAGGAGAGAGGCTGGTGCTGAGATGGAAATGAAAAGAGAACAAAGAAATAAAACATGTGTGAGCCATTCAATCATTATTTTAAAAAATCTGGTGTTTTTATACTTCTTTTATGTGGATATAAAAAATGTGCATCACTATTACGTTTAGTCATGGCCTACATAATAATTCTGTGTTAATCTGTGTATGATCTGTGTTTAGCTAAATAGAAGTTTGAATGGTTTGGTTTGGATGTTTACTGTGTGGAATTTAAAGTTGGAGCAGAGTTTTCAGGTCTGATCACTTGTAGACAAATTGAGATAATTTCATTTTTCAAACTGTTGGTGGAAAGTTTGAAGGATGCAGCCATGACGCTAAAGAGCAACAGTACACTAAAAAGCCAGAGCTGTATACTTTTGTAAGTGCTTATTACAACTGAAACTAAATAAAATGGGATATTGAATTGATTTGGGTGTGAGACCATTTGTTATGCTCCCTGTTAGAGCTCCCTTTATTGTCTTTGACTGAGCATGATAAATGACTTGATATCCTTTCATTACACACCTGTTAATAAGAAACCAAGAAACACACAAATGCTATGTCCACCAGATGTACATTAGAAACCATAGGCATATCTCTAAAAGGCTCTGTAGTGGTCACATTAATATTAGTTCAACCTTCAAACGCTGAAGATGAGGCTATGGTGAGTAAACGTTTCAAATTTTTACACTGTTAAGTACATTCATCAAGTTACACTAGCATGATGCTGTCCCATCACTAAAGTATCTTTTAAATTCTGTTGTAAAATCAGTAGTATAAAGTTTGATCAAAAGGTTAAGAGACTGTGTCTATGGAAAGCAAAAACTGTACTTAATTTAAGTTTGGCTGCCATCCCCTTCGAAGTAATCTCCTTGAGCAGTGAAAAATTGCTTGCAGTGCTCCAAGACCTTGTGCTTCTTCAGGCTTGGAAACTGTGGACTGTTTCACTGTGAGGCTGCTGTTCGGTCTCTGCATCAGCACAACATCCAGGCAGACTTTGATACAGCGTAGTCGAATCTGTGGTGTACCTGCAAAGGGTCACAAAATACATGTAAAATGGATACTAATGTTGATTGCATGATATATGGCATTGAGACTTTCAAGAAGACTGCTTGGAATGGGGCACAAAGGGAACAGAATTGGATTTGTTGATGTGCCCCTTACAACATGCATGTGGATTGCGCTGCTGCATGATTAATATCACATTGCATTATTACAAAAACAATAAAAATAGAAGTTGAATTAATCAGATTGACCTCCTATTATTCGGATATGGCCACTTGTGTGCAGTGGAACAATCTAAAGTCACTCCTTCACTTATCACGTCATATTGCGGTTACCATGTGACCAACCTGTCTCTACCAAATCCTAAGAAGAAAACAAAAATCTGTGCTAGGTATTGTGCTGGCCCGTCTTCAAATCTAGTTCTGACCATAGCTGAGTGAAATAAACTGCATGAAACTTGCCAAATACAAGCCCTTTAAAATGTGTTATCAGAACTTGGCCTTTTAGTAGTGGAATGTAACAACATACGTCCTCTTGGCTCCATTTTCAGGGTTTAGAAAATGTAGCCCAAATGGTCAGATGTGCTTTTAGCTTAAGAACTTTTGCATGTTTGAAACCCCTGCTCATTTGTTGAGAGAAGCTTTGAATAGAGAATGCAGAACTGCAGGAGGAGAGCTGTGTATTTTCAGCTTCAGTTTTTTTCGGGGTTTTTTTTCTCTCAGTAGTTTAAATTAGCTCCATCAGTAACAGCTACAACATTAACATGCTGCATACACATCAGTCCTTTACTATGATTAATCTAATGCTGTACTGGTTTAACAGTCAGAAGGATCAAACCAGTATGTTAACTTTGCTACTTTAACTGCAATGTGTTTTGTATACATAACATAATGTATTCACTTGTAGTGACATTTTTGCACCTGGTATGAAATTGATGCTTTTACTTAAGTAATCTGAATACTTCTTCCATAACCTTGGTGGACAAATAAAATATGAAATAAGAACAAAAAAAAAAAACAAAGAAAGAAAACAAATATATCAAATGTAAAATATATCAATGCCCTTGTTTTTCTTTACAATTTTAAAGCATTAAGGAATAACAAGAGCGTCAGATGGACAAACTGGGTAAATGCAGTGGCTGAGATAGCAGAGACATATACCCAGTGGGCAAAGGTAGTTTGCAACATGAAATGTTCTCATGGAAACCTGTTTTTGAGTTCTATAAAGACAGACATTTTGTAAAAGTTTTGACATGAAATGTCTGATGGGGTCTTTTTTCTTTGTTTTTTTTTGACACTGTGTTTCATAGTGAGTACTGTGTAGTCATATGACAATGAAATGCTTATTTCTTATTGCCATCAACATGTCTTTTAGCTTTTGGGGGGTATTAAATACCCTACTGGGTATCAAATCATACATACATACTAAATATAAATTAAAAAAAATAATACACAACAATGATTATAATGATTATATATTCACTGTGTTTCACTGTATATGCGTGTGTGTGTATGTGTGCATGTGTGTGGGTGTGGGTGTGCATGTGCGTGTGTGTGTGTGTGTCTGTGTGTGTGTGCAATTTTGTCACTTAGAAATGTCCTTATTTTTGAAAGAAAAACAGTTTTTTTTTCAATGAAGATGACATTAAATAAATGATAAATCCAGTCTAGACATTGTTAATGTGGTAAATGACTATTCTAGCTGGAAACAGCATATCTACAGAGGCCTTTTCCCAGCAACCATCACTTCTGTATTCAAATGGTACATTGTGTTAGCTAATCATGTTGAAAGGCTAATAGGCAAAATTCATTGGTAGATTCATATTTTGTTTGAAGATATAGTGGTCATTCACCAAGAAATCTAACCAACAACACCAAAAATAAATTTTAAAGAAATAAATTGTTTTCTGTAACATTGAGGATACATACAATTCATCTTAAGAAAAGATAGTCCTTTATTTCTCCCCACGCCAGGGGAAATTCACATTGTTACAGCAGCTTATGTAGCAATAAGCATAGTAATAGTAATAAAATAATATAAAATCGTAGTAATAATATTTATAATATGTAAAAGGATGAGAATGAAATTGTACAGTATTGACACACTGTAAACAACACAATATAAAGTGGCTTGAAAAAATAAGTTTAAAAAGTGTAAAGATGTATCAGTGCAAGAATTGCTGTGCAAATTTTTATGGTTTGGGGTGATATGATATGAGTCCAGTATATGCTAGCACCAGCCACTGATGCTGATGTAAAGTCTTACAGCAGATGGGATGAAGGACCTGCGATAGCGCTCCTTCTTGCAGGGTGGGTGTCTCAGTCTGCTGCTGAAGGAGCTGCTTAAAGACCCCACAGTGTCATGCAGTGGGTGAGAGGGATTGTCCATGATGGATGTGAGCTTTTCCAACATCCTCCTCTCACCCACCTCCTCTATGGAGTCCAGGGAGCAGTCCAGGACAGAACCGGCCCTTCTGACCAGTCTGTTCAGTCTCTTTCTGTCCCTTTCAGTGCTCCCTGCTCCCCAGCAGACCACTGCATAGAAGATAGCAGACGCTACCACAGAGTCATAAAATGTCCGGAGCAGAGTCCTGCACACTCCAAAGGATCTCAGTCTCCTCGGCAGGTGGAGACAACATTGGCCCTTCTTGTACAGGATCTCTGTATTGTGTTTCCAGTCCAGTTTATTGTTGAGGTGAACACCCAAGTATTTGTATGTGTCCACCATCTCAATGTCCAAACCCTGGATGTTCACTGGTGCACTCTGGGGTGTCTTCCTCCTGCGGAAGTCGATGATCATCGCCTTCGTCTTACCGGCATTGAGCTGCAGATGGTTTAGCCCACACCAGTCAACAAAGTCAGAGATGGCAGTCCGGCACTCCCACTCATCCCCTTCGGATACACACCCGACAATGGCTGTATCATCGGAGAAATTCTGGAGGTGACAGCTCCCAGATTTGTAGTGGAAGTCCAATGTGTACAGGGTGAAGAGAAAGGGGGAGAGCACTGTCCCCTGTGGGGCCCCCATGCTGCTGACTACCACATCAGACACACAGTCCTGAAGCCTCACATACTGTGGTCTGTTGGTGAGGTAGTTGATGGTCCATGCAGCCAGGTGACAGTCTACTCCCACTCCTTCAAGCTTCACCCTGAGCAGAGAAGGCTGGATTGTGTTAAAAGCACTGGAGAAGTCAAAGAACATGACCCTCACAGTGCTGCCGGTGTTCTCCAGGTGAGTCAGCGATCTGTACAGCAGGTAGACGACTGCATCATCCACTCCAATGTTCGGTTGGTAAGCAAACTGCAGTGGATCCAGATGTGGGCTCACCTGGGGATGGAGGTTCCTGAGGACGATCCTCTCCATGGTCTTCATCTGATGAGAAGTGAGGGCCACAGGTCTGAAGTGGTTAGGCTCCCTGGGGTTCCTGGTCTTTCAGACAGGAACCAGGCAGGAAGTCTTCCATAACATAGGAACCCTCTCCAGACTCAGGCTCAGGTTCAGGCTCTTAGTGAGGAACACAGAATAACTTAAATATTCGTTTTCAACAAGAGAACATTTTTTGGAAAATCTGTTTTTTGCTGACTGAACTGCTTCTGAAAGTGCTTTTCATCAATCTGAGGCAGTTCTTTTACATTCGACATTATGATTTGATCTATTGGTAATATAAAAAATTCTGAATAGGTAGAGCGATGAAAGTCTTTCTTTTTCACTGAATTCATTTATCTGAGGCATTATGAAGAGAAGGTGGTAGAAAGAAAGTAGTGTGTGTGTGTGAGCCCTGCCCCCTTTTATACACACGCACACCCACACACGCTCACACACCCACACGCATGCACACGCACGCACGCACACACACATACACACACACACCTTATTTAACAGGCATCTTCATCAAGGTCCAGGTCCATTAAATACATCATTGGAGCAGTGATTAAAAATGAAACAGACTTAAATGTGGTAATTAATCATTTAATAGGTTAATAGGCTTAAAATATCAGTGCTCAGGCACAACCTGAGTTCATTGGAAGAGAACACAGGGAAAGAGGCAGGGAACAACAGAGAGAACATCTGTGATGTGTTTATAATGCATTTTCACAGGATTGTATAGAAATAGAGTTTATGATGAAATAGCTATTCTGCTAGAAAGTCCTAATGACCGGGTCTATGAGTAAGATGCAAAGATACATTTAACAAATTGTACATAAGTGGAGCAATTAACATGCAGCTACATGGGACTAATAACATTTGAGCAATAGAATGCTCAGTGGGTAGCTTCCTTTGAATGGGTGCCTGAATGCTATTTATTGAGAAGAAGCAGTTAAGTGTGAATGCATTTCCAAGAAGTCAGCAGTGTCACCTCACAGCTAGAAGGTCCTAGAATCAACTCCTGGCCTGGGGTCTTTCTTTGTGGAATTTGCATGTTCTCCATCTGTGGGTTCTCACCAGTTTCTCCAGCTACTGAGGAGGTTATTTGATGCATCTAAAATGTCCGTAGGTGTGAATGTGAGTGTGCTTGGCCATCTCTCTGTGTCGCCTTGTGATAGACTGGTGACCTGTCCAGTGTGTCCCCTGCCTTCACCCTCAGTCAGCTGGGATAGACTCCAGCCCCCCGTGACCTTACAGAGGGTTTCACAATCTGTGCTGAGCACTATAGATGGGGGCTACAGACTTGGCCTGCACTGTTATTCAGTGAATGGTATGTCATAGGAAGCAATAGCAAAAACAAACTCATTCATTTCATTCCCTCAATACCAGTGTCATATGCTTGCTTTGGACAGTCAACGGCCCTCCTGACAAGGGACTTGGAACATTGCTGTGTTCATCAGTCTGTCAAAATGACAACATTCTGTCATTCAAGCCTCTTTCAGACATAAGTCGCTGTACCGTCAATGTTCTTCATGGCTGTATTCACACATACCATCCACGCTGCCGGAGAGCACTATGGTACGGATGTGATTTTTGTCATTAATGTAAGACTATCTGGTCAACACGTAGTCCTAATAGGCTGCATTTCAGTTGCTATTTTAGACTAATTCCATTGTCTGAAAACAGAAACAGATACATAAATGGGAATCATGTACTAGCAATTTGGTTCTACTAAAATGCAGTATATGGGACCATAGGCAGCAGGAAAGACACAGATGTAAACAGCAGCTGAGTTTAGTTTGCATTGCAGCACAGAAGGTTCCATGAAATCACAATAAGTCGTCCAATCCTTGTTTACATTTTTTTTCAAGATTACATAAACACTAAAAACAAAAGAATTACATAATTATCAACACCTTACACTCACGGAGCAAAACACTGGACCGCATTTTCACCACTATAAACACAAAGTCAGACTCACACTTTTTACAGAACAATACACAGTGATCTGCAAAACACTAAACACACTTGTATACATTAGACACAGAAGTAAATCATGTCACTTCCTTGCAGTTCCAAAGCACTGACTGACAAATCACTACACCCATGAGACAGTTGGTTAAACACACACATCAAGTGTGCAAACACATGATTGCTTTATTGTAGACACACTAATCAGGTTTGAGCACTATAAAACCACCATCATGCCAATATGGGCTCTTACAACACAGATCACTTTCTCACATTTTTAGACCGATTGCACAACCTCATCACAGTAATTAACCAAATGCACCAGATGCAACGCATAGTCATCAGGGGCAATGTGTCATTCCACCACTCTGCTCTGGTCCAGAACTGGTTTCAACACCATCCACAGTTTACAGTACAGTACCTTCCACCATATTCTGCATTTCTAAACCCTATCCAAGAGTTTTTCTCGGCATGGCGGTGGAAGATTTATGATCTGCTGTTTTTGACACATTTGAGCCTGTGATCCTACCTTTTGTGCGGGAAACTGTAGGTAATTTAAAGCCATCAGGTTCATCCAATGACCCTGTTCCTCCTCAACTCTTTAAGGAGGTTTTCCCTACTGTTGGGCCACATTTGTACAGCATCATTAACAGCAGTCTGTCCTCTGGAGTGGTCCCTGTAAATTTTAAACATGCAGTTGTGCAACCTCTGATTAAAAAACCGGGACTGGATCCTGCTGTTTTTGGGCCCATTTCTAAATTGTCATTCCTCTCCAGAATCTTAGAGAAGACTCTTTACTCTCAGCTCATGAGCTTTTTAAATCAACAAAATGTTCTTGAGATTTTCCAATCTGGTTTTAAAGATTGCATAGCACAGAATCTGCCCTTTTAAGAGGTTTTCACAACATTTTCTTAGCTACTGACTCTGGTCACTGGGTAATCCTTGTGCTTTTAGATCTAACAGCAGCATTTGATATAGTGGACCATGATGTCCTGGTTGCTTGTCTGGAGCAGTAGGTGGGCATCAGTGGCATGACTCTGAAGTGGTTCAGGTCCTACCTGTCACATCAGACATTCTGTGTTAGCCTTGGTGACTCTGTGTCCTCCACTGCTCCTCTCTCATGTGGGGTCCCACAGGGTTTGGTGCTGGGCCTCTTTTATTTTCTTTATACCTTCTCCCACTTTGTTCCATTCTCAGGAAGCATGGCATTTTATTCCACTGTTATGCTGATGACAGCCAGATCTATGTCCCCCTCAAAAAGGCTGATTCATTTTCCCTTAAGCCACTGTTAAATTGCTTGGACGGCCTCAAGGCCTGGATGTCTCTAAACTTTCTCAATTTTAATGAGAAAAAGACTGAAGTGATGGTCTTTGGTGGCACCTCTGTGACTCCTCCCAGTTGATCTGGGTTCCTTGGCGCTATATGCCAAACCTATAGTTAGTAATGTAGGGGTAAAAGTGGACATGGATCTTAAGTTTGACAGAGAGATTAAAGCTGTGGTGAAATGAAGTTTTTTCCAGTTAAGACAGCTGGCAAAAATAAAACATTTTCTTCAGAGACAGCACTTTGAAACAGTGATCCACACCTTTGTGACCACTCGGCTGGATTACTGCAATGCTCTTTATGTAGGGGTTAGTGGGTCCTCCATCACTCGTCTCCAAGTAGTTCAAAACGTTGCTGCATGTCTTTTAACTGGCACAAGAAACTTTGAGCACATTTCACTGATTTTAGCTTCATTCCACTGGCTGCCTGTCCATTTTAGAATTCATTTTAAAATTATTTTATTTGTTTTAAATCTTTCAATGGTGTTGCCCCACCTCACCTCTCTGAGCTTCTACACCCCTATGTACCGATCTCTCAGGTCAGCTGACCTGCTGCACATCAGACAGGTCTCCTCATTGTCTAATTTTAAAACCTTTCTTAAAACCCACCTCTTTTCTCTGGCCTTTCACGCCACATAGGTTTGTTGTTTCCATGTGCACGTATATTATATCTGGGATGGGGAGTCCAGTCTATTTAGTCTATTTGTTGTTTGTGTTTTGTTGTGTATTCTGCTTTTAGTTCTATTATTTTTTATCTAGTTCTATTGTTTTTATCTTACTTTTATTATTTTTATCTTTTGATCATGTTTTTACTCTTCTGTACAGTACCTTGGTCACCTCTAGTTGTTTTAAAGTGCTTTATAAATAAATTTCATTTGATTGGATTTATGCAATCATATAAAACTGTAAATGCAGCGTTAACCTGCCTTACAGAGTAAAATTTTAGCTGGTCACTGAACAAAGTTGTTGTTCAGCTGCACAAAGAAGTACATCTAAATTAAACCAACATGCACTGCTCCCCAATTCATTTCCCCTGACCTTTCATAGTGAAGGTTGAATAATCAAATTAAGATTTTAGTGTGCTTAATGCTTAACATGCTTGCTGCATGTCTCCAAACTGAGGCTGATGGCCAGAGAAAGTCAGGAGAATAAAATATAAAGCCAGGAAAGTGACTGTTGTTATAATTACTAGTTATGTGACGATCGGCATTGGCTTGTTAGTCCGCTTGTCTGTCTGTCCGTTTGGACCATTACTCAAAAACGGACAAACAGATTTGGATTAACTTTTCAGGAAAGGTCAGAAATTACACAAGAACCAATTCATTAAATTTTGGCAGTGATATGGCTTATAGTCTGGATCCATGGATTTGTTAAGGATTTCTGTATCATTGTGAAATAGCAGCATGGCATCACTGTAACTATGACAAGTGAACACAATCACGTGATAAAGAACCTACTACAAATCGACTGCTGTGGACCATGAATTGTTTAAAGATTTCATCAATCAGAAATGATACAATGACTGAGCAGCCTTGGTGGAGTGTTGTGCTCTGAGTGCTTTTCTTGTTGTAAAATATTTTCATTTTAAAATATATATTATTTTGTCACCAACCGTCTTCAGGTATCAGTCATAAACTGGACACAGACCGAAGACCTGCTGAACCTAATGCTCCTCATGCTGGCTAGTCATTGCCAGGTGGCTGCAGTGTATCAGCTCTGACAGGTGTTATATCCATGTGTCTCTTTCTCTGTAGCAACAGCAGCAGGTCCAGGTTATAATTTTTCAGAATATCTGTTTCAGGGATTGGGATAAATTGTGCGATGTTTGAGTTCTACAGCAATGACTTCAGTGGTCATCACATGACTCTTTGTTTTCCAACACCAGCAAGTTCGACATTTCTGTTTTTGACTGGAATATCTTATTGAACTTGTCCTTCTTGTTAAGTATGTGTGCTCAGAGTCTTGTGTGTGTGTATGCGACTTTATCTTAGTGTGATTATGCAAATGCAATTAGAGTCTCTTTATCTGTTCAAAGGCACCAGGATGAAAGCGGGGCAGACTTGACCTGCTACACATCACATCTTCTGTCCTGTGTTCAGCACAAGAATACCAATGTTCAAGCATTAACCCAGTGAGACAGCGGGTGAGCACAGAGGGGAAAAAAACACAGAGGAAAAGGCAGTGTTGAATTAGTACCGTGATAATAGAAGGCAAGAAAGGAAGTGTGTGGGTAGAAGAAAAAAAAAACGTCGCTAATTTCTTGAGTCAAATCAATATCAGGGAGGAGAGGTAAAGAGAATGCTAATGAGTGATAGATATGGAGGCTGCCTGTGGGTAGCGTGCATCACATTTAACATCAGAGAGGACTTTCAGTGTACTGATGAGCTGAACTCAACCTAAACTCTGTTACTGTTTGTTTTAAATGGGCTTCAGTTTGGTTGTAGTCTCCTAGCATACTCTTCACATCTTTATGTTTAAAGAGATTCATTTCAAAACGTGATATAAGTAGTTTGGCTAAAGTATTGACTCAGAAATGTACGACTGAGCCATGATTGTGAGTTTGGAGAGTCTGTTTTGATAGATAAATTAATAAATACATTTAACAAATAAATAAATAAATCAGCTAATAAAATAAAATCTGCCAATGGGACTTAGGATGTTTACTTGAAACTAGCACAGAATGTTGGTCTTTCCCAAAACTACCTCATCTTAAAACTAGTAAAGCATGTTTAGATATAACTCTGCAAGGTTTCATATAAGCAATGCAATGTCACTTTAAGCATGTTTATCAACACACAACTGAAAACCTCACTAACACAAACCAAAGCCATGGTGCTTGACGGAGTCATTTGTCATTGATGAGAAGATTTAGTTTAAGTCAACAGTCATGACTTCTTTGATTTTTAACTCAAGTTGCAAAAAAATTAAGAAAAGAAAAAATAGGAGGGGGGGAGGATCTTAAGTCAACATTTTTCTCTTCCTGATGTAAAAAAACAAACAACCCAAACCCCCAAAAAACATTAATTTGTTTTCCAAATGACCTCTGTCACAGCTTCTATCCACTGAAGATGGGACCTCCAGGGCAAAACTATGTCCCATTCCATGTTCACACTGTCAGACTGAATTATGAAATGAAACAAATGGCAGCTCGGTCTGATTATCAGGGTAATGTCACCTGATTAAGTAATTTTAAAAATCTTATTTGTATATTTGCTTGTAGTAATGACTGCACTTGTATTTTTTTATTATCAGATTTTACATTTTAATCACCAAACTTATATTGCTGAAGTGTGGCATTGCTGTAAGTCTTAAAGACAAAGAACAAAGACACTCTGGCCGTCATCTACATCAGCTTGTGAACAAACAGCCATTTATCTAACCATATGATTAAAAATTTTAAAAAAAATATATAAATGACAAAAACAAAAAAATATTAACACAATTGTAATGTCTGTAGCAATCACAAGGTAATTACCTATGCACTTACGCAGATACTGGACAGAAAGAATGGTGATTATGTATGATTAGTCGGGGTTATGAGTTTACAACTTGAGTTAATTAAAATTTTTCACTCAAAAATCAAACAGGGCCCACACTAGAACCAGTTGGTTATGGTACGTGTCTCAGACTGCCACAGCACTGGTATGCCTAGTTGTGCCAAACTAAAACAGTCAGATTGGTGACAAATAAAAAAGGAAAACCTGACTGAATGATTGTTGATAAGATTAGTATTGCAGCACTGTAAAACTTTTGACTAAGTACTGTACAGTGATGAGTCAAAACATTATGACCATTCACTAAAAAAACTTATTAATGTCTGAATTTGAAAAAAAGAAGAAAAGACGAAGACCAATTAAACCTGAAACAGAAAAATAATAAAGAAAATCCTTCATCTTTACTTATTTACATATTTATATTTAGAAATTTTCACTTCGTCGATTATTTCATCCACTTCTTACACAAGTACAACCACCTTCCATCTGACAATAGTTGCAGTGAAACAGGCTGCATCATTTCAATGCTAAGTGCAGTAAATGAGTCATGCCTTATTTAATAAGGTGGCCTCTCTGAACGAGCTCAGCTGGCAAAATAGATGAGGAGCTCTTGAGAAAATGAATACAGTGGAAATGTAAAATGGAGGAGAGTCACTGGGTTGTTATTTGCAACACTCACCCTTCCCCCTCTCCCCCCAACTCCCCATCAGCCTTTCCTTCTGTGGCTCTTGGCAGAAAGGACACTGGTACTGGCACTTGCACCTCACAGGGTGCTCTCTCTCTGAGGAGACTTCATTTTGTCCCTGCTGGAGATGAGGTTTTGGCCAAAATGACATGCTGAGAAATGCAATGTGACAGCAGCAGCAATGGTTGGGGGGGTTGGGGTTGTATGCATTGCAGAGATGTGAACATTGTATGTTGTGTCTGTCTTGTGTGTGTGTGTGTGTGTGTGTGTGTGTGTGTGTGTGAGAGAGAGAGAGAGAGAGAGAGAGAGAGAGAGAGAGAGAGAGAGAGAGAGAGAGAGAGAGAGAGAGAGAGAGAGAGAGAGAGAGAGAGGGTAGATTGGGGGTTGGTCTGGGGTTACTGATACCAATGGCCCTGTCATCGGGTTTTGGGGTTGACAAAGGCCTGGAACGAATGATTTAATTGGGTATTTTTTAAATAAACCTTCTGACCACTGGATAGAGAAAGAATGCAATATAGGAGAATGAAGTAAGCTAATTACAATGCATTTCCTGTTCATTGGCTTTATCTGGTTAGGTGCTGTCTTGATAGCTAAAAAGAATGTGGCAGCATATGTAAATTAATTTTATAAACATTTTTCGGAGTGGTAAGCCTAGAAAATAATGTGAAATGTATTATTATTATTTTTAAAAGCTGTTAATCTGTTCATATGTATCATTGAGCCACAAGAAGCAAAAAATAAAATAAGATGAAATAAAAATAGAAAGACTTCCTATGACCTTTCACCTGCAGAGCAGCTAGCATTGTGCTAGAACTGGGTTTGCCCAATCAATAGGCATCATTCACCTAGGTGCTTGGAAGAAACGGCTTTTAATGGTAAAAAGCAATGGTTGACCTAGACCTTTCCTTGAGAGGAGAAGCTAAATGCCTACTAGATCCCCTAACTGAAGATGCTTAAAGTTTACCTGCCCCATGAGTCAGTGGTCAATATTTTGTAAAAATTGTTAACCTGCTACGAAGCAAATTAGTTCAGTTGTATGAGTTACTTGGTACTGAGCAGGGGATCTGATAAACCTCAGTAACCATAGAAGTCTGACTTTAAGTAATAAAAGTAGTCAAACAAACCAGCTCTTTCATTTATCTGCCTTGATGGAATAGAGCTGAAGTAACTCTCAGGTGAATTGACAAAAAAATCTGGAATAGGAAGCCAAAGGCAAGGCACCCATAACTCCAAACGTTGTGCACCCTGTACATTCAGTCAGAAAGTCCCCCCAAACAACAAGCAACAAAGAAAGAAGACATACAAAAAATATAAGAGAAGGAGAATCCAGGAGACAGTGGGACACCCAAGGCCAAACTGGTTGGGTATCCAAGCTGGGAGAGAAGTCAGCAAGACCATTTTACAAAAACTGAAAGGTCTGAAGATGTTGAAAGATGAGAATGAGCAAGGTTAAAATGACCTTTTTAAGGTAACAGCATCCAAGGTGCTCTACATCAACATTGTTACCAAGAAAGTTAATGTTAAGCATTCTAGATGAATCAAGCACCGGATGTGCTCAGAAATGATTAGGTCAGAGAGCAGGAGAAATCTCCCCAGTTACCTCCACAACACAGGAAAGATGATCCAGAGACACAATATGAGTGAAACGCAAGAGCTTAGAGTTGACAATTATGTCTGTTTAGATTTAGGTTTCTGTAACTACAATTGCAATGTGTGTGTGCATGCTTGCATGTGTGTGTGTGTGTGTGTGTGTGTGTGTGTGTGTGTGTGTGTGTGTGTGTGTGTGTGTGTGTGTGTGTGTGTGTGTGTGTGTGTGTGTGAGTGAATGAGAGTTCTCACACCGTTGACAAGGTGAAGACTTGAAAAGCATTACCACTAATCATAGAAGATGAGTAAAAATGTATATGACAGATTTGCTGTGTGCAAAAATGAAGCATGACGTGTTTGTAAAGTTCAAATTTAGGGTTATTATTTGGTTTAAATACATGACTGTGTGTGTGTGTGTGTGCGTGCGTGCGTGCGTGCGTGTGTGTGTGTATCTTCTTTGTCCCCCCTCTGAGTGCAGATAGGAGTTGACATCTGAGACAGGAAAAACTGGAAACCCCTCGCAACTCCCTCGTCCATCTCCGCGTCACTTTACCAGACAGCACAACCCCAGCCATCATAGCACAAGGTTGGACACCTTTTATCATCTATCGACAGCTGAAATACAATGCAATGCCAAATGTACACAATCTGTGTTCCTGCCATCCCTGTTTACTTGTTTGAAGAGCTGGCAGAGTTTATTTATAGATCATGGCAATGTGGAGTTAATGTTTCAATAAAACCTCTGGGTGCTCTGATGGCAAAAAGAAGAGTGGAGAAAGCAGGGTCAACTATTTATTTGATACTAATGGTTTTCATAGTGGTGGAGTGTAGTATTTTGGAGCAAATCAAAGCTGTCCTTGGAAATACCCTCAGTCCACCTGACTGCACTTACTGCATTCTTGATAATCCCTTCTCTTTTCTTCTCTTGCCCATGCCATGTCCCTTGTGTGTGTTTCCATCATTTTCTGTCCTCACTGGAGATGTCATTATGATTGTGTTTTTGCAAGGTTACTGCAAAACTAGATAACATATCCTGTTACAAGGGGAAACTCTGGGGAGTTGCTGGAAAGAATGCATGGGAGGGATTAAAAAAGCTTTCAGAGGCTGGCCATCTTTCCCTGGGCTTGATATGGAGCTTATATGTGTCAAGCAGGAACTGCAAAGTTTTGTTAGGTTGCAGTGTACTGCTTCAGTCACCCATGCAGGTCATACTGAAGTAATGCGTTTCAGTTATCTTTCCAAAGTGATAAGCAGGGGTCAGCAGAAACCAACTTGATTCTTTTATTACTGTCATCACCACTGTCACTATAACCTACAGAACTACCATTGCTACCATCTTTTTCTTTCCTCGTTCCTCCAAAATCCACAACATCCAGACATTGAAGGTGTTGCTGCTTTGGATGCACTCAGACATGTGGATAGTTTATGGTTTGTTACAAAATTATTCCTGCTCTCACAGTGGAATGCCTTCAGAGATAGTAGGCTGTGATGGTTAGTTTTTGGGGGACTCAGACTCCACCTTGTGTTGCTTCGATCAGTGCGGCTAATAGGAGAGCCATTGCCAGCACTACGAGATGAAACTCAAAGGCTGGTTTAGATACACTGCAAAACAAAAAGACAATAGATAAATTTCGATTTTGTCTTGATGTGGGTTCTAGATAGCTATATCAATATACAAACCAGAACCAAAGGTAAGATACCCCTCTGCTTTTGAGGTTCAAGCAGCAATGCAAGTCAAATTGACTGAGCTTTCTAAGGCAAAACTGTGAGCTGTATGTTTTCTCTTTTTCCCGACATTTTTCAAGTTTAAAAAGATCCCCTTTATCACAATGCAGGCTCAGAGGTCTTTTCCACACACACACACACACACATATATATATATATATATATATATATTTACATACATAAAAATATACATACATATATATATATATATATATATATATATTAGTGGTGGGACGTGATTAAAATCATATTAATTGCAGGCTGTAATTGATTAACTGCAATTAATAGCACTTTTGTCAAACAGCAATATTTGAATAACTGAAGTTTTTCAATTCAAATAAAACTATGGTTGACAGTTGAATTAATGAATAGACATTTAAAAATTGTAAACATTTTAAAATGGGACACATAGAAAAAAGTGACTGATGATTTAAAGCCTGGATTTAGTTGTTTTTTCCACTGTATGGCACATAACATCAGCATAAGTGTCATTTTGATGTTTCTCTTTTTTTAGGAATATAAATGTAATAACTTAAACAACAAAAATGTTTGTTTCATTTCTATTTTTCTGCATTTTTCATTTGTCTACTATATTCACAGATTACTGCAAAATCGAAGTGCAATTATATTCACCATTTTAAGACTTTTTGTAAACTCAAGCACTGTCTAGAAAAATGGTCTATTTTGGCATGGCTACACCGTTAGCCGTTAGCAGGACTGTTGTAGCTAAAGTTAGCTCTGGTGCTAACAGCTACATGTTTCGCATTGAGGTGATACCATCGGCTTGAAGTGCTGCGGTGATAAGAAAAGTCTTTGTTGTACAGTTTGCACACAACCATGCTTTAATCCAAGCTGCCATCGGGAAGATTTTTGCAAGAAAACTTTCCTCCCAACAAGCACAATCTCTCTTCCTTCACTGTTCACCAGTGTGCTGACGTCACTCAGTGCTTCCTGTGCTTCTTCATCGTGGCTGCAAACAGACGCTATGTACTCTCACTAAGCTAAAATGCACAGCAAACCAAAAAAGCTAACATCAACTGCATTTGCTTCACCATGATGCTCAGTTTCAATGTGTCACCACAGTTTACCATGTCTGACCCGTGGTGATGTATGTCAGAATATGGGCTTATTGGAGAATATCTGTCCACCCTTTGCAGCTATAACAGCTTCAACTCTTCTGGGAAGGCTGTCCACAAGGTTTAGGAGTGCGTTTATGGGAATTTTTGACCATTCTTCCAGAAGCGCATTTGTGAGGTCACACACTGATGTTGGACGAGAAGGCCTGGCTCTCAGTCTCCACTCTAATTCATCCCAAAGGTGTTCTATCGGGTTAAGGTCAGGACTCTGTGCAGGCCAGTCAAGTTCATCCACACCAGACTCTGTCATCCATGTCTTTATGGACCTTGCTTTGTGCACTGGTGCACAGTCATGTTGGAAGAGGAAGGGGCCATCTCCAAACTGTTCCCACAAAGTTGGGAGCATGGAATTGTCCAAAATGTCTTGGTATGCTGAAGCATTCAGAGTTCCTTTCACTGGAAAATAACCCCACATCATAATCCCCCCTCCACCAAACTTTACACTTGGCACAATGCAGCCCGACAAGTATTGTTCTCCTGGCAACCGCCAAACCCAGACTCGTCCATCAGATTGCCAGATGGAGAAGCGTGACTCGTCACTCCAGAGAACGTGTCTCCACTGATCTAGAGTCCAGTGGTGGCGTGCTTTACACCACTGCATCCGACGCTTTGCACTGCACTTGGTGATGTATGGCTTGGATGCAGCTGCTCGGCCATGGAAACCCATTCCATGAAGCTCTCTGTGCACTGTTCTTGAGCTAATCTGAAGGCCGCATGAAGTTTGAAGGTCTGTAGAGATTGACTCTGCAGAAAGTTGGCGACCTCTTCGCACTATGCGCCTCAGCATCCGCTGACCCCACTCCGTCAGTTTACATGGCCTGCCACTTGGTGGCTGAGTTGCTGTCATTCCCACACACTTCCACTTTCTTATAATACAGTTGACAGTTGACTGTGGAATACTTAGGAGCGAAGAAATGTCACGACTGGATTTGTTGCACAGGTGGCATCCTATCACAGTTCCATGCTGGAATTCACTGAGCTCCTGAGAGCGACCCATTCTTTCACAAATGTTTTTAAAAGCAGTCTGCATGCCTAGGTACTTGATTTTATACACCTGTGGCCATGGAAGTGATTGGAACACCTGATTCTGATTATTTGGATGGGTGAGCGAATATTTTTGGCAATATAGTGTATATTCCATGAATCATCAGTACATGCAGTTTTACACTGTCTTTACGTTTTGACATAATGATACACACACACACATTCTCGCTTGCATATATTTTTGACACATAAGATTACACCGCAGTGCATACACTTAAAATGGCCTTATACACGATCACAAAAACTCACATGTACAGAGACACAGAGAAGTGGGGGAGGGGACTATGACATTTAAGAGGCTTCTCCTCAGTCATCTTTATTCTGTCTTCCAAGGGACCAGCAGAGGGATAAAAAGCTGATGGCTAATACTCTTTAGAAGATAGTGGTAGACTTATTTAACACAGGAGCTGCTTAAAAATACATACAGTATGTTCACAACATCAGCTGGGAGGATTACTACAGGTGTGTTTGTGTGTGTTTGTGTGTGCATGAGTGTATGTTGACTGCTGATTATTGTTCTTTGAGATGTGTCTGTTTCACAACAAGAGTCAAAAATCTCATGTTTCAAGTCTTCTTAAGAACTACAGTCTAAAGAGACTCCTTAGTCAACTTAGGGAATACATTCTTGGCTACAGGTCCTTCTATGGAGATGCCTTAGTCTCATGTCTAGGAAGCTGTTTTATACATGTAAGTAGGACTTAGAGTTTAACATAGTATGAAAAACCGTACCATTAGGTATAAACTTACAAGCATGTTACCACGAACCTATAGGACATGGCTTTATGTTCACTATCATGTTATGAATAGGCTATCATTCTTTACTTGTAAGAGGTGCAAAACAGCTTTTGTCCCTTTCACCCACTGCAATGATACACTTTACTCTCCATATTGTATTCAGTATTAAATGTACCAGCAATGTGTTTGTTTATTTATCAAAAGCAGTGAGTTAAAAAAAATAAATAAAAGAAATTCACAATTTACGTCCTTAATTTTTGGAACTCAGAAATTTGCTCATAGGGAGTCCAGTAGGATTGTTGGGTTCTCTGCTCTGTTTAAAATTCGTAAGGTCTTAACTTTACTATGTGAAGTGCAATGAGATGACATATTACATGTTATGAATTTTTGTTTTATAAATAAAATCGAATTGAATTGAATTAGGGCTGCACAGTGGGTCTGTGGATAGCACTGTTGAAGATCCTCAGTTCATGTCAAGGGCCTGGGCCTGAGATCTTTCTGCATGGAGTTTGCATGTTTTTCCTGTGCATGCATGGGTTTTCTCCGGGTTCTCCGGCTTCCTTCCATTGTCCAAAAATATGCTGAAGTTAATTGGTAATTCTAAATTGTCCATAGGTGTGAATGTGAGTGTGATTTTTTGTCTCTATATGTAGCCCTGTGATAGACTGGTGACCTGTCCAGGGTGTTCCTTGCCTTCTCCCTAAGTCGATTTTAAGGTTTTTTTATTAGTTTTTAAATGTCTTAACGGCCTTGCGCCTTCTTATTTATCTGATCTCCTTTTAACATATCGACCCTTGCAGATCCTGAGGTCCTCTGGCAGTGGCCTTTTATCCATACCACAAGCCAGGACAAAAACCCACGGTGAGGTGGCATTTAGCCACTATGGCCCCCGCCTGTGGAACAGCCTGCTGGAGAACCTCAGGACTGCAGAGACTGTCGATATTTTTAAAAGAAGGTTAAAGACTCACCTTTTTAATCAGGCTTTTAACTAACCTCTTAAATCTTTATGTTCTTATCATTTTGTATTTATTTTCGTACGTATTTTTACTTTTTTTTTAACCTTTCACATTTTTACTTATGTTATAGGTCTTTTATTCTATCTTGTAGTTTTAAATTTTTAGTTATTTAACTCCAGTGTTTCCTCAGGGGGGTCCTCCACGCTGGGGGCTGTATGCGGTCTGCTGCTGGGGGTGCTGTCCATGAGTCCCTTCGGTCCGGCTGGTTGGGGGGGCTCCCCACCTCGGTGTGGGGGTCCCCCTGCCTGTCGGGATCGGGGGGTCTGGGTGCCGGTGCCCCCAGTGGTCATGGCCTGTAGCTCCTCCCAGTGTGGACGACCCCAATGGAGGCGTTTTCCACAATCGTCAGTGCCATGCCATGTCTCCCTACTGTCAGTGGTGGGAGTGTGTGTTTGTGGGTGTGTGTGTGTCTGTGTATGTATGGGTGTGTGTGTATGTATGTGTGTGTGTATGTGTGCGTGCTTCTGCAGTTGTGTCCATATATGTATACATGGAGGGAGGGAGGGATGGGTTTTCTTGCTTTTAATGTTTTTAATGTTGTAAAGCACTTTGCGTTGCATTTTTAACTGTATGAAAAGTGCTCTATAAATAAAGTATGATTGATTGATTGATTGATAAGTCAGCTAGGATAGACTCAAGGCCCCCACAACCCTAATGAGGATTAAGCAGTGCAGAGATGATGGATGGATGGATGGATGGATGGAATTAAATTGAAGAACATCATATGATGTACAAGAATAGATAGAAAAGATATAATTCCACTTCAGATAGTTCATACTGTCTTTTACTAGAAGGTCATGTGGAGGAAAGTTCTGTGGTCAGATGAAACAAAAAAATGAGTTTTTTTTTTTAGCCACAATGACCAGCAATATGTTTGGAGGAAAGAAGGTGAGGACTAGGAACACCAAACCTATCATCAAAATTATGCTCTCGGGCTGTTTTGCTGCCAGTGGAACTGGTGCTTTACACAAAGTACATTGAGTAATGAAGGAAGATTATCTCCACATTCTTCAGGAAAACCTAAAATTATCAGCCAGAAGGTTGGGCTTGGACGCAGTTGTGTGTTTCAACAAGACAAAGACCCCAAACACACATCAAAAATGGTGAAGAAATGGCTAAATCAGGCTAAAATTAATGCTTTAGACTAGTCTCCACAAAGTCCTGACTTAAACTCATCAAGAACCTGTGGACTGTGATAAAGAAACAAGTCTGTGTTAGACAGCCAAGAAATTTAGTTTAACTGTACCAATTCTGTCACAAGGATTGGTCATGCGAGTGGGTGGCTACCCAAAGCACCTAGTTGAGTTGCTGTATGTTTACTTTTGACCCAGCAGATTTTGTCATATTTCCAGAGGACCTATACTAAGTCTGTGAAAGAACCTGATTGACAGCCTGATTGTTTTATTGTGACACAGATGCATTGGTTTCATTACCACTAATCATAGAAGGTGAGTAAAAATGTATATGACAGATTTGCTGTGTGCAAAAATGAAGCATGATGTGTTTGGAAAGTTCAAATTTAGGGTTATTATTTGGTTTAAATACATGACTGTGTGTGCGTGTGTGCGTGCGTATCGTCTTTGTCCTCCCTCGGAATGCAGATAGGAGTTGACACCTGAGACAGGAAAAACTGAAAATCCCTCGCAACTTCTTTCGACCTCGTAGAAAATTAAGAATTACAGGAGTCTTTGGAAACTTAAGACTGCCATGATATACATGGTCATTACAAGTGTATGAAAACTTTTGTTCACGACTATACTTCAGGCACTACCACCCCAACCCATTTAGATGAGCAACAAACTTTAGAAAAATGTCCAATTTAAACCACGTGTGCCATATTAGTCATGTGTGCCACCTATGGGCATCTGTAGCAGTTGCACTATGTCTGCTACATGCTCCTGGTTGGCCTAGTTTTTGCTGAGTTAGAGCGATATCTGTTTTTCTAACACTGATAGCACCTAACCTACCTTCCCTCATTAATTCCCTTGGTATTAATGAGGGAATAGGACGAGGCAGACAGAATGAAAACGATGGAAGGACTTACATCATGGCTACACATGGAACGGGCAACAGTCACAATTCAGAGGGCAAAAGATCAGAGGAGCTGGAGCGAAATGATTGCCTACACTGAATGGCAGGGCATTTGATTGATTGATTATAAATTTATATGGATTTTTACTTCAGTCTTTTCACCTTGATCTTGGTTTTTGTCAAACTTTTGCCATGTCTTCTTGCTTGGTATTGTACCTTGTCTACTTCAATTGTAACAAGTTCATTTTCACCCATGTATGTCATGTATACATATTCTGTTAGACATTTAAACAGCATTTTTTTCTCTCTTTATACAGCAAGATAGACAGCATTATTTAATGATGCATAACAATAAAAAAACCATAAATTAATTTTTTTGATCACTTTAGCATTTTTTCCTCAATGATATTACCATGAAGCATTTAGTAACATATCAAAAAATAAGCAAATATTTGACCCATACTGTGCATTACAATTTTTGATGTTTCATGCGAAGGGTTAAGTTAAGAAACTGGCCACCCTGTTATAGTATGTCTTAGAAAGCACCAATGGCATACAGGGCAACAATGACAGAAATGAGAACCTGTACATGACCGAGTTAGTGTGTGATACAAGAATGTCATTCTTGCCAGATCATCAAAATAAAAGAGGACAGAACTGTTGACAACAGGGGGTTTTGCCATTGCTGACATATCAGACATATGTCTGCCATTCACTTGCAGACACAGCATTAATTTGTGTGTAGAGCAGGGCATGTTGTGAAAAGTGTAGCAATAGGAAGGTCTCAATCACAACTTCCTGAAATTGCTTGTGGAAATATTTTAAAGACAAGGACAGTTTCTACTGAATAACCCTGTCCTCAGTATTTAATCTGAGTGTCAGGTGGAGCTCAGATTTCCATTACAGCACAGAGAGATGGCAATCAGTTATCACACCCACTCACTAAACATCTAAGCAGTCTGCAGTGTCAAACAAGTCATCACAAACATCATTCCAGAGACCCTGTGGCAAATTCATTCCTGTCTTGGACATAGCAGGCTAGATTCCGGCTAACACCAAATGACTCCTGTAAGTAGATTTTGTTCCAGGAACTGACATTCAGTAAGACTTGCAAGATAGTATGAACCTGAGATGTGGGCTTTATGCAATTAATGTCAGCAGTGTGCATTTCCTGGAGGTGTGACAGACTCAGACTGGGACTCTGCTGTGCACCGCTAATGAATCCTGGTCATATATGACATCAGTTGTAAGGAACTTCCTGGCAAATTGTTATTTGGCAATGAACAGGTCAAGAAGAGAGAGGTCAACGGAGATTACTTCACCAGTCTTGAAGCTAGTCAAGATTCAAGACCTGGATTTATCACAAACACAATTATACATAGTATAATGCGCAGTGAAATGTATTGTGCACCTGTTCCAGACTGAAACAATAAGAATAGTAAGAATTTGATAGATAGATAGATAGATAGATAGATAGATAGATAGATAGATAGATAGATAGATAGATAGATAGATAGATAGATAGATAGATAGATAGATAGATAGATAGATAGATAGATAGATAGATAGATAGATAGATAGATAGATAGATAGATAAATAGATAGATAGATAGATAGATAGATAGATAGATAGATAGATAGATAGATAGATAGATAGATAGATAGATAGATAGATGATAGATGCAGACTAAACATAAAAAGTGTCGAGCGCCATCATATGACAACGAAGTGGGCCGCTAGTGACTGCCCACCGTCCATGCGATTTTCAGTGTGTTGTCGTGCGGGAAAAATTGCATCTAGTGGACACGCACTTTCAGTCATATTCAAACTCTGTTTTCCCCCAAGACTGCCTCCCCATTCTGGTGAGTACCCCTTCTGGTGAGTACCCCTTCTGGTGAGTTTAGTTGGTTCTGTGTTAGTTTTTGTAGGTTTCCTCCTTTTTATTTATTGTGAACTTTTGTTGAGAGTTGGTTGTGGCTTTGCCCTCCTCAATCCAGTTTCCCTTTTTGTGTTGTAACTTTTGTTTTATTTAATAAAGGCCCTTCCTTATCTTCCTCCTGTCTCCCTATTTCTGTGTCTGCGCCTGGGTTCTCTGAGTAACTCAGTGGGTTGTGGTTTGGTAACTGCAGTATTCACATCCTTTATGAAAATGAAATGAAATGTTTGGATGGACATTCATCTCTTGTCTTTGGTAAGTTTGTATGCAAAGTCAGGATGTGATTAGCCTAAAAACAGCTAATGTAGAAACATTGAAGCTCAAAATAATAATGATCTTGTAGTTCTTTTTTCCTTTTATTTTTTCTTATTTTCCCCAAAGCTAATCTAATCAGTATTTTAGCATTCTAAATGGAACAGACCACTTTCTGCTATGTCACTCACTGATGACTCCATAGAAAACTGTCATCTATTTTACATTTACTCTCAGCTTTATGGATTTTTTGTTAGTATCTTTAAGTTCATGGTTTCTTCAGTTTACGGATTTATTTTTTTGCCAAACAAAGCCTTTGTTGATTCAGTCTCATCACTGCCAAAGCTCTAGAAGGAAAATGCACACTACCTGCTCAGCAGCACAAACAGACAGTGTTGAACGTAAATGACTCCAAATAAATGCTAATGATGCTGTTGCTTCTGATAAGTATAATGTATAAATGCTCAACAGTATGTGTTTAATCGGCAACATCATCAAGCTGTGAGCAGGATGTAAAAGCTTTGGGTCCATTCTGGAGGTCCAGAGTGCCACCACTAGTTTCTTACCCCACATTTTTAGAGCTGGGTAGCACATGTTTCTGCTCCTCAAGATGTCAAGTTAAATGCAACAGAGCAGAACCTAACATGGAGCATTAGAGGGAAGATGAGCACAGGCTGTTGCTCTTTACCAGGCAGATACACCCTACAGATGTATAACAGGCAGTAAAATTACTTTTTACAGTGGGTGGAGGGTTTTTACAATGTTTCAGGCTTTTCTTCACATTTCTCCTCAGAGACAGGAGGCAGAACTGATTCAATAGCAAGGATTTTATTCAAAGAAACACAAATTACTGTCTGAGCTGACCAACGCAAACCAAACTCTATTCAGGAAATAAGGAATTTAACAAGAAACCAAGCAGGGCTCTAAAATAAACAAGAACAACAAACAAAGCTGGCCACTACATGGGCTATGATCTAAACTTAACCAAAACGGCTGAACTCACAGTCACTCAAGTCCAACAGGGGGCGGCAGACCGGTTCTGCAGCCGGCAATCTGTGGCGGTGTACGCCGGTGCTGCTAATCGTGCAGCGGAGAGCATGGGGTTGCTGACATGCAGCAAAGACTGGGCTGTGGGAGTGCAGCGGAGATTGGGTATAACACTAAAAGGTTTGCCAAAGTAGAGCTATAAATGTGACTCATGTACACTACCAGTCAAACATTAGAACACACTTTCTCATTTAATGTTTTTCTTTATATTTACTACATTATAGATATATACTGAAGACATCAGGGGGCAGTGGTGGTGCAACAGTTACATTTCTGGATTACTGATCAGAGGTTCAAACCCCGATGTGGCCACTGTCCCTTGAGCAATGCCCTTAACCCTTCCTGCTCCAGAGGTGCCATATGGCTGACCCTGTGCTCTGACCCCCCAATTGCGGGGATATGCGAAAACTTCAAATTTCCCCTCATGGGACCAATAAGGGATAATAAAATAAAAATAAATAAAAAAAATTTAAAAACTATGAAGCAAAATATATGGAATTATGTAGCAAACAAACAATTGTGAAATAACTCTAAATATATTTTATATTTTAGATTCCTCAAAATAGCCACCCTTTGCTTTGATGACAGCTTTGGAAATCCTTGGCCTTCTCTCAATGAGCTTCATGAGGTAGTCCCTGAAATGATTTTCATGTCAGTGGTGTGCCTTGTCAAGGTTAATTTGTAAAATTTTTTGCCATCATAATGGGATTGGGACCATCAGTTGTGTTGTGCAGAAGTCAGATTGGTACACAGTTGACAGCCCTATTTGACAACTGTTAGAATCCATATTATGGCAAGAACCAATCAGCTAAGTAAACAGAAATGACAATCCATCATTACTTTAAGAACTGAAGGTCAGTTAGTCCAGAAAATTGCAAAAACTTTGAATGTATCCCCAAGTGCAGTCACAAAACAACTGGCTCACATGAGGACAGCCCCAGGAAAGGAAGACCAAGAGTCACCTCTGCTGCTGAGGAAAAGTTCATCCAAGTCAGCCTCAGAAATCGCAAGTTGACAGCATATCCGATTAGAGCCCAGATAAATGCCACACAGAGTTCTAGTAGCAGACACATCTCTACAACAACTGTTCAGAGGAGACTGCACCAATCAGGCCTTTATGGTCAAATGGCTGAGTCCAAATATGAGGTCTTTGGTTCCATCCGCTGCGTCTTTGTGCAATGCAGAAAAGGTGAAGGGATGGTCTCTACATGCATGGTTTCCACCATGAAGCATGGAGGAGGAGGTGTAATGGTGTAGGGATGCTTTGCTGGTGACACTGTTGGAGATTTATTCAAAATTAACAGCACACTGAACCAGCATGGCTACCACAGCATCCTGCAGCGACATGTTGTCCCATTCAGTTTGCGTTCAGTTGGGTTATCATCTATCATTGATCTCTCAACGGGACAATGACCCCAAACACACCCCCAGGCTGTGTAAGGGATATCTGATCAAGAAGGAAATTGATGGAGTGCTGCCTCAGATGACCTGGCCTCCACAGTCACCTGACCAAAATCCAATCGAGATGGTTTGGGATGAGATAGACTACAGAGTGAAGAAAAAAAGGTCAACAAGTGCTCAGCATCTCTGGGAACTCCTTCAAGACTGTTGGAAAACCATTTCAGGTGACAATCTCATGAAGCTCATCGAGAGATGCCAAGTGTGCAAAGCAGTAGTCAAGGCAAAGGGTGGCTATGTTGAAGAATATAAAATATAAAACATGTTTGACTTATTTCACACTTTGTTGTTTACTACATAATTCCATATGTGTTCATTCATAGTTTTGATGCCTTCAGTAACAATCTAGAATGTAAATAGTCATGAAAATGAAGAAAAACCATTGAATGAAGACGCATGTCCAAATTTTGACTGGTAGTGTATATCTGAAAAGAGTTAGATCGATGTCTGCATTTCCTAAAATGTCCAGGTTTCACTAAATGTAATTCTTCCCAGTATTATGAGTAGAACTACTGAGGAAAGTGTTTCTTTATTGAAGTTAGGCCAGTCACTTCATGAACACAGCATCAGTAAGCATCTGATGAATAACCATTTTTCTATGTTCTCCTGCACTTCCAACAGGTCAGCCATTCCATATGGATCCCAGATTTATAGGGTGAAGCTGTTTGTAAAATAAGCATGTCTTCTCTTAATGAATTATGAGCTCTGTGAGAGCTGTTGAGATTTTTATTAAGGTAAGTCTTTCATTAATGTACAAAACAACAAAATTATTTTAATAGTGTTATGGAACTTGAGTTCTTTAGGTGAACTTTGTAAAAGTTCAGACAAATTTTGTCTTGAAATTGTCATAATGGCTGTCTTCAGGATAATATCACTACCTTTATATTTAAGCTCTTATCATGATTATAAGGGCAAGCTTCTTTTATTTTTTTCAGATGAATAACAATATCATTTTTAAACTCTGAATTGATCTCTTCCCATCCATCTAGCATACCTATCATTATCCATTTGATGAGATAAGTTAAACCTTTAGTAATCCCACAGTGGGGAAAATTGCAAGGCATTACCCCAACTACATGCTCTAGTAGCAGACAGTTCAGTAAATGAACCGTCTGGTTTACTGTCTGGGCTGAGCTTGAGAAGAGTTGCTAAACTTTTGAAAAAGCGTGGTACATTTTTCTAACAATATTTCTTTACTGTATCTATAGAGGAAGCTTTAGATGAAGTTTTTGCGAGAACTGACACATTATACCTGACAGCAACATACAAGATGTGCAACTGAAAATAATGCCTATGTTTCATCTTGTGTGACATTAGTCGTGTTAGATTGTTTGCTTAACTTGCTATACTTACTGACTGCTGTCTTCATGTCATTGTAGTTTGTAGTTTATTGAGTTTATTTCATGAGCTCCTTTCTTTTGAGCGACTGCATGGTTACTTGGTGGTTAGCACTTTTGCCTCCCAGCTAGAAGATCCCTGAAGATCCAAATTCTTGGATCTATTATTCTCCAGTGATTGATGTGGAGATGAATACACAGCTGTATGCAGACTGAATGTATGATTAACATGAATGTAAATTACACATTGAATGAACAAAGGCAGGACGAGTGTTACTAAAATGTCCTACACTAATGTAATGGTGAAATGTTTTGTGAAGACTTGGTTTTAGGGTTACAGATTTAAACTGAAACAAACAAAAAAGAAATAGAACAACACATTAAAGTAAAGGCTGACACTGAGAACTGATAAAAACATAAAATGCTTTAAAGGTTTATTTGAGGATTTTCCATCCAGATAGTCAAAGATCATCATGATGTTTTACTATGACAACCAGTTTGACACTGTGGCACTCATCTTCACAAGTACTCAAAAATTCACAACACGATGTCACTAGCGAATGATTCCTTAAACAGAGCTCCAGAGTACTCCAGAGACTGAGTCACAGCAGTACTCATTTTGTCAAATATCTGCAATGGCTTAAAAACTGTGTCACATCCTATATCTGCATAATCAGAAAGAATGCCTCATTTATCCTCAAAGAAGCTGACAGATTTACCCTTCTTTTGTCAGTTTTAATCCATACATCAAAAAGGAAAAGTTCATGAGTGCATCATCTAAAAGCAGCATCTCTCTCTTCCTCTCTTGTTGCCTGTGGTCCCAGCTCTCTTGGTAAGAGTCCGAAATATGTGGTTTCTTCTCTTCATGGTGACTAAAAATGTCTTGAGGCAGCCTGTTAATTACTGATATGCTGGCCTCCCATGGCTGTGAAAAAACAGGCTATATAAATGGAGGGAGACAGACGAAGGGACAAGAGGGAGGGTGTAGCATCCCAGTATGGTACAGAGGAAAACTTGGTGCAGGTCTTTTTAGTGTGGACTGGAAGCTTAACACTTTTCTGTAACACCATGGCAACTAACGCACCTCACAATAGGTCTGACTGTGCTGAGTCAGTCGTATCACAATGTGAAAAACAAAGCCAGCGAAACATTAGAAGCTTACACTATGAAAGATAAAACAACAAAAACAACAACGAAAACCCAATTCATTCCTGTCAAACTTTATTTTAGGATCATTACTCTTGTTTTTTTGTTTGTTTGTTTTTCCCACCAAAATAAATTATCTTGTCAACTTTGTCAGGTTGTACCCAGACAATATATCCATAGATTTGTTCGAAATAAATATTAATATTATTATTATTCATATTTTTATTTAGTAATGCAAGCTTCATTTTCTTTGTACATTACTGCTGTGTTATGTCGGATCAGAAAAAACACTGAATCTCATATTAAAGAGTATTGCTATGATCACAAAACACCACATTGCTAAGTGTTCTGAGACTATGTAGGCTCATCAAAAGGTTAACATTACAAACTCAAATTAGCCTTTTCACGATAAGCAACACTATTGAGATAGAGGATTAATCCTCACCAGTACTTTAATACTTTCTTTTTGCCTGCTTGATAAACAATTGTACATTTCACAACCGGGAATTTTTCTGCATGTATCCATTGCTGGAAGCTAATTAATTCAGTCATTCTGATTCACTGTAACCTAGTTATAATTAATATAATGTTTGCATGAGAAAAAATGAACAAAAAAAATGCACACAGATATTCCAATTGCTGCTAAGCTGCTCCAGTGTGCAGCAAATGACACCATAAAATCTGGGAACAAACAAGGTCTCAACACTTTTATTCATATAACCCTTATGCAAAGAAAATATATTTTTGAATGTATTTAATGTCAATATATTGGAATATTTAATATTCTTGTTTATTGGTTAATTGAAAAGATTTTATAAAGCTAATATCTGTCTTGGCAGTACCACCTGATTCTGAATCATAATTAACTAAAAAAACAACAAATATTTTTATCTTAAAATTATACTGTAAATATATAGAATTATGTATTGTATGAATAAGTTACAATATATTGAAAAATACATAAGGAATTGACGCTTTTCATATATTGAAAAATATAGGAAAATATATTTACTTTTATATTGAAATATATCTAATAATATACTTAATACACGCCATAATACGTAGATGCACATATAAGCATATATATAAATAAATATAAACAAAATTTAGATTGTAACATAGTTGTCTATGTATGTATAAGATAACAAAAAAGAAGTGCAGACCAATGGGTATTCAATCGAACATCTTTAATTGGTATTTGAAAATAGAACATGTTTGACTGTCTACCAACTCTAAACATTAGTACATATCAATACATGAACATCCAAACAAGATAGCAAAAATCTGTTATCCTATTTAACATAGCCTTTTCTTAATTTTGCATCAACTTCCAACAACCTTGAAAATTTGCACATAAGAACTTGAATATTACCAATGTCATATTTAAAGCTGCTTAACAGAAAGAGTGGCCATGGATACCAGCTATCAGCCACCTACAATGCAAGATTTCGATCCCTCCTCAGAAAGCTCAGAATTAAAACTAGGTTTGCATTGGTAAAAATATTGCCCCTAATAAAGATAGTTAACACTGGATGTGTGAGCTACCATAACACAATACAAAAACATTATTTCTCTGTAATGCAGCAGCACATACGTGAAATATTTGTCAAACGTGACTTCCAATAGAATTGCAGGTTTAAACAAAGCTCAACTACACAGCAATGATGATCCCACTATCTGAACAAGCAAGGTTGAATTAAATTTAACAGTAACCTGGATTAAATGACTGAGTTAGCCTATTAATTTATAGTTTTTTCTTCTTGATTTTACTTATTTTCTATAGGATAGCTGATGAACTCTCTGAAGCTTGGACCCCTCTCAGTGGACAGCAGTGTCTTTCAGGAGAAGAGGTTTCTGTATTTAGTAGTTACAATGCATACTTCAGCATAAGCAAAGAATAAGCCTTTTGTTGTGTAAATATGTTTGATGAAGTGAAGCAGTTTCATTTGAAAAAAATAGTAAAGTTGTGATCATTGTGCTCACAAAACAGAACTTGATGGGTCATGATAATTCTGAACACGCCATTGGAAACTTCTCTGAAGATACTCATTGATGCTCATCACACCACTGTAATTATAAAGTAAGTATATACATAGGTTTGTTTAGTACTTGGTAGGTAAGTCACTGTTTTATTGCAACAGCTTGAGTTTTACAAATACAGTTTTGTCAGTAGATACTTTTTACTGCTGAAAAGCACTGCAAATTCTGTCTTAACCAACTTTAATAATTTGATAGACTGCTGGTGTTCTATATTAGAAAATGATTCCCAGTGAAAATCCTAACCTCAAAAGGTGCAGTTTGTCATGCATCATGGCCAGGGAAATTGTGGCAGATGGGAAACTTATCATGTCATCCAGAAAAAAATAACTTTTTTTGTACTTTGAGTAAATGAGTCATTTAATTATTCCATTTGACTTATTAAAGATAAATATATAAGACTGATTATTATTTTAAAAAGGGCACAGTACTCAGAAGTAATCCAAGTAAGTCCAAATTAATCATAATTGGACATTCTAGATCATTGTCATTGTCCCACTTAGCACAGTAAAGAAAATATATCCAGATCTTTGAAAACTTCATTCGACATTTGTTCTTATATGTCTTAAAAAGACATGCAGTTCCTATGAAATGTTGCTTCAAATGTTGTAAAATCTATTTCTTTGCTAAATGTTTTTGAGGACATTTGTATCACATTTTTATATCAATGCTTAATGCATTGCTATTCTTTTACTGTATAGTTTCTGTTCATTTTTAAACGCTTTCTGTCCAGATTCTGACCAAAATTGACTCTTTCTTTTCAGAGCCTACATGCAGACCATACTGAATTTCAAAGGTGGGTAGAGTAGCCAAAAATTATACTCAAGTAAGAGTAACTTTACTTCAAAATAATATCACTCAAGTAGAAGTAAAAAGTAGTCATCCAAAACATTACTCAAGTAAGAGTAAAAAAGTATTTGGTGATAAGACTACTCAAGTACTAAGTAACTGTTTGATTGTAATGTCCGATTGACTTTTTAGAAATGATGTGATCAGACAGACAAAAATGTAAAATAATGTGCAAATTCTGGTATTTCCAAATCATAAAGTAAAAAATCAGCAAAAATAAACATCTTTACAAAATGACAAAGCACAAGAAACACAAATTTCCAAATCTCAGTTTTTCACAACATAAAGCTTTTGAAACAAATACCTGTAGTAAGGTAACGTTTTTATGTTTGAACAGTGCAAACTACTTCCAGTGACAAGATATACTGCATGCTGTATTTCACCCCCCGCCCCCGCCCCCTCCCTCCGCTGTATCACGCGGACCTATCAAGCCTGACGTCACGCTTCACTTCTCCCATGTTAGTAAACAGAAGACAAAAGCCGAAGATATCCCTGCTAATGCTATGCTAATGTTGTCGGACTCCGAAGCAAGATCAAATTTTTCAAAAATGCCCCCCTTGTTTTCATTCCTTGTCTGCTACGTATGTAGAATTTCTTGCTGCTATGCCGCCACAGTTCGTATGAGGTCATGTGACCGCAGGGCGATGTCTGGTGAACTGAGTGACGTGATTATCTTATCTGACTCCTGCTCACAAACACACTCTCAAAAAGAATTGATGGGACCTATAACAGAATGTTATGGATGGTGCAAAACATCTCCTGGATATCACACCTCACCAACAAGTTGCTGTATGACTCAAATCCATGCTTTTCAACCATCATTAGGCAACGTAGACTAGCCCTGGATGGACATGTGGTGAGACACAACAAAGCAGCTGGTTGTCGTTATGGAAACCTGATACTATCAGAAGGGCTGGCAGGCCGAGCACAACATTAAGGAAGGTGCTAGAAGAAGACATTGGTCTGGAAGGCAAAGAACTTTTGACGGCAATGTTGGACAGAGGAAGCTGGAGGAAAAACTTTACCCATGTCACTGATTCCATCAGATGCAATTGACTGACTGACTGACTGACATCCAAGAACAACAGTAGTAAAATTAACAGCAGATTTTAAGATTGTCTAAAATTTATAGAAGGATGTTTTTTTTTTGTAGTACACAGAATAAACCAGGCATTACATTGCTCAGACATTTGACCTGACAGTATTCACACTACAGCAACACGTCATCACCAAGATCCTGTGGATCATGTGCAGCTGTAGTCTGGTTCTGAGGTGTGAATTACATTTTGCTGGAATAGTCTCCCATTTGTTTAATTGGACACTGAAAATGCCACAGGCTTACCACACTGAATACTTTAGTACATTTAAGTGTGAAAATCTGATGTGACATTTATTTAGTTATTTATTTATTTTTCATATTTGCCAGATGATTGCGCACACTTGATGTCACCTTCTGATAGGCTGTGGTGTTATTTGGCATCCCAGGGTGTGAAAGGGAGAGAGCTTGGGCTCAGCTTTTTTTCAGACTGTGAGAGCACAATCAGGATTATTGGAAATTGGAAAGAAAACACATACGGCAGGATGCAGGAGGGAGAGAGGCACTCGGTTTTATTAGCTTTTCTATTGATCATGCTTACGATAAGATAAGGCAGGAAAGGGAAAATGCAATATGATACAAGCCACTGCATTCTAGGGCTATTTCCACTGTACATTTTAGCAGTTCATATAATATATAGCGCTGTGTTGGGCATTGGCTTAATAGACAGATTATAATTCAAATCTTTACACACAGAATGTGTCTGTAATCCAAATAGATTGATTACAGTACATAGTCTAAAATTATATGGCCATAAACTGCACGGTGCTTCATTATTACTTGTAATTAGGGCTGTCTCAGCCTGAGCTGTCCTTTAGTAATGCTGCTATAGGTCTAGACTGCGCAGGACTTCCTCACTCTTTCTTCCAAACATTTATATTTCGTCACTAACTATGTGTCTTCTCTCTCCTGTAGTCTGTGTTTTGTTCTGTCTGCAGGTGTCTCTGGATCTGGGGCTACACATCTCTGATCTGCCGTCACAGGCCTCACCAATCTCTATAACGTTCATTGTTCTCGTATTCTTTGTCTGCTTTCCGTCTGCTATCCTGTTAGCCCTGTTAAGTCTAATTAAATTGTAAGCAATGTTGTTTTAAACTGCTCTTTAGATTGTCGTATACCTTAGAAGCATGTTTTAGTTCAAAACCCCGACAAGCAATTTGCTGCAAGTTGTATTTCTTGCATAACATGCTCTGGTTAAGGTTTGCTTAGGAAAATCCATTCGGTTTGGTTTAGGGGAACATTGTGGTTTTGGTCAAAATGATTACTGCATTAAAGCTGGGGGACTTATTTTTTTTGTCTGAGTTACAAGCAATAGCTATGACGTTAAGATGGTTAAAGCTTTTGTTGACCCATTAAACCACCCCAACCTCCTAACTCAGTAGAATCTTCTGTGATATTATTGCAAGTGTTTCTCATTTGCACCCAATGGACAAGAGTCATAATTATTATGAAAACAACTGACTGGCAGTCCAATCACAGAGAAGGCAAAGCTACAACACTGCACTTAGGGTAAAGTCCAGGCACCCAATCTCATAAGGAAAACCACCAGTCCTTGCCAGCAGCAGCATAGCAGAGGTCTGCAAGGTTTGTGTGTGTTAGTTAATCTGCGTTTTCTCTGTGTAGTGGTCCGTGCAAGCTGTTACGTCATTATTAAATAGGTTTTTGTGGCTTTGTGATGACTTTTTCTTCTAAGTAATGTTGGAATATATACAGCACAGCTAGAGAAATGTGATAGCATAAAATGTTTCAGCTATTTGAAATGTCAGTAGTGATTGTCAGGTTTTGTTGTCAGTTTCATACAATTAAAGAGCAAACGGCATGTTCCTAGAGCTGTCACATTGCACTGATGTTCAACAATCACAGAAAAATGTGGGCTGCACAGTGGCTCGGTGGTTATCACTTTAGTCTTGCAGCTAGAAGATCCCCAGTTCACGTCCCCACCTTCCCCGTATCTTTCTGCATGGTGTTTGCATGTTCTTCCTGTGCATGCGTGGGTTTTCTACAGGTACCTGCTACAGTCTAAAGACATGCTCAGATTAATTGGTAATTCTAAATTGTCTTTAAGTGTGAATGTGAGTGTGCTTGTTTAAAATAGAATTATTCTATAAATTCTTATTATATTCTTATTATAACAGAATTTATTGCCATTTGCACAGATACATCACAGTACAGGTACATTGGATTTCTTGTACGTGACTCCGAGTCAAAATAACAGTAGTTTAACAACAATTAAAAAGAAACAAGAACCCCGAAATAAATCACACTAAAGTTTAAATAAATTAAAACTATATTAAAGCCAACTCTACTATAACCCAAAATGTTAGACTCTCCACATTTTATCACCTTTGAGAAAATCTACTCAAAAGGTAAAAGTGTGTTAAACTCAAATATGGAAACCCACTCTATAAATCTAATTAATGGATTTAAAATAACATATTAACCCTCATCAGTACACTTGGCAAACCCTATTAATCCGTACACTTGGCATCCAGTTGGACCCCAGTAGTATTTCATTTGTTTCATATATCTGTACCTGTCCATATCCTCTCAATGTATATTTTCCTAAAACACATGTAGGCTATAGATACAAATATGAAAGAAACAATGAAATTACCATTGATGATTACTGACGTTTATTGCTTACAATACTAGTGTAACAACTCCTGAATTGAAATGAAACACAATGGAACTGAAGCAGTCATCACAAGAGCAAATCAAATAAATGAATAAATAATAAATAAGAGCAACATAACACAAACATACATAAATAAAAGATGGACGGTCTGGCTGGGGTCCGCATGGACCCCAAATGATTTTTCTATATATACACCACAAACCTGGTTGGAATCAAATAAGCTTTGATGTATGGGATGGCAACTATGTGGGAGAAAACTACTTAAAGGGACTGAAAAATCCAACTTACAAATGGTAAGTATTTATATAGTGCTTTACTATACCTCAAATGATACCCAAAGCGCTTTACATTATACATCACATTCACACACTGATGGCAGAAGCTGCCATGCAAGGTGCTAACCACCAACCCATCAGGAGCAGTTAGGAGTTCAGTGTCTTGCTCAGGGACACCTTGACATGAGCTCTCCAGGCCAGGATTGAACCGGCAACCCTCCAGTTACAAGACGGCCACTCTACCCACTGAGCCATGCTGCCCCAAATAAAAAAATATGACCAGTTATATACCCCTGGGGTTAAACATCCATCCATCCATCCATTATCTATACACCGCTTAATCCTCACTAGGGTCGCGGGGGGGTGCTGGAGCCTATCCCAGCTGACTCGGGCGAAGGCAGGGGACACCCTAGACAGGTCGCCAGTCTGTCGCAGGGCCACATACAAAGACAAACAATCACTCTCACATTCACACCTACGGGCAATTTAGAATCATCAATTAACCTCAGCATATTTTTGGACTGTGGGAGGAAGCCGGAGTACCCGGAGAAAACCCACGCATGCACAGAGAGAACATGCAAACTCCATGCAGAAAGATCCCAGGTCCGAGCTGGGACGTGAACCAGGGATCTTCTCGCTGCAAGGCGAAAGTGCTAACCACTACGCCACTGTGCAGCCCGGGGGTTAAACATTTTCAATAAATTCATAAACTCCATTGTTGAGATTCAAGTTATTTACTATATTGCTCGACAACCTGCTGTGGTCATTTCTGCTTTTTGAAGCACAAAAAATGTACACAGCCCTTATGCACTTGTGCATTCAAGCTTGCGGCTAAGTTCAGCAATGCAACAGATCATTCTTCAAACTTTGTATATCACCACCATAATCTAATCAACTTCTGACAGTCGGACAAACCAGTGAAAGTACAAACTTAATCTCATTGACGAAGGTAATCCGTAAGTCTTTATTGTACATATGTATTATCATATTGTAATACGGTAGATTTGAAAAATACAGGACTTTAAGGTAATCATTTTGATTATGTAAAATGCTGAACATTCAAGTTTGTTTACTTGATAATGTGTTTGGACTGTATTAATTGATAAAAATAAAAATATCAGTCTTTACATTAAAGGTCTTGAATAGCTCCATGCCATCCTCACATAGACATGAAGAGCACGAATTGACAAACTGTGTTGCACATTGACATCATGTTCTTCTTTGAATGACAAATCACAAGAAATATAAATACAAATGTTCTTCCAGGCACAAATTTGTTCCATGTACTTTCTATGAACAAATAAAATGTGGCTCTCTCAATTTGATTATCAAAAGCAATAATGTATTATCTAAAAGATGTAAACTTAAAATAAATCCAAACCCACAAAGAATGAATACAAAGAAATGAACAATAATTAGGGGATTTGGTAGTAGTCAGTGCAATTTTATAGCTCCACATTAATATATGCATCTACCTTTATTTCAACTTCACCAGTTTTAAGGTTATATTTACAGGTGTTTAGGTTACATGAGAGCTGCATGTACCATGAAAGTAGTCCAATGTGCCTGGTACAATTTTAACTTGCAAGATGATCCACTGTGGTGGTGATATATTAGCTTTGCCAAACAGGTAAGGAGACATTTATTTTTTAATAACGAATTTAATTATTCCACTGAAAAACATACCTTGGGTTACTGAAGAAGGGGAACTGGTGCTCGACAGTCAGTATGATCCTGCAAAAAAATTATTCCAATTATTACAGTGAAAAAGTTTGATGTTGATGTTATTTTTAACAGCAAATCTCTAACTAAATGGTGATTTCTAGTGAGACTGGTTCTGTGTTCTACTGATTTTCAAAACATCCAGCAGCACAGCAGTGTACAACATGCTTAGTGGTCATGCAAATTATATGACATGTATCACATCTGCTTTTGTGTGTTGCTGTCTATCCATAATTTAAAATTAGTACTAGTCATGTCTTCCAGTCTGTTACAATATTTTAGTTGATTTCGGTATTGCAGTACAATTACAGCCCATAATTTACACACTTGTACTAACCTAAAACCTTCTCTGGGAATCCAGAGGAGTCCTAGTGACTGTAGTAACCATGGTAACGATAGTAACGGAGTTATGGTAGTGGAGGAGAGTCTGTCTCCGTTTCTGTCTACGAGGTGTCAGTGTCTTCTTATCTTTTATGAAGTAGTTTTACACAGAGAAAAAAAAGACCATCGTCTTAATAACTCAAGCTGCTGATCTTAAATAGTTTTGGGACATAACATTAATGTTTTCTAAGAGGTAAACATTAGAAAGTGTTAGTGGGCTAACCAGCTAGTATGTGTCCCCATTGGACACACAACAGTTACATGACTGTTAATGACAAACACTTAAACATTACTTAAGACATTAACTAATGACATTAAGGTAAACATTAACACTAGAGAGCTAAATTCACTGAGTTGGGTTAAATACAACGCTGCAGCAGCGGCTGTCGGGTCAGTTCCAGTAGGTCGCTAGGCAATGAATTCTGCCACTGGAGCTCTCAGCACAGTGTCGGAGGTCTGCTAGCAGACGTCTGATGTTGGACCGCAGGTGATGGGTCGGTAGACAGCCGGTGTTCAGTACGCGGTCTGCGTGGTCTTCAGGGTTGATGAAAAATAACTTGTTTAACGGCGGCTCTCATGTTTTCTGTTGGCGTTAGCCAGTTAATAATTCAATTCAATTCAATTCAATTCAATTTTATTTATATAGCGCCAATTATAGTCAAATTGTCTCGAGACGCTTTACAGAACCCATATGCCTGACCCCCAGGGCAAGCCAAAAGGCGACAGTGGCAAGGAAAACACCCTTTTAACAGGGAAAAAAAACCTCAAGCAGAACCCGGCTCTAATGTGGGGGGACCCATCTGCCTGCTGGCCGGGCAGGTTGAGAGGGACAGAAGAGGTAGAGAGGTAGAGATAGAGGGATAGAGGTAGAGGGGAAGAGGTAGAGAGGAAGAGGTAGAGGGATAGAGGTAGAGGGGAAGAGGTAGAGGGGTAGAGAGAGCGAGGTGGGGGGGAGGTGGGGGGGGGGAGACGACACAAGGACCATAAAACACACAGTATAATACATGCATGATAAGTCAGATGATACATGCAAAGTACAACTAACATGGAAACTGATTATAGTTTACTGCTATGGTGTACAGCTCTGGCATTAAATATACTACATATATAGCTGGTGGTAAATTCAAAAATATGTAGATGAGCAAATCAAGTATAGTAAGGGCAATGCAGAGTAGATCGGTGGAAATGGGCAGCTGGAAGCAGTGGGCTGGAGGAAGGTCAGCAGCAGCATCCCACAGATGGAGACTAGGCCAGTTGGTGGGAAAACAACCACACATCTGAAGCATCCAGCTCTGGGGCCAGGGACACTCGGAGAAAGGACACAGGGAGAAACAGAGTGAGTGTAATGCAATAATGGTATATTTTGTAAATACAAAGGTAGTTAGAGAAGAGCTCAGTGCATCAAGAGAGGTCCCCCAGCAGCCTAGGCCTATAGCAGCATAACTAGGGGCAAACTAAAGGGACGTCAAGAGGGGAAGTCAGTTGTGCAAATGAAAACACCAGCTCACCCCGTCAGGGTCCCCCAGTTAGCCCTAACTATAAGCTTTATATAAATACAAAAGGATTGTGAAAACTGAGAGTGGAGATGTGGTGGAATTTAGAAAAAAGAATGATTCCTGTTATTTCTTATTCAAAAGAAGATTAAAGCATATAAGCTTAGGCTTATAATGAAAGTGAGCAGTGTCTAAATATGTCGCAAAATTATAAAAGGGTGACAAAAATGAGACATAGAAAAGAGTGCCGAAACAAAGTAAAAATTCAGGGACATAAAAGTTAAAGAGCGATACGTTTCAAGACGAGAAAAAAAACTGAGACAAAGTGTCAGAGTGGCAGCGAAAGGATGAGCGTTCAGGACGAGAAGAGAGAAGAGAAGAGGTGGAAGAGAAGAGGCCGAACAAAGGCGGCGTTGGCCTTTTTATCCTTTGGGTGGAGAGAGGAATTTTCCACGACTTTTGACATAATCTAATTACTCTCTCTTTGTTCTCAGATGGAGGGAAACTGCATTTGTTAAATCGAATTACAACATATTATATTATGCGTGCAAACATGATCTTTCCATCTCTCACCATGACCCATCGACATGGAATCAAATATGAAGGCTATACAATCTAACAAATAAAGTAGGCTACTCTATGCATAGAAACTAGATAGAAAATATCCTTTAGATATTAAGAATATATGTTATTGTGAGGATATGTGTTACATTTAATGTGTACAGTTATGAATGTTACCAACTTCACATTTTACACTTTAAATCAATGATGATACAGTGGTTATTATTGATTTCATCCCGACATCGTCACATCCTCTGATGTGGCTAGGTAGCACTGTGGGTCCATGCAAGAAATGTGATCATTTGAGTAAAACCGTAACTTTGTCCCCATATCACCTACATATGTGAATTTTGGATAGGTGATAGAGGAACTCCTTATTGTGACTTTGGTATGCATAAAAACACAAAACAGACATCAGAAAACAGTTCAGAGTCCATGTATGTTTCAGTGTAAAAATGTGAGTCTTTCTCCAGATCCTCTTCATGGAATGTGGAAAACGTTTTATGGTTGTTATCGGTTGCCCTTCTTGCAGGGGAGGCTAGGTTGTCTGCATTCCTAAGAAGGAGGGGGTCCAAAATGAATAAAGTGGAGATCAGGAACATTCACAACTACATGAGAGTCACTGTGTCTTTTAAGTTGTGGACTTCCCAAAATGTTAATGTCCTGTTTGAAGCTTCATCCCTCCACAGGAGGTCTGGGATTCCCATTCATGTTGAAAAGAAATGAATGTAGCACCATTTGCTCCAGAGGATTGTAGATGGTGAGGGTAAATCACAGCGGTCCTTCTGTAATTCACCTCTGACACTAGTGGAGTTTCTTCCTGAGAACTGAAGGGTTCCCCGTTTTGTGTAAGGTGGCAGTTTTATGTGGGCTCTTGGCCGACAACCTAAACAAAAAGGGTTTGTTACCTGGTTTGACCTCTTCCTTGGCATTCCAAAGAAAGCCAAGCTGTGTCTGCTACAACACATATTTTTGAACTTATGTGGTTCTGCTCAGCTCCTCATCTGGCTGGTGATATATTTCTGATTATAGAGATGTATTGTTAACTATTCTTTGTTGACTGGTTGTGCTTGCATTTCATGAATGTTTTTTATACTTTGCCTTTGAATATTTGCGTTACTGTGATCTCTGTCTCTGTACAATAATTCATAAAAAGGACTTTTGAAACCAAAACTTGTGGGTTTTTTTTCTGTCCTTCACTTCTCTCCACTTCTGTTCTCCTCTTCTGGCACCTCATTTCCTCTAATCCTCTCTTGAAAGTCTTTGCTTTAACTCCTCTCCAACCCTCTCAACCTCAGTTTCCTTTTTTCCTGTACCACTCTCTTTTCAATACTGCTCTCCCCATTTTTATTTCTAATGTCATGTTTACCTCTTTCTTTTTTCTCACATTGTCTTGTGTTTGCTCTTCAATCTTATATTTTCTTTGTACCATTTTTCACTCTTCTATATTCCTTTAGCCTTTCTCCATACTGTGTTTCTTTCTGTCTGCTTCATGTCTCATCCTTGTTTTCTTCTTCATATGTTCTTCCTTTAACATTTTTTGGTTTTCCCTGTCCCATTCTTTCTCTCTTTTTCTGTTCTCACTTTCTCTCATCCTTCCTTCCTTCTATATTTTGTCTCCTGGTCTTCCTGCTTCTCTTTTCTCTCTTTGTCTTCTCTTTTACGCTCCTTCTCTTCTTCCTGATGTCTCTGTCCTCTATTTATTTTCCTGCCTCTTTGCTTCTCTCTCCTTGTTTCCTTTTCTCTACACTTTTTGACTTCTTTTTCTCTCCCATCTCCTGTCCTTTCCCTTTCCTGGTGTTTGACTCAAACACAGCATTGCTCAGGGGCCCTTGGTGCCTCATCATTGGCAGAGAGCAAGCTGCTCATCTGCAACAGGGTCCATCCTCTATCGATTCCTTCACATCCCTGGCCTTGGTGCTCAGCAAATGTAGCATTTGTAGTGTTCAAGAAGCTAGTAATGTCTCTGAGGTATCCACTCCACATACCTGCTCTGTCCACAATCTTCCTCAGAATGTGTCCCTTCATTTTCATTCATTTTCTCTTTCATCAGTTTTTGCTCATTTCTTTTTAAAAAAAAATTTATGTATGTGAGTTTACACCCTTCAGGGTTATTGATTTTGGATTTAAATTTAATCTAATTAAAATTCACATATTGCTGTGTCAGTTTTGTCCAGGTTTCTCCAACAAATTGGATTAAATTTGGCTTGGTTGATTACATATTTATTGTGGTTTTGATCATGCTCTGAATGTGGGAATCTCAGAACAAAACATATATTGTAATGAGATATTTTCAGTCAGAATTTTTCCTTGTCTTGTTAGTATGCTGTCGATGTTATCTGTGATCTTAATCTGTTTCAATCATAGAAAAACACTAGTTACAGTGAAAATACATGATAAATGCATATTGACGTCGGTCATTGGGCTATGGGAGTTGTAATACAAATGCTGCTGCAGATCGACCTTTAATTATTTTTTCTGGTGTGGAATTTTGTGGCTTACTCACATGCCATTTACACCTTTACGAGAGAGAGAGAGAGAGAGAGGGGGGGGGGTTAAATTCACTTTTTCAAAGCACTCTTAAAAAGAACTAGTAATATTTAATACCTCTGTTTCACAATCAGCTATTTTTGTTTCCAGCATTCTGTGCAAGATTGCTCTTGATGATGATAATTTACAGAGATTTTTTATTTGACCAACACATTATGTCTTGCTCGAAATGACAAAAACAAAAGGACTAAAGGCAGTAATACATTTTTAGAGATGTTAATTTTTTTAAACAATGTCTACATTAAAAAAAGCAACAAAACAATGCAAACAAGAAACAAATACATTACAGAGCAACTTTAGTGTCCCTTGGCATTGGTTCTTCAAGACTCTGGAATGAGAATAATGGTAATTTGGAGCAATAACACCTTGGTACAAAATCTTCCATAGGGGTTTAATTGGGTTGAGATGTGATGACTGATATAAGTCATAGCAAGTTGTTCACATCATTTTAATACTCATCAAGCCATTCAGTGACCTGTCCTGCTCCATGGATGGGGAAGTTTCTATTACGGATGAGATCCATCAGGACAAAAATGTTCCATCACAGGATAAAGGTGATCATTTTGAATTAGTTTGCAGTGACTGTTCTCTCTAAGGGGGGCATTTTGCCAGCACAATGTCAGAAAGGAGCCACTTGGTGTAGGGTCCAAGCATTCAGGTTTTTCTTACCTAAATGTCTTCAGTTTTAATATTTAATCATCAGTTATTACAATAGAAATGCATAATTATGATGACAGACATAAACACTATCTATAATGTTGGTGCACATGGTTCTGCAGAGGTTAGCACTGTCACCTCACAGCTACTGGTCCTGGGTTTGAATCTTGCCCTCAGGTCTTTCAGTGTGGAGTGTGCACTTGTTGAAGACTTTCGTGCAAAAAAGTGCACACTTTATTTCTTACCCCCTAGTGATGCAGTAAGCCCATCTTTAAGTAGAGGGCAGATGCATCTAACAGGTTCAATTCCTGTACAATGATGACACGTCATGTCCGGAATCAACCCAGGATACATTAGTAAGTCCTGAAACCTCCCCACCATCAGACTATTCTTCATGCAATGCACTGAGCAATTTTAACAGATTTATATTGTGATTTACATTCACAATTGTCATTGCTGTATCGGTATTGAAGGATACACCATGTTCCCACCGTCAGCTTGTCACATCCGGCTGCTTTGAAAGTAGAAATAGTTGAGGTTAAACAGCTGTGTTGAAAAACATCTTTTAAGTTGACAGTTAATGTTTCCAAACTCAGTTCATTCATAGAAGGATTCTGAGGATTTACTTTTGTAGAAAAGGAATAATCTCTACTTTGATTGTCTGAAAATGGACTCCTTTGTATGACTGTGTGCATGGGAATCATCAATTAAATTTATAATAAAAAATATATATAACAGCTGTTTTTTTTGTTTGGCTTTTTTACAAGAAGACACTTTTTCTTTTTATCTTCATGTGTAGAAACAGTCAAAGGCTATTTCATTTAGTCACCATAGTACATGTCACTATTACTACTTTGGCTATAATGTTTCCATGGCAATAAGAAACTGTGGAGACTTCTTGGAGCACTTTGAGTATTGATCTGCTGATATTACATGTGAACCTCTGAGGCACAGTCCTAATTCACAGGTCACTGTTTGAGTGACTGAAGGAGTGAGAAAAACAATATAAGATGGACTATTGAGCAGTAAAAAAGATGTGTGTGTGTGTGTGTGTGTGTGTGTGTGTGTGTGTGTGTGTGTGTGTGTGTGTGTGTGTGTGGTGGGGGGGGGGTCTGAAAACTAAGGATTTCACCAGGACCTAAACTATGTTCTAAAACTAGCAAACTGATAAATAGATGCAAGATAAATAATAAGGACTAGCACTGGGATAAAATAAAACAGTTAAACTCACAGCCACGAACACTAAGCCAGGAGGGAGGGGGGCATGCAGGCTTGGAGGATCGGTGAACTGTGAGATGTGCCGATACCAATTTTCAAAGGCCATTACCTGCAAAGAAATAATAACAAACATTAGAGTTGTGGACAGTGACATAAGACCTTATAGTATACAGTTATGCCATCAAATGGAAGCTATATTTCCTGTTTCTAGGTGAGGCCAATAAATTTTTGAAGTACCCACGTAACATTGATGGTCCTACCAATGAAAGTAACTTTGACAGAGATAACTGTGGAGAGACAGGCAATATAATGGGTCTAAATTGATTCCAATATATGAATTGAAATACTGTATTTTTAATAACTAATTTTTAAATCCAACACTTCTCCATGATTAACTGCCCTTATCCAAGTTTCATTTGAAAGATCCTTGTCCGAACCACTTCACCAAGTATGAATTATAATCCTTGCTTATTGCTTGTAACAATATCATTCTACTGTCTGCATAATAATCGTTTACACCATTAGGCTGCAATTTTCCTCTTTGTGAACTACTCATTAAATGCTCATTGACGAAGTACAGTCATGAACAAAGGTTTACATACACTTATAAAAACGACGTGTTTTATTGCAGTATTGCATTTAAATGTGGATCATGAAAGAAATCCACAAATATAACTGAAGTGCTGGGAAAGGTGAAAATACATCCAACAACTACAGTAATGTTCCTTTTTTGTAAGTGGAAAATAATTCACTGTCAATTATACTTTTGTGAAATTCATTGAACTGTTTTTTTTTTTCCTGAAGACTGAGTGGAACCCCTTCAAAGGTCCCTGGAACCTTTTAAAATACCTATGAAACTCATTCTATTTCCTCAGGACACAGGCTGGAGGCCACTGAGGTTAGCGGGTATGTACACTGCAGCATCTTTAAGCTGTGGAACACAGGGCAATACATCTCAATCAGAGATTGGGAAATCCATGTCCCTGTGTGAATTAGGATTGTGATCAGGGCCCCCATTCTGTATGTCTTATGTGTGTGTGTATCAATCAACCTCAATTTCCAGAGCCCGTTAGCCAGCTGTGCAGCAGGGAACAGGAGGCCTTGTGTTCGACTCCTGCCGAGTCTTGATTGCATGAGCTAGTCTTGTTTCACCCCTAACCCTTAAACCCTCTGGCCCATTAACAGGACTGGCTCCTAAAGCCAAGCAAGATGCACATATGCATATAGTCCGGGAGCCCAGATAGTCTACCATGCACCTCCCCCACAACAAAATGCCACCTAATTTTTTTTAAACCTTTATGATCTCCTAAATGAGACTTTGAGTGGTAGCAGTAAAATAACTCATTCCCACTATAATTTTTTACACTATTTTTACTTTACCCCAAAATGCGATTTTTTTTCTTCTAATTTTTCAATTCTTTTTTACTGAAATTTGACATAGCTATTGTAGCCATTTCACTCATGGCAATCACAACATGTTATATATCATATAAAAGCCTGGAATCTCTAGGCAAATATCATCATATTGTTCTTGTATTTTCATTACAATAGAAATGACATATGATAAATATGTCACGGTTTAGGTCCTGAATGAGGTGATGAGATAGCCTTTTCTCACGCACTCCTGATGTTGGAAAAGAGGGCATATGTGTGGATGGCACTTTTCAAAATTGACTACCTGACATTTTCACACACATTGTGTTTAACCAGGTAATTAAGGAGTTCCTCTCTCTGGTTTTCCTTCTTTAATTTCACAGCTATTTGTGACACACGATGAAGAGTAAAAACCCTTGGGCTCCTTTAACATTGCACTTTTTAAAATCCATTCTACCCTCAGACTTGGGTTTTATTTTCATAGTTCAGACTGTCAGCAAACGAGTAAACAGATTTTAGAGTGCCACTCAACTTGGAGGTTATTTAAAATATTATTAATTAGGGCTGGGACTTTAACGCGTTAATTTCGATTAATTAATTACAGCGAAAATAACGCGTTAAAAATAATGGCGCAATTAATTTCACGCTCCTCAGTTCCCTCATTTCTGGCACACTGGTAACTCTGATGAACACTCCAGCCCAGTAGGTGGCAGTAATGAACCTAAAGTCTGTTTGTAGCCATGAAGAAGAAGCACTGCCGTGTGAAGCCGGTCTTTATAGCAGCTGATGGAAATAGCAGCCGATGGAAATGCGCTACAGATGGGGGCTCCCGCAGCTGCGACCAATCCACTGATCAGCAGCTGCAGAGAGCCCCACAGACCGGCTACACACCGGCAGGGGAACGGCGACCGACAGAGGGGCGGGGCTGAGCCCAGCCTGTGACAATTCCACAACATTTTTACCAACATTATATCATCTTTACCAGGGTGGCATCACCAGTTGTTTCTAGTTTCAATCTGAGATCAACTGTATTTAGAAGTGAAACAACACAAGAATTTTACATAAGACCTCAGAGCACAGTACCCCACCAAGGCTGCTCAGTTGTATGATTTCTGATGAATAAGTCCTGATAAGTCTACAGCGGTGGATTTATAGTAGGATTGCAATCAAGTGATCATCAGCAGGCAGCTGACAGTGTTCCCTTGTTGTCATAGCCATGCCACTATCTCTGTTATGGTTACTGGAGAGGCTCAGGCACAGGGTATGAGAAACGACTCAAGCGTATAAAAAGTGTAAAAGCTTTTATTTACTCCACAAATGGAGGTAATACAGAACTACAAAACTAGCAACAGGACTACAACTGGAAGTGACAAAGTATCACAATGAAACCGTGTAAAGCAGAACAGGGAAACTAAACCCTCTAGCGAGCTGATGGAGAAACAACACTTGGACTAGAAACTTAAACAGAAACACTAGCCCAAAGAGGGTATAACCCAGGCAGGAAAGAACTACGCCAACACACTGAATGAACAAGTTGAACTATTCTAACCTGGGAATGCAATAAGTAAGTGTACAATAAGCAGAGCGGAACTATACTAACCTTCAAATTTTACAAAATACAATACATATAACCTACCAAGGGCTGCACAGTGGCGTAGTGGTTAGCACTTTTGCCTTGCAACGAGAAGATCCCTGGTTCGCGTCCCGGCTTTCCCGGGATCTTTCTGCATGGAGTTTGCATGTTCTCCCTGTGCATGCGTGGGTTTTCTCCGGGTACTCCGGCTTCCTCCCACAGTCCAAAAATATGCTGAGGTTAATTGATCATTCTAAATTGCCCGTAGGTGTGAATGTGAGAGTGATTGTTTGTCTTTGTATGTAGCCCTGCGACAGACTGGCGACCTGTCTAGGGTGTCCCCTGCCTTCGCCCGAGTCGGCTGGGATAGGCTCCAGCGCCCCCAGCGACCCTAGTGAGGATTAAGCGGTGTATAGTTAATGGATGGATGGATGGATAACCTACCAAGAAAATACTATAACTACCAGTCTGGCTCAGGAGTAGGAACTTAGCTGTGCGGGAAACAGAGTAGGGGGAAGAATCGGGCTGGAGTTGAGGGTCCGTGGCTGGTGGCAGAGCTTGACAGTGGCATGGTGGAGGCTGGTGACGGCGTGAGGAAGGACGAGGCAGCCAAAACCAGGTGTGTGGGTGAATGGTCTGTAGTCAGAGGTGGAGGGGTCCAGATTTCCAGGAGGCAATGAATGCAGAGGCTTGAGGTTTGGGGTTCCAAGGGGTGGCACGAGCAGGTGGGAGTCCAGACTGGATGGGAGCACTTAGGGAGAATTACACAAAGTCAAAACCCCAAAGAGAGCTAAACAGAATGCAGACTCAGACTAACTATTGCTTGTTCACAGTCCGGCATTGAGTAGTGAGTGACGTCTGCTTTTATGTCTAATGGAGTAGTTGATTGAATCCCTCCCACCTGCTCGCTCCTTGTCCAGTTGATTAGGGACTCGACACACCTGCCACCTCCAGCGCCACATGCCCACGCTGCTCAGAAACAGGGAAGGGAGAGGGAGAGCACTGCCACTATCTGGACCCCGAGGCTGCGGGCGTGACAATCTCGCAGTGATATAGAAATCTTTAATAAATCCGTGGATCCAGACTATAAGTCGCATCACTGCCAAAATGTAATGAGGCGGTCCTTGTGTCATAGCTGACCTTTACTGAAAGTTTCATCCAAATCCATTAGTCCATTTTTGAGTAATGCTGCGCACAGATAAACAGACAAACCTACACCAATCGTCACATTGCTCCGCTGCATTCCTTGGCGGAGTAATAAATATAGTGCTCCAAACTGCTTCAGATTCAGTGTGATATTTTCACAGATTTTCATTCAAATGCATTTATTGAGTTGACAGATGAAAACCTAACTTTTATCCATTTGATGGATTTGTATTGAAACTCACAGAAAATACAAATAATTGCATGAAAAACATGGAAAACATTTCTATATTTTTTTTTCATGTTCTTTATAATGTTTTAGTGTTTTTGCACAGCCTTGAGGAGCAGTCACCTTGCACTGTATTACACAGGCTGGATTATGCGACAAATACAAACTCTCAAATCTTGATAGGGGATCTGGTATAGGTTGAGGCTGGAGTGAATGGCGGTCGTTAAATTGTCTGGCCATAAACTCAGCCTGAACTCGTAGTTTTAACATAATGAGAGATACAATTCTGACAAGCTGACAGATTAGCATGCCAATGACAAAAGAGGCTGTATAAATGAAGACCTATTGTGTCCTGTGTTTTATGTTGAAAATGAAAAATTCCATCATATTCTGCTGCAGTTGGTCAGAGAAAATGAGTTCTCTTTTTACAAGCACTAATTTGGCTTTCCAAAAGTTTCTGAGAATTTAAAAGCACTACATTTAGTATAAAGACTGAACTAGCCTAAAAATGCAAAAATGTGTTTTCCTAAAATTATCTCTTTTTCATAATTTTACAATGAATATATTCAGAAGCCTCCACCATAGCTGGAAACAAATATGAATTAACTTTGTGTGAGGTTAGTTGGAGATGAACTGCCAAAAGTTTTATTGACTTCTCTTTTATAATAGTGGGTTATGGAGCAAGTGTTTTTTGGGGCATGTGGATTTTGTGACTCCTGGGACAAGCTTGGGAGGGGCTGGTGGTGGGCATAGCAGGATGTCATATAAGATACAAACCACATGAGCTGTGTCCAGAAACATGTCCTTTTTCACTGACTCAAAACTCTTTACACACTCAGTACTGAGCAGTGAACTAAGGCAACTTTATAAACTTACTAAATACCCTCATTTTATTATTCATTAAAATATGGTGCATTGCGTTTTGGGATTATTATCAGAAAATGCACATGCAATGTGCACCATTTCTTTTAGCATTTGGGATCTTTGAAGGCATATTGGATGAAAAATACTCTCAGAATTTGGTCACTCCAATAAAATAGCAAATGGCAAGTTCTACATAACAGATAGTGAGTGATTTCTGTAAAATTCACTGTGTGGCAGTTTGATAAATAGGATATGTGTTAAATCATATGGTGCTTCATTATAGGACAAAATGAATGGAACAATAAGGGTCTTAATTCCATACCGGGACATTAGATCATGAGGTCAGGTGCATTAGGTCTCTGGAGGGTTAAGCCAGCTTTGCCTGTCAGGTGAAGGTACATGTTAGTTCTTGCAGATGTCAGTGTGATTCTGAATGAGCCTTTTCACTGTAGCTCCCTTTCAGACTGAATAAGTTAGAGGAAACAAAATGGCCTCTCAAACTGAGTATCAAACTACTGGAAATCAGCAGCTTCGCTCCAGAACTGGAGGCATCAGTATCGGCCTTTAAAAGGCCCAATCAGCCGCTCCCTGTGTGCTCTCTCTCTCCCACCCACACCTCTTTTTACCTCCATTCTCCTTTCCCTCTCTGCTCCACTGAAGCTCTCTCGCTCAATCTCTGTCTCCCTCCAGCTTCTCTCCACCCACTCTCTCTCTTTTCATCTCTCTCACACAGTCATTGCCTCCCTCCATCTACCCCTCTGTCCTCAAACTAATTGAGGCAGGTGGCTTCTTTTATTCCCACTCTCAAAACCTCTCAACGCTGCAGTTGCCAGGCATCTCAATTACATTGTGTGTGTGTGTGTGTGAGAGAGAGAGAATGCGTACATTAATCTGTGATTCTCCTATTCTCCTATTGTATTGAATGTGAATCCACTGCGGTGTAAGGAGTCTTCATTCAAGGTGTGTGCATGTGTGTGGACGTGTGTGTTTGTAGGTCAGTGAACATGAAAGTGAAATCCTAATGGCTCTCTTCTCTTCTAGCAGTGGTCTCTCCAAGCACCACTCTTTGGGCTTCAACATGCTATTAATCAATTCAGTTTGGTAAGAGGATCTATTTATACCTTTGCACACGCACATGCACAGAGTGTAATTGTAGCTCTTGCGCACAGTTGGGAACACGGTACACTACAGATTTGGATGGGATGACAAAGTGAGACAGACAGAGAGACATAAACAGAGAAAGAGAGAGAGAGAGAGGGGGGGAGAGAGAGAGAGAGAGAGAGAGAGAGAGAGAGAGAGAGAGAGAGAGAGCGAGAGAGAGATGTAACCACAATGGATTCTGTCAATTAAGGAGGATTCATTGTTTGGCTGACAAAGTTAACAGACCCATAAATGGCTCCCATCAACCACTGATGCATCCCACCAACCAGTCAGAGTGAACAAAAGCTTACCCACTTCACTTGCCACTGCTTCTTTTTTCATTATTTTTTACCACTTAAGGTTAGAAAGAATGTCTTTTAGCAGTCAATCTAATGGCAAACAAATGAAAAAAAAGTGCAATAAAAACTCTATGTATATTGATAAATAACCTGGATATGATTTGATTGCATATATACTAATTGGCACATGATACAGTTGTGGAAGTTCAAGTTGAATTTTTATTGTTTTATTTTTATATTGTCATTTCTAGATTTGTGGATTTAATTTAAGACAATAGTCTAAATCTATTCTTAATGTATGCATATTTGTGGGATTCACAATCCTATGAACATAATGTTACAGTTTACCTGATAGATTCATGCATTTATCATTTTTTTTTTTTTTTTTTAAAGTTTGAGGTTATTTTGCTGATCAGGTTGAAATGAAATGGTGACATTGTTTGCATCTTTCAAACAAAATGACTGCTTTGCAAATGTGATTTTTGCATCTTCAATTTAACATCTTCAATTTACAAGCTACTCATTGTGGAATTTTCCACTTTTTGAGTAGATGATAACATCAAAATGTCATCATTGTCTGATATCAGTAAACTGACTAATGAATGAAAATATTTACTGAAATTGGCCCTGCGTTGTCAGATACCACATGCTTCTGAGTTACAGTCAGAATAACTAGATTCATGCAAAATACAGACACAAGCTTATCATGACCGAGACAAGCAGCTCTTCTTTACCTAAATCAACTTATTTCAGAATCAGAATCGGCTTTAATGGCCAAGTACGAACACAACATACAAGGAATTTAGTTTCAGCTGTTTGTATCACCCTATAAATATGGAAAGAGAGTAATAATAAAAAAAAATATAACACAATATATACAGATATTTACAAGCTAGAAAGGAATATATAAGCACAGTAGTAGCAAAAAGGTAAGTGCCTGATGCAGTGCAAAAAGCAGAGAATGCTGTTCATGGTGCAAAAAGTACTGTACATATCCATTGTAAAACTGTCTATTGTACAGGTGTGGAAGAATGGCTCAGCTGTTTATTAGGGTGATGGCAGTGGGGAAGAAGCTGTTTTTGTGTCTGGTGGTCTTAGTGTACATGGTTCTGCCAGAGGGGAGGGGGAAACAGTTTATGTCCAGGGTGAGTGGGGTCTCTGATGATGTTCCCTGCCCTTTTCCTCGTTGCAGTGGAGTACAGTTCCTGGATGGCGGGCAGGGGGGCTCCAATGACGTTCTCTGCAGTCGGTATGATGTGCTGTAGTCTGTTTCTGTCCTGCTGTGTGGCTGATCCAAACCACACAGTGACAGAGGTGCACAGGACCGATTGGATGACTATAGTGTAGAACTGGATCAGCAGCTCCTGTGGCAGGCCATGTCTCCTCAGCTGTCACAGGAAATCTATCCTCTGCTGAGCCTTTTTTAGGATGGAGTGGATGTTCATCTCCCACTTCAGGTCCTGAGAGACGGTAGTCCCCAGGAGCTTGAAGGACTCCACAGCTGACACAGGGCTGTTGCTGATGGTGAGGGGAACAGTGACAAGGGTTGTCTCTTGAAGTCCACTATCATCTCCACAGTCTTGCGAGTGTTCAGCTCCAGGTTGTTCTGGCTGCACCAGATCACCAGCCGCTCAATCTCCAGCCAATAATGCTGACTCGTCACCGTCCTGGATCAGGCTGATGACTGTTGTGTCATCTGCAAACTTCAAGAGTTTAACAGCTCGGTGCTTGGAGGTGCAGTGGTTCCTATGGAGTGCAGGCCAAGGCTGCCATCTGCGGCACCATCTTGGACTTAATTTTTGCACATACATACCAGGGGCACAGAGCCTGACATCACTTCTAAAGTCAGAACTTGTTATCTAATCAAACTGTGTGAAAAACTGTCTCATTTAATTTTTCCCATCTCCACTATCTATGTATATTATTTGTTTTGTTTAGCCAGTACTGTCCTTGGTCTGTGTTAAGTGTTATATAAGTTCAACATTAGCTTACTGATTAAATCTTTATTTTTCTTAGGTTAGTTCTTTTCCTTACTTTGTAAATAATCAAATTATCAAACAAAAGTACAGACAAATCTGACTTGTGTAGCTATTACAGAATATGTGGATAGGAGTGTTGCATTTGCACTTTGATGTGAATGTAGTCAAATGTGTCCCTAACAACCTCTGCAGGCATTTTAAGTGATTGAATTTGCTCTTGAAAGTCTGCCAGTGAAATTACTAGGTAGAGTGCAAATATTGCATGGATAATCAAAAGTACCCATTTTTTTTTAATTTTACCCAAGAAAAATTTTCTGTCTTTTTTCCTGTTTACAATTTTTGAAGCATAAACCTGAACAGTCTAACACAAGGACACAGGTGACTCATTTGTGAAGGAGAGAAACAGCATGATATTTCCACAACACCAGCATAGGAAAACAATAACTGACATGCCCACAAGTCCCCCAAATTTGAGACTACCGAGTGAAATTCTGAATAAACAGAATGGAAGTCGAGACACACGAATATACTTTTTTTAATGCAATGCCTGCTCTAAATTAGCCATCAGTGACACCGTTTGTGTTGAGCTAATATTCATATTTTATTTGCTGATACTAACTTGTGACAAAACCAGAGAAAATATCCTGCACTTCCTCACACATGCATGTCATTGAGCATGCATAAGGGGTGCATTCACATGTTTATACATCGATTTCTTTATTTTCTGCAAAGTTTATATTTTCATCTCCATTTTGAGTTCTGACCAAAGCTGGATTAACCAGTCAGCTTGTTTCACAGGCAGGTCTACAAAACAATGAATTTTGGAAAGTGTGTACGATAACTGCACCGTGAGCCCTCTACTTCCTAGGGTTAATTCCACCATTAGTTGTTTATGCTTGCCCACCTTTAAAATAACTAGCATGGCCTAGGAATGGTCTGTGTGATAGGTCACCATTACATATGACTAGTACTGAAGTAATGATGCCTGTGTGCTAGCAACTGCATTTAACTTAATGTATTTATTCAGTTAAATATTCTGTAATATTTCTGATAAATGAATAACTCTACATCAAAGACAAAGAGCCTTGTTCATACTCTTATAACAGCTGGTGAGCTGCTATGATTTGATTTTGTAATAAGGGATGTACCAATCAAATGTTTTATTTTTTTTCGCTAATCTAAGTAATTTAATGTTGAATATCTGCTGATACCAAGTCAGAGTCTGATACCTTTAGCCTTGGAAGAGAATGAAACATGGATTGTATTGGCTTCTGCTGCTTTGAGTTTGACTTTATTTTTCATCTGTTCCTCACATGTCCTCCTGCTGAAAGTATTAAGTCACTTGACCTCCTTTAAAGGCAGGCGGGGTCAAAATTCCCAGTGAATGCCATCTTGAGGAAAGGTGTTAAGGGTAGAGTTAAGGGGCTTATGGCTCACAGAAGACCTTCTGAAACTCTGTCTCTCTGTTACAGTTTTGGTCTAATCCCTCACTATTCATCCACAGAATTCAATTTAATTCTATTCAGTTATATTTATATAGTGCCAAATCATAACATAACAAGTAATCTCAAGAAACTTTACGTCTAAGGTCACCTGACAGTAATATTGAGAGAGCACAAAAATTTCCCTTTAGCACTTAGTGACATTTGGGAATAAAAGAAAACTTTTTTTTCAAGGACAAACCCATGACAGAAGTAGACTAATGTAGATTGCCATCTGCCATGACTGGTTGGGCACCTGTTTGCCATTCCCTAGTTCTCAATGTACAGTACACTGTAATTTGTAGCATTGTACTGGCTTAAAATCTTAAAACAGGGCTGCCTGAAAACGTTTAGTTAAGTGGACAAATACATTTTGTTCTTCTAATGTACCTTAATGCGATCCGGATTAAATATCCCTTGTTGTGTAAATCTTTGTGCTAGTGTGGTTGATCTACATTTGCTCATTTATGGACTCTTTAGGGTAGTTGTTTGAACTTCCATACCCATTTTAGGCTAATTAAAATAGCTATTTGTGTGAACCTTTGTTTTAATTTGTTTTGATTTGGATTTTGATTGGACTGATTTAGCTGTTATGGGTAGCTATTTAAACTTGTAAATCTATTTCAGGCTAATGAAACAGGTCTGTTCATTAGTCTGTTTCTTAAACTATGCACAAGTGAGGTCCTCCACCAATGTTCATCAGGACCTTCTGAATTACTTCTGATGTGTGCCTTGGTCCCTTTGGATAGTCTATGTTTAGAGCAAAAAGAAGACTCATCAGCATGGCAATCGTGCTCGGGATGTCCTTCAGATCAGACAGGCTCATTGCTTCCTCTAGGACCACCAAAAGTCAATGATGGCTTCTCCTTCTTTCACCATCACAATGCAAATGTTTGTTCACTTGTTAAATGTGTCGTCATCAACTTGGCCTACACAAGATTTCAAAGGAAACTAAAATATAATCATCCATCTTTGTTAGTTCTAACATTTATGTACACACACATACAGAAAGTGAAGAATTTAATGTCAGTTTAAAGTAAAAATGGTTAGGAAAAAGATATATTTCTACTGCAATTTCTAGTTGTTCCAAGTGCCAATTTAAACTTGTTTACCTCAAAAATTCTTGTGATTTTTTAAAATAAGTGCACCTGCATATCCATCCATCCATTATCTATACACTGCTTAATCCTCACGACTTGAATGCCGCGTTTCTGCAAAAGGAAAATTGGTTCAATGTAGGTTTTACAAGCACTTCCCCACACTTCAATACAATAGGTCAGATGTGGAACAATCAGTGAGTTATACAACAGAAACAAAGCACTCTTATTCAGAGATTCTTTGACCTTATGTAACACAGCTATGGTTTGGGATACCTCTGTTTTTACATGCTCTATGTGGGATTTCTATGTCAACTGTTCATCAATCATTACACCTAAAAACTTAATCTCATGTGTCCTTTCGATCTCTGATCCTTGTATAAACAATGTTACATCGATGTCTTTCCTTTTACAACTAAAAATCATATATTTAGTCTTACTAATATTTAAAGACAGTCTGTTGGCATTGAACCATTTCATAATTTTCTGAAACTCATTCTCTACAGTTTGTAGAACCTCGTTTATATTTTTTCCAGAGTAAAATAAGGTGGTATCATCCGCAAATAAGATGGATTTTAGTACATTAGAAACAGACAGGGCTGCACAGTGGCGTAGTGGTTAGCACTTTCGCCTTGCAGCGAGAAGATCCCTGGTTCGCGTCCCGGCTTTCCCGGGATCTTTCTGCAAGGAGTTTGCATGTTCTCCCTGTGCATGCGTGGGTTTTCTCCGGGTACTCTGGCTTCCTCCCACAGTCCAAAAATATACTGAGGTTAATTGATTATTCTAAATTGCCCGTAGGTGTGAATGTGAGAGTGATTGTTTGTCTGTATATGTAGCCCTGCGACAGACTGGCGACCTGTCTAGGGTATCCTCTGCCTTCACCCGAGTCAGCTGGGATAGGCTCCAGCCCCCCCCCCCCCCCCCCCCCCCCCGCGACCCTAATGAGGATTAAGCAGTGTATAGATAATGGATGGATGGGTGGAGCTACTCATTACTGAGTCCTACTGAGAAAATGTTTTGTTCTGGTTTGGAAAGTTTTTTGTAATTTTTGGAGCGATGGTCTTAAACTTTTGATCAGCTGATAAACAGCCTATTTCAGTTTACTTGTTGTTTTCAATAAATTACTTTTTCAAAGCGCTTTTTGTCTCACTCCCCCTTCTTGCTTTTGCATATTGTAGCTCTACTTAAAACCTCATTAAGATCCAAATGTACAAAAGGTAAATTCTAGCTATTTTTCAACTGGTCTTAAAATTTTGATCAGGTCTGTATGTTGTTGAGAACATGCTCCCGTTATCAACAGTTGACTCAGACTCCTTCAGAGCCCTCACTGGCAAAATACCGGGGAGAGCAAGAGCCGGTCCACCATACAGAAAGACATTTTCTAAATACATAGATGCCGAGTAGCTAAAATGAATGTCGAGCTCAAAAGGGGATTTGAAGAATTAGAATATGTAACTCTATGCAACGGGCTTGTGAAACCTGTTTAGAAGAACAAATCCAAATTCTTAGATATATTTAAACTATAAATAAAGAAGTAACACAAGAGTTACTTTCCCTGGTAACTAGTTACTTTTATAGTGGAGTAATTCAGTTACTAACTCAGTTACTTTTTGGAAATAGTAACTAGTAACTACAACTAATTACTTTTTAAAAGTAACGTGCCCAACACTGAACATTACTGAGACCTGGAGCCATATGTGGTTCAGAAAATATTCCCAGTTGACTGCATTAGATAGCATTATCAACTATTTTGGTAAAATGTGCTCAGAGATAGGACTTTTCATGATGGCTTTTTTTTCAGATTTGAAATCATGAATAATAAGAGATTATTTGACCTACTTGTCCAGTACTGTAGATTCTCAATCTATACTATGTTGAGAAATAACAGTGAAAATTACTCAAAGTATTGTGGTCTAGCAGGTGACACCAGAATGGCCAGTATCACAAAGGTAGAAGGTATACCAAGCTTAAAAAATACAGAAAGTGAATGAGCTGTACTTATTTAAGAAAAAAAAGAAAATATTCATGACTTTGACTATACTATATCCAAAATCTTTACCTAAGGCAAAAGTGGTTAGTGTCCTAACAGTGATTGATATTGTAGAAAAGCATTAGCACTGAAAATAATATAGGGTTTTACAGAACTGTTTTCAGAACATTGTGTGTTGACAGTGTCATCTGATTGTGTGGATGCACAGAGATTAGTTTTAAGGGGTTTAATCAGTTGCTGGAGAGAGACTTTAAGACAATATACCAAATGCACAAATGTAGAGCACTGAATCTTTTATATAAAGAGGATACGTGGTTAAAAGGTACAGAGTGGACAGGACTATAAACATGTACAAGCTTTGACTAATATGAAGTCACACGATCAGGAGCCTCGCATCCCTGTGTCAAAAATGTCTAAAAATCATATCAAGCTGTTTATCTAATGTTTTTCTATTAAAAAAAAGTGCATAGAACCACTACATTTGTAGGAGTAATTTGTATGCCTCTGACAGACGCTAGAGGCATTATGTTTCCGTACTGTCTGTCTGTCCATCCATTTCCATGTCAATGCCACTGTCATGAACACAGTAAATTAGGGACACTGGGGGAAATTTCTAGTTTGGAATAAAATTCACTTGGATTCAGGAAGTGAAAAAAGATCAAAAGTCAAGGTCACTGTGCTTTTCTTGTTTGAGTGATGTTTTGATTAATGCAACAATGTCCAGTTTACAGCTATTGTAGCAGTAAAAGTAGGACTGTTGAGAATCTGTTACAGTTAACTAAATAAAGAATCTGTTACAGTTACCTTGATCCTGCTGCTGTAGAAACACAAGTGCATTGGAGGTAACACATCTGTCCATCCACCTTTGAGTGTAAAGCAAGCATTTGACTGTGGTTAGTGACTGCTGTATTTTGTAATTGGGGTTTGGTAGGTGTCAGGAGAAGGAACAGCATTTTGTGTTTTAGATGACTCAGTAAAAACATAAAATGTATCTGTCTGCACTGAGGAATATTAACAAATTAAGATTTAAAACAATCTAAATGTCACGGAACAGGGAAATTCTGAACCCAAAGTGAGAAACAACACAGGGCAGGTGGCAGGCAGGTCAAGCTTAACCAGGAATTATTCACAAAACAAACTTCAAGAGCTACAATGCCAACACAGGCCAAAAACTCACAACAAGGTAAAGTCCAAAAATCAGGCTGCTCAGTGGCTCTATGTCCCTCCGAATCCAAGGCAACAGAGGCAGACCTGGAAGGAGTGGCTGGCAGACAGCCAGCAGGAGCAATGATCCAGCACAGACTGGTGGAGCAAGTCAGGCTTTAACTGCTGCTAATCACTGATCGGGCTCAGCAGCTGAGTCCCATTAGCCAGGACAGTCAGCTGGTCCAGGGTGTGGCACAGAGGAGAGAGGGGCCATGACACTAAAATGGTTTAAAGGTACAGGAGAGGTGTTTTTGAAATGGCTACCATGCATTTACAGATTAAATGGGTGTATAGTAATTTATGAATCCTCATTTTGGGCCAAAATAACTTGAAAGATAGAGTAAATGCAAAAGGAAAACAAGTGTAGCTTTTTTTCATATAGCTCATTTAAATCAACAAAAGCTGATCCAGAGTGCTTTAACAATACAGGTTAAGTCAAGCAGCAAAACATTAAAAAAAAAGTTCAAATCAAAAACACATAAAGCAAAAATAAAACCGATAAAATCAAAACTGAAAAATTAACAAAAAAATTTCAAAAAAAATCTGTGCATAATATCAACTTCTATGGATAGAAAAAACCCAGTCTTATTTATGACATGGAACAAAACTGCAAGATAAAAGTTTGCTAAAAAGCATCAACAAGAAGCAATATAAACAGGTAGAGCATATTCTTTGGTCAGATGAGGTTAAGATGCATTTGTTCAGCTCAGATGGAATCCAGCATGTTTGGCCTGAACCTAGTCAGGACTACCAATGTGACAGTGAAGCACAGAGGTTGGGATGTGATTAAATGGGGCTAAATGAGTGCCAAAGTATTGCAGAAATGACATTTATAATTGCCACACCAGTGCCTGTGAATATATCAAATTACTGGCTAACAAGACAACTCCCAGTATGCCGAGTCTTGGCAGTAAAGGAATATTCTAGCATGATAACACTAGCACACTGCCAAAATCACACAAGAGTGTCTGAGTGAAAAGAAATGCACAAGATTTGAATCTATTGGAACTTTTTGGGGGATATTTTAAAGAGGAAGGCAGAGCAATACGACACCTCCAGCAAAATCAAGCTGGGGGAAACAAAAGTATTTAAAGATTGGCAAAACATCTATTCAGAAAACTCCATGTCCTTAATGCTTGGGAGGGGACTGAGTCTGTTATCAAATACAAAGGAGGACCCATGATGTATTTAAAAAAAAATCTGAAAGAAGATGAAAAAGAGTTTCATGTTCTGTTGAAAAAGTTCTATTCCTCTAGTAGAAGGTGAAGCTTTTTAAAACAGGTGCCTTCTGACTAACTTCACTCTCAAGGCATTTTAAAAGAATATCGTGGTCAGCTTAACCAAATGCTACAGTGATGTTGAGCAGGCCAAAAATGACACAAGAGCAGAGAGAGAAGGATGTCGATGTACCTTCAACAAAGCAAGGTTAAGTTTCTTCAGTAGAGATTGTACAATTCTATTTTTGAAATTTAACAGGAAGATGCCATTTGTTAAGCAGCCATTAATAATGGTCAAAAGAGTTGGGGCGGTTGAAACAAAAACTTCCTTGAAAAGACATGAGGGTATACGAGGGTATACTGTCTAAAGGACAATAGTCGGGATTTGTGAGACAACATCAGACAACTGGCAGGACAGTCCTAGTTAAAACTGCCAGAGAGAGATGACTTATTGGATAAGCAGTCTCTGAGGCATCAGGTCATGGTAGTGAATGTGAGATCTTATATTGTCAATTTTGTCAATAAAGAAGCTTAGAATTTGTTGCAAGTTTCTGTTGTGTCAGCTGAGGTGGCAGAAATAGCAGCAACAGCTGCAGCAGGATATATTTAATTGTGTTAAAGAGTATTTTT